>CM031975.1:1166557-1566901 GCA_018804465.1 Populus tomentosa
CAATGCCCTTTTATATTACTGTGCAACTAATTTTACAAACCTCGTAGATGCTGTGTTTCATAAGTGTAAATATGTAAACGGACTGTTTTCGCCACAGGAAAAAGGTCCAGGCACCAGAATTGCAGGAGTGTTGTTCGTTCAGAACATCAGAATGCCAATGTAGATATAATTTATCTGACGATATAAATGCTTGCTCTTCTTTATCAATCTCAGCCTGTTCATTCAATTAGAAACTACATAACCAGTTTCTGCTGTACACAAACAACAGTAAAACTTAACTTTACATATATATTTTTTAATTAATTTAACAGTACTCCTTACACTGCAATTTTTTAGCAAGCTTTCCACATGTAGTGCTTCACGAAATTTTAATTGAAAATTAAAGTCTGGTATGATCCGGGAACTATAAAAATATGACATGGGGTTTGAAAATAGCAGGAGTGACTGTTGTTAGCCTCCTAATCTGGTACACACAATATGTAATGCACCAAATTCTTATAAACTCAACCTGTGGATGCCATTTTGCAGCTCTAGTTATCATCTAAGAAATGCTACTGCATGATGGTAATGTCTGGATGAAGCAAAGCAGGTGAGAAAGCGTAGAAAATAGTAATTCTAATCAGCAACACATGGCAGGAAATCTACCAACGTGATCCTGTGCTCTTCTCCGAGTCTGACATATTCCCTTAAACGTAAGTCTAATAGATAGATAATTCTGACTAGAGAGAATCTAGTACAATTGAAGTTGTGGACCTAATGTTATGGGATCAGAAAAAGCATGGCCCAGTGGCTTCACATACCGGCTTAGAGAGGTCAGAAAGCATGGCAGCTCTACAAAAGATTGTCTAAACCTGCATATCCTTCGAATCATCCTTCAGGATTCTATAGCTGAACCCAGGAATCCTACTGAGCCTATTGCTGTCAGCAACCTCCACGGCAGAACAGATACTTGGAAGGAATCCGCTGCTGCCTCTTCGCTTTTTCCTTTTCCAGCTCATCGTCAAGGACCAGAAACTAGGCCTTGACTGACCATTACTGGAAGCTATGTCAGCTACCTGCTCTTGAGGTTTCCTTGAACTTGCACATCGGTCTATCTCAAACTTGGAGAAATACTCAATTTCTTTCCTCACAAGTGATCCTACTGTACCCCGCGTGCCTATTGCAACCGGAGCTTTTGCAGCCATTTTCTCAGGGAACTTGGTGGTAATGGTACTGGCTTTATATTGCATAATATAGTAAGATTGAAGTGATGAAGAAGGCTTCTAGTTGCAGAAAGTGGTGGCCCTGTCTCTTTGCCAAAAAATATAATGAAAGGGTTTGCTTTAAAGTTGAGGAATCTCTCTCTCTCACTTAAGTTTTTTTTACACAGCTCTTGTCGAACTTCTTTATTAAAGTGTACAGCATGAGATTTTGCATAATTGGCGCATTTGATAGGGATAATAGCCATCATGTTCATCCTGTGATTGCAATGAAAGCATATGCATGCTTTAACTGATAATATTTAATCCCTTTGACCACTAAAGGGATTAAAAACTTAGCATTATGAATAGGGTAGGGGCATGCATACTTCATCTACTAATTCTGTGCTAAAGCTTTACTTGGCAGGTAAACCATGCCATGCTCTGTGGTTTCCTGGTCATGTTTGTTAGGTTAACCCTCCTTTTCTCATGTCAATGTGATGCACGAGGTTTCAATCAATCAATCACATACAAATTTATTCTATTTGGAACACGTGAATAGTCTAAGAGATATGTATTTGAACCAGATGGATAGCTTCAAGTCCAATAAGAGGTATAGTTGTGTCAAACAACTTGTTTGAAGAAAATATGCATAATTTTTTATTCAATAATTGAATCGAGCTTAAATTTGATCATGAGATTCTATAAGATAATTTTGTATGAGATCAGCTCACTATAGCCGGTTAAGATCAGGATGGTCTTTAAATTAGACTTGGAAGCTACTGGTCTATTATATTTTTTATTTTCTTAATTAGTTTTGGATTTTTAGCTTTATTTTCGAGTTTCTATTTGAATTAGAATTCTAATTATTCTCAGGTAGGACCTGCACCATCTGATAAGGGTAAATCATGCTGTGCTCTGTGGCTTCCTGTCATATTTGTTAGGTTAACCCTCCTTTTCTCATGCCCAAGTCAGAGGGGAAAAGGGTTTTTTTTTCACGAACTTGCTAGGTAAATTACTTGAAGTGGAATTTAGGTATGGTGTCATAGGTGGTGGTGTCGATTTCCCTCCCTTCTTTCGCTTTTGTGCACTGAGCGCGTTATGTGAAATGGCGACAAATCATATCTTGATTTTGTAAAGGAAAAGGACACTTCGACACAGCATTCATGATAATAGAAAGGATAGATCTTTAATCTAAGGATATTCCTGTGGCTATGATTAAACAGACCTATTTGAGTGTCTTTCAATGTCACTATGGAAGTTTTTTTCTTGCCCCATTATACTCGACTGCGGCATTTGAAGTTCAAATCAAAGTCAACATCTTGAACGGGACAATTGAGAATAAAGTCTATAGTTTTCTGAGATGGAATCTCTTTCTTCTACAGGTTTTTGGGAACTCAAGTGTCGGTCTATGATAATGTGAAAGAGAGAACATATGCAAGAGTTTTCTGTCTTTGTTGTGGTTAAGAAAGGGATACAAATTGCCACAAGCTCACTTCTGTCTTCTTTTCTCACCTCAATCTCTACACCCAATTTAGTGAATTGGCAGCCTTTTTTCTCCTGATCTGAAAAACACGACAATCAAATTTGACCAAGTTAATAACTTTACGGTTCAAATTAAAACCCGGCCCAAGTCAAACTCTAGATTATAAGTTCCCGAGTCAACCTCGGGCAAACGGTGGTGAAATCATCCAGAATGTGTGCATCTCCGCTGTGCAAATTTCTTTTCTACACGGAACAACTAGTTCCAAGTACAGGTATGACGAATTGCATCATATGTAGCCTGTAACGCAGCATTCATCACAAATCTCTCCATGATTTTCTATCGTGTAGAATAGTCCAAAGTTTTCTATTATCATAGCTTAAGAGACAAGCAACAAGACAGACTACATCATTCCCTTGTCTTTTTGCCTTTTCGAAGAGCTTCTCTTTCCTGCTTTTGAGTTGTCATTCTCATCAGTCTTCTCGCATAGAATTTTGCATTTCGCAAAAACCAGTCACTTCAAAATAGCTATCAATTCACGTCACCAATGAAAACAAAATCCAGAATCATAATCTCTACTGGGGCAAAAACATACCTTCTATCATAATTACAGCAGTCACACAGTGGCCTCTCACGGTTCTCAATGTTCTATTTGCTATATAGTTGTAAACTTAGAGTGGATTTTTAAGGCTCTGGGTAGTAAATCCAAGGTGCCGGTTTTTGTCTTCGACACCAAGTTATCAGCAAGTATGGCATCTAAAAGCTAATCGTTGATTCCAGCAATTCCCGATAAGCAAGCATGACACAACCACAGAACCCATGGCATACCCACTCCATCACAACCCTCTGATCTTGAAGTCTAAAGAGGACTGTACATTAACCAAGCAATCAAGAAACAACCAATGTAACTGCCCAAGTAAACTCAGAATTCGGGTCTTAGAAATGAAAAGGCTGACATAGGTCAGAAAGAGTAAAAGTTCAGAACAAATGACAAATTTAAATGCTCGCCATTGACAAAATAGGATATTTATTATCTGCTTGTGCTCATGCAATGAATGATAACTTTTTTTTTTTCCTTGTATGCCTCAAAAATGGATGTTCGCTCACTTCTGTACTTATGGATGCAATTCCTGCTTTTTTTTTCCTCATGTTTTTTGGTTCATTTTCATTTTCTTGTATTAGTATCCAACTAACTATTGTACACCAGGAAGATGACACGAATACCTTTGCCTCCGATGGGAAGCAAGAGCATTTTGGAGAGCAGCATCTACTCTTGCCCCTTCCTGAAACAATGAATCATACAACTTACAGATAAACTGGGATAGGTCCTCTTCATCATCATCCCAAAATCCAATAGAACGGTCGCCATGCTTCTCAGCATCACTATCTTCCCAATCACTCACTGGACTGGTAGGCTCAGCCTCTTCCTCTTCCTCCTCTGCCTCTTCCTCTCCAATCTCAAACCTCCCATTTTCTAGAACATTGAATTCCCCTGATCCATGGACTAATGTCACTGGCATTTCTAAGGGCTCTGCTGAAGGGCATACAACAGCTTTCGCACCAGAATCCAGAAAGGCCTTGATTAAAGTTTGTGTAGGCCCATATGTCCCTGTGCAAATTATAATCCTGTCCCTCCAAGCTCCAACCTAGGTGTTCACAAGCCAAGAGGAAACTGCATAAATCACTAGAAAAAACAAAACAACATTGAATTAACAGTATTCTTATCGGCGTTTTTCAACCATTTGCAAGGCACAACACGGCAACAAAATTTAAGCAGCAGTTTCTGTGTTAGCCCTTAAGAGTGCCCTGATTTCCCAATCGAGAAAGTCAGGAAGAATAATTATGCTAAGAGAAACATAAACCAATAGATAAAAATCTAATTATGCTTTATATGACTTGACAATTTGGAAAAACAATATGGAAAAAGAAGAGATTTTGTGGTTCAATTATTCTACAAAATGCAAAAGCTTTATGCCTTCTGCAGGGTTTGCCCAGGACCTAGAAAAGTAAAAATTATTAAAAATAGGCCAAGGGTAAGGGCACGTCCAGAGAGCAAACAATTATGAGAAAAACACTGCAGAGCAGACTTTGTCCAAATCACTCCTAACAAAACTCTGATTCAGCAGTGCCACTAGTGGATGTTGGTCTTTTGGGAATAGTCCAACATTACAAGAGAACCACAGAAGGTGAGTAGTGAATTAATTTGTCAAACATCAACCATTTGTTCATCCAGAATTTAAAAATATGTAGAGGCAAAAGGAAGACATTGGAAAATCAAGTTTAGGCCAAAACATACCATCCAGCGAACATCTTCAGGTGTCAAGTGCATAGAAGGAACTGTTCTACGAAACATATATGCCCCAATTTCTTGGTCATCCTCCATGACCTTCAGAAAGTAGCAATGAACATTAAAATGGAGACTCATAATTTCGTGTATCCTACTAATAGCGGCTTCAATGATCTAATAAGAAAAGAAAGAAGTCATTAACACATACTTGTGTCTGTCGTCCTATATAACGATGGATGACATTTCCAACTTGGAAGTATGGTTTACAATGAACTAAATCAGCAACAGTTGAAATATTAGCAAGCAGTGACGCAATCTTCCTGTGGCGGCTTCGGTTCATTGACAACAAACTAAATTTAACACTTTGCAGAAACTTATCAGCAAGATCTCCAGGTTCAGCAACGACAAACACATCATTCTGCCAACTATAGAAACAAGCATTCAGCACATTAGGACAGTGGCTGAAACTAAATATCAATAAAAAATTTGCAAGTCAAACAACAGAGAAGCATGTTCACCTTAATATTGAGCCTGATGAATCATTTTGAAGGGCCAAATGTACAAGTCCTACTTGTGGCGAATTCTGCAGTTTCTCATGCAATGACCGAACAGGTAAAGAGAGCTGTCTGTGTTTGGGAGACACTGGCGGTGATAAAACTGTCTTTCCAGACTGAGCTCCATCCAAGCTTAAAGGTGGGACCATGTCAATTCGGCCAATCCTCTGCAAGCCGAAATCAGGACTGAATAGGAGTGGGCTTGAGGGGAAGCTTCCAGTAATTAGAGGTGATGCAAATGGGGATGGGAATGTTCCAGTTGGCACTGTTCTTGCAATTCCAGATGTAGCATGCATGAGAGATAGTCTTATTGCATTGCGGGTACAAAATGACTCAAGTGCCCGAGCATGATGCACAACCCTTCCTGAATCAGGACTGTGCAGAGCTTCCACAAGCAGCACCATACGCCTCCAACCTAGAGAGGGGCTACTCTCATCTAAAATAGTGAAATACCAAAAGATTTCAGATTCAGAAAAAGGAGCATGCCAGATGAGGCAAGCATGAGAAAAGCAACTTAAGAGAATGTGCGCATCAATACCTGTATTTGATACCTTTGCCTTGGAAAATTGCTGAGATTTCATAACCTCTGAAAATTTTTCGTCATGTTGATAGGGAAAAAGTAGACTCTCACAGACATTTTTTAAGGCTTCAGAATTATTCTGGACATATTCATCAACTGCAGCTTCCAACTTAAGCCAGATAGCTGGGTCAGTCTCATCCAGCTCCATACCACAGCGTTCATCAACTGCAAGATCAAACCATAGAGGATGCTGACTTAGAACTACAAGTTCTTTCACTAAAACTAGTCCTTAAAGGTAATTTTCAGGTATGAAAGAAGAGGAAGAAGAAAAGCTTGTTAAGATATGAAGATGGAGGGAAATTATAATATCTTTAAAGAATACAGGCAGGTTAGAAAACAATTTGTCTTGCTCTTATAAACAGTCAACTTAGAGTATACCTGGATTAAAGCGAAAATATTGTATCTCGGGAAGCATGGGTAGCAATGTACTTAAAGCTTCCTCCACTCTGTCCACAGAACATGCACTCTCAATCAACACTTGGCCAGTATCCAAATAACGCCACCCACCTTTCCGGACCTAGAACCAAAGATATTTTTGTGAATCATCAAATGAAGTGGCAACTTTTGACAAAAAAGAAAAGAAGAAGAATCAAATCCCTTTCTTTACATGGTCATGAAGTAGAGTTCGGTCACTAACATCCACAGCTTGGCAGATCAATAAAACCAGCATTACATTCTTCTAGGGTTCTGTAAATAAAGCACAACATGTTCCACTGTTCTAATTCAAGTTTCATTAGTTATTTCATGCAACCTCTTCACACTTTAAGTGCTTCCAAAGTTCTAATACTTCAGAAGAATTTGATTGAGTTCTTAGTGTACACAATCATATGGTGGATCCCATATGCCCTAAATTATAGGACAAAGCAACACACAGAAATAGAAATTCCAAGCAAAACCACGACCCATATGAGGAGAATCACCTTTGTTGGAACAGAGCCACACCCAATTGACACCAGGCAATCAATTCTGGTGTCGGGCCATAGAAGTTGTGCTTCTCTTATAGCAAATATAGTAGGGTTGTTTGCCACTATAGCACCATCTTGCCAGCGGTTTATATCTATTGAATTGTCATTGGTTAGCAAAAATATCACTGATGCACTCAATTTATACAGGGAGGGAGGAATCTCAACTTGAATAAGCATGTCAAGAGCATACCATCTGAGAAATCATCAAGATAGTATGGAGCAGCAGATGATGCTCTTATGGCTTGCCAAATATGATGCTTACAACTACCAATAAAAGCACTGCGTTTATAACCAACTTGGGCTCCAGTAGTGGGTGAACCGAGCACATGGACTCCTGAACTTTCTGAAATTGCAAAGGGCACTTCAGGTGTTCCAACAGGATACTGTATGTTGATACCAAACGAGAGAAAGAGAGAAGATTAGAAGAAAATTAACAAAACCACCTCCAACAAGTATCTCACGGGTATGATTATGTATCTATGCAGCAAAATTTAAAAAGTTACAATTCTTGAGATATAGCCAACATCAACAAAAAATCAAAACCATATTAAACATGTTAAGCAATGGAATTCTCAGTGTCAAACCTGATAATTGCGGAACACAAATGGTTGAGCTGGCATCACACTAACCAAAGTTGATACAACAAAAACTTTGGGAACATTTTTCACAGCTGATTCTATTAACAGGTCCCCATCCTCATTGGCACACATTTCTTTCAACAGCCTCTCAAACTGATCTGCATTGTGCTGCAATAATATATGTTATAGTGTTTTGTTCCCACAGCATCTGTGTTTAACAAAACATGTAATACATATACAGATATTAAATGAGCATATCATCAAATCCTTTTATATTAAAAAATAAGTTGAAAACATGAGCAACATTCTGCAGTTTCCCGGAAGATGCAATTCTTTTTATGTTCTCTGGTAAAAAAATATAGTCACACGTGTTTTAATATCATTTATGAAGAAAAAAAAAACCAGGACAATAGTGAAGCAAAAGTTACAAAAATGTAGAAAAGGGTAGCCCATACTTTAGATCCATGCACCACAACTCTAAAACTCTGTGATGAACTTTTGTAAAGCTGATCCAACTTCTCTCTCCAAGTTGCAGCTTCATTATCCTTTGGCACAGGTTCAGCAAAGACAAGTTTCCCTTGAGAAGCAAATTTGCAGAACAGAATGTGAAAAAAGTGAGCAGCAAATAAAACATCCTGAAATACACATGCTTCCGTATACACACCAAGATTTTTGTATATTTCTTCACATTGATCCAAGGTCATTAGCTTAATGCCAAGAGCAACAGCCAGCATCCCACCAGTTGATGTCCCACAGATTAGGTCGAACAACTCATGTATTCGCTTTCCAGTTCCCTTCTCAATTGCTTTAAGAATCCGCACAGTTGCCAGACCTTTCATTCCACCTCCATCCATTGAAAGTATACGCAGTCCTTGCTTTGCAACTGGTCGCCCTCTTATGGCACGCCTTAAATTTTCATTTTCTCCTAGAAAGGCACAAAAGGGGCAAACCCTTGTAATAATGTTTGGCTAGACAATCTCAAGATCAGGTGAAAAGCGATGAGAAAAATCCAAGATACAAACCAAGAATTGCTAAAGCACGAGCAGCTGCTTTATTCACACGTGGTTCAGATGAAACCGTCATGTGCAGCAGAAGGTCCTGCAGACTTTCAGAGGCGACCAGAAGACATCGATTTTCCAAGCAGAAGGCCAAATTTCCAACTGCTAATAAAGCTAACCTTTGCACCTAGTGAAAGATAAATCCAGTATTAAATTTCCTGAAGAATTGTACAGAAGCAACAAAAACCAGTTGTGTATCACAAAAAGAAAGAAAGGAACTTGCCTCAGGATTTTTATGAGCACATAACAATTTTAATGATCTCAACATATCCCTAGTCAACATCTTCTGAGATACAGTGTCAGATGAAAACGCCAAGGTTGCCACAACTTGCAACACAGAAATTACTTCTTCCTGGGCAACTGATTTCAGTACCGTTTCAATGGGTTGCAATATGTCACATTTCATCAACTGCATTGCCACGGAAACATCTGCAGCAAGATCGGATAGAGCAGAGCATGCTTGTTTAACCTGAAAGACTCGAAAATATAAGAGGTGTGCAGATGAACAGACAAACAACCAAGGTTCCATTTGTGATAGCAAGGATTGTCAACATACCACATGACAGTTGTCACTACTCATCATACTAATAAGCTGCCTCACTGCATTCAGATCTTTCCCAACAACTGCACGGTTTCCTTGGTCTTGCATTATCTTTGCCAGTGCAGATGCCAGCAAAGGATGATGACAAGAAGAAAATCTAAATATGAGAGAGAAGAAGGCACTAAGCCTGTGTCTAGATGCACCAAAATAAGAACTGTTCTCTGTCTGCGATTACCAAAAAATAATTAATTAAACAAGTTTAGAAGACATCCAGGAAAAAAAATTAAACAAGTTTAGAAGACATCCAGGAAAAAAAAAAAGTTCACAGTTACCACATGACCACTACCTCTATCTGAACATTCACTAATCTCAAACTTTCATCAGCCTCAATCCTGATATTAGCAAGGGACAGATGTCGTAGTTTGTGCAGAGGTAAAATTTCAGGAAGGAATTCCAGAGGGTTACCAAATAGCCTGAGAATTTGTAACTCAGCCATAGCCCTGCCATTAAACTGGAGACAAACATTAGGCTTGAAGCAAATTGTAGTTTTTCAAGCTCTATCAAACAGGAAAAATGCAGCTAAGTATACTAATTTGCTGATAAAATGACCTGAAATCAAGAAGAGGCCGGACAAGCTTGTTGTGTTCCAAAGACAATTCCACCAGTTCAACACATTGCCCCAGTTCTACTGCTCAGAATTCCAGCCAAGATCACACAAACAAAATAAGTTAAATAAAACAAATAATGGCCTACACCTTCTTTAGTCCTAATCAAAAGGCAGGTTATATATATTTTTTTCCAAGAAATAAATACTATTGGATGATGCATATTACTATCAGTTTCTTACCAGGAACTGAAACCAGCATGTTGTAATCAACAGCAAGAATTTTCAAATTCTTCAGCTCACCAAGCTCGGGTGGCAAAACTGAAAGCCTATTATTATCAAGATAAAGCTTCTCAAGATTCGGCAATTGAATTATCACAGCAGGCAATGTCTGCAGATAAAAACCCAAGTCCAGTTACAAACAATATAAGCAAGAAGCAAACGCAACAATCTTATCCGTACAACACACCTAGCTTTAAGCATTGAGCTTATAAGAGTAGCTATATCACTCATTTAATTTTACTCACAGTGAAGATTTTTAACAGAGAGCAACAGCTAACTAGTGAAAAGAAACTAATCCAAACACCAACCCACCTCCCAAAACTCCCACGGAAATGAAAAGAAAAATCATCATGCATTCACCTACTTACAATAAATTACTATCGCAAAAGATCTCTCAAAACCGAAAATAGCAATATAAAGTTCCAATTTTTACATGACACTCAGACAAAAACATAAATTGCAAAACCCCACCATCAAAACCAGAAGACTCTAAATAAAGAAAACGGCATAATCTCTCTAAACTAAGCTTAACTGAGTAAATTTCATTTTCTAGCATTAACATTTCTAATAATGCAAACCCACATTTTCTCATCCTTCAATAGAAGAACAATCCTTTAACCAAACTAGCAAGAACTGAAAAGAAATCCATCACGCATTCGCCTATCAAAAATTCTTTCTTTCTTACTGTCAACATTCACTTCATAAATTAACAAAAAAACTAACAGGAGAGGAAATATTTGAGTCCTCACCAACAATCCACAACCGGAAAGACTGAGCAAAGTAACTGTCTTCCAATGGCGACCACCATCAGATCTAAACAACCGAGTCAATACACCAACTCCATCACTCTGTTGACCTGATCCACTCTTACCCAAAAGCACCCCTCTCAATTCCTCTCTCTTCTTCTCCACCTTCATCTCCACTTCCACTCTTCCCTCCTCCTCCTCCGCTGCCTTCAAATCCACCGTCACACAATCCTGCGGCGCAGGCAACGCAACCATCAACTGCGACTGTAACCTCAACGCCACCTGATCCTCATCATCCACTGCATTCCAATCCAATTCAATTCTAAACCCTACCTGCTCATCATCCTCCGCAGCGACCTCCGTCGCAATCTCCTGCGGCGAAGATGAAGGCGTTAATGTGGTGGAAGAGGAGGAGGAAATGGTGGAGGATGATGTGGAGGAACGGTTGAGTTCCTCACCGAAATCTTCGGTTCCGTAGTTAAGTGTTAAGCGGAGGACCTCTGATGGACGTTTCCAGCTAAACATTGTTGTGATCTGATTTTGATCTGATCGGACGGTTAAGAATTCCAGTGATCATGATCTAGATGCGAGTGAGTGGCATTGTAGAATTATCGTGTAACAATGAATTGAAGAAGAAGAGAGTTCTTGAGTTCTTACTTCTTACTCTTCTTGTAATGGTAATAAGAAGTATGTGATTTCAATTTCTTTTTCGTTATTTGGCGTGCAAACTTGGTCAGTGGCGTCGTTTTGTTCATTTCATTTTTATTTTAAGTTTTAACCATAGTTTTCATTACCGTCTCATGCCCCGTTTACTTTTGCAGTTTTTTTAAAAAAAAATTAATTTTTTAAATTATTCTAAAATATTAATATTAAAAATAAATTTTATTAAATCATTTACATCTTATTTAAAACATGTAGATTTGGGTTGGAAATGAGATGAATTCTTTTGTATTGTGATGCAAAGCTAGTTTGTTACTGCAATAATGTTAGAAAAATATTTTTCATTTGAAAATATTTTTTTATTTTTTATATTAGCACATTAAATTTTTAAAAAATACTTAAAAATATTAATTTAATTTTTTATTTAAATCAAATATGTTCTTAAAATAAATTTAAATATGATCTCAAATTGAGGTGGGATATTCTTGAAAGAACTAGATTTTCTTAGGGTTGAAATAAAATGAAAGTAAGGGCAAAGTTAGAAAAAATTTCACTTAGGTTCTTAAATACAAGAGACAAATATAAAAATATATTTCATTGGAGAAACCAAAATAAAAATATAAAATAGATTTATCTTTTGAATAATTTTAAAATAAATTTATAAGAAATATATAAAAATATATATCCTATTGATTCTCTCGAAGAACGTCAAAGACGAATATCAATCTAACATTGACCATTCCCCCGCCCCCCCGCCCTCAAGAAACCTGTTTTCGAGTCAAAATTAGGTATGAGGTCTTAGTCACCGAGTCCATGGATAAAAAAAACGTAACAGCATTCAAGCAATGCCAGGGACTTGTTCTGCAATGCCCCTATCATCGTGATAAGAGGGGTGCAACTTAAATTATTAAATCTTGAATTTATTTATTAAAAATTATTAGTTAAAGTTTTATAAATTTTAAAATTATTAAGAATTTATATAATTATTAAATTCAAGAATCAAGTATGTATAAATTAACTTGTATATTTATATTAATAAAAAAAAAATTGATGATTGGCAACGCCATATCCAAGCCTTTGCCGTGGCATCTTCTACAAGTCTAAACAAAATGCAGCTGCCACAGGCAATCTTCCTTTGTATATGAGAATCACAGGTTGGAACAAAAATTTGAGGAAACCATGGAGATGGCAATTGCCAAGGCTATAAAAACTAATGACAGAACGAATCATAGCAGTGCTAATGTTGAAAACAATTGATGCATGAAACATTGTCAGCAGAAACTATCAGACAGACAAATTCTGGGATTTGCAAATTTGATTCCAATGAGCTGCCATGGTTTTACTCGTGGAATGCCAAGAACGCATGGGTTACAAATTCAAATATGTTCATGTTCAACATCCATGGATACGCCTACTTTCAATCTAAGAATACTTCTGAACTGACAAGATATCTGCAAAGTTCAATATCAATGAGATCAACAGGGCATCGAGCTACAGATAAAGTGTTCTGTAGCTCAAACCTCATCAACAATTTCACTAAAATGGCTACGGATTTAGTTTCTTTGCTGCTGAATCCTGCTTGACTGCATCGCCAGCACACATAAACTCAATCCCTTTTCTTGCGAGCTCAAACGTTTCCCTCTTTCCAAGACCTTCATGTTTGACCATAAAACATACAGCCACTAGTGGTTAGATACATGATCTCCCATCAACAGTGATGAAAGCTACCTGATCTAGTTCATGTCACAAGCACAGTAGATGTTATTTATACTTTGCCAAAAGCAGTCGAAGCAATATTATACTCGTTAGGAAGACTAGTGGGAACTTGTTCTTAAAGCAGACTAGAGGGTTTTTAGCATTATATAAATCAATGTTAGAAACAGCTTCAAGCATTAGAAATACAAACAGACGTCTCCATAGTGTAGAGTTAAATAGAGAACTTGTTCCTGGGCAGATTTTAGTGCCGGCAAGAATGTGTTCCTGAGCTTGATGAAAAGAGGATTTGAGATTGCCATCTCTTTAAAAGGACTACAGGACTAACATTTTATCTGCTAATAAAGAATATATATCATTATTGAAGTACCATTCACCCACAACAAGATTTCCAGAAAGGTCAATACCAACAACATCTAAATTCCTTATTTCTAGGGCAAGCTTCACCTGCAAATAAAAAACAAAAGGGGGAGAATGCTGGTTAGAAGCCTTACCCAGTTCATAATCTGTAGCAGCTCACTGACATCCTTACACTTTCCATAGCATATCCAGTTTTTCAAAGTATTTTTTGTTTATAAATAAATTAAAATAATATTTTTTTTAATTTTTTAAAATTTATCTTTAATATTGGCATATTAAAACTATCCAAAAACACTAAAAAAAAATTTTTTTATTAAAAAACAGGTTTAATCTTAATACCAAACAGGCACGATCTCACGATATTGGTCACTGCCGAGAAGAAGTCTTAACATGTATCCATTTCCTTTTAGCTCCATCACAGGTAATATTCATGGCAATAGAATTCAATGAAGTTGAAGTGTCGAAATTATGAGGACCAAAACCTATATCTACTGCAGGAACAGCCCGTAAACCTTCCACCACAGCTTGCTAATTCTAATAGAATCATTTTTTTCTGGATAACATGAACACATTGCTTTGACCCGACAAAATAAACCAGTACAATAAACTGAAACCTCGAACTCTCATGAAAGTACCTTTGGAGCTGTTCTTAACTCTATGATGCACAGCATTCACAAAAGCGACATCTTCTACACCTCCTGTTTTAAGAAAATTTTAAAAACAGTGCACCAGATTTTGAGATTCAAAAACAAATCAAGGAACAGCAAGTTGTTGGCATATTTCTTATGTGATTCTGGTCATCGTTTTGTGATCAGCAGAGAGAATATGAATGACGTCAAACTATATAGAAGTGTTTTACTGGCCTATGAAGAAGAACAATCCAACTTAAAGGTAAAACCATGTAATCACAAGTGCTACAGTTTGCTCAAGGTTTTTCCTCATTGAACAAGACGAAATGGTCGAAATTTACATTTCTAAATTGCTCTTCTTTCACATACTTTCTCAGCAACCAAACACGAAAACAACCATAGAGCATGAAAAGGACATATTTTTCATTTTATATCCTTAAAAGTAAAAAAAATATTAAATTGCAAAGAAGAGCTTATTTTCTCTTTTTATATTTTTAGCACAGTAAAAAGATAGATTTTCCCTTAGAAAAAAAAAAAAAAAAAAAACCTAAGGAGGGTGTGAAATGATATTTTCATCTTTTTATTATGTTTGTTTTGTAATATTGAATTGCATTTAGGGGTTGCTTTGTAATTTAATAAATATTAAATTTAATAATAAAAAAAAAACTGTCACGCATGTGGCGTCTGCACTTAGACACCCCGTGTTCTTGTGGCGGCGTGTAATGGGTCGTCCAGTGACCGTACATTGATTTTAACAAAGGTGTTTCAATCATCTGTGGCCCCTCCATTATACAGCAACACAAGTGGTCAGCAAGTCTCAGGTTTTGTATCAATTGGTTTTTCTTCTTTTGTTTTTCTTTTCCCCCGCTTTTTTTAAGAGTGAGTAAAAAAATAAAAAAAATTAATTAAATTGAAAAAACCAAAAAAAATAACTGAAAAAACCGAATCAAAAATAAAAATTAATTAAACTGATTAGAATATTTAGAAAAATATCCGGTTTGGTTCGGTTTCCAGTTTTGTAATGCTTAAACCGGACAACCCGAACCGAACCGAACCGGTTCGGTTTAAAAATAAAAAAACATTTTCTACCCATTAACCCTAGCAAATTACAGTTCACATAGCCGCCCCCTCCCTCTAAAACAAGTATAAATAACATATTTTCTTCTAACCCTAAATTTCAACATTCCCAGCCGCTTCTCTCCCTTCTCTCTGTCTCTCACTCTCAAATCTGTCTTCTTCTCCTTAGATAGCAAGAATCTCTCTTTCAAAAACCTATTATCCTGTGCATTTTTGCCATTCTTACATGTTCCCTCTCATTGAGCTCTTTTGTCTGAGTGTGTGCTGGCTTTTGTTCTCTCTGCTTTGCTTTCTTTTCTTTTTTGGCATCTTTGGTCTCTCCTTGTGCTGGGTTTTCTTGGGATTTCAAATAAACCAAGGTCTAAAAACTCTGCACTCTCAACAGTTTCTGTATCAATGCTATCGATTCTTTTCTTGTCTCTCATCTCTCAGATCTATATTCTTTTCCTCCATGTTTTTTGATGATTTTACAATTTAATAACTTTTGATTTTCTCTTTATTTTTTTGCAGTCAAATCCTTTTGTTTTGTGTATTTTTTTGCTGGGTTTAACTTCTGGACAAGGAGAACAAAACGAAAATTGGAATTGATTTTTTGGAAAATAGAAGCAAGTATAAAAATTTTGGTTTGAACCGGTTTGGAAGGGAAAAAAACGAACCGAACCGAACCGAAATTAATCGGTTTGAACCGGTTTTAAGTTCGGTTCGGTTCCAAAACTAAAAATAAAATAAAATCGGTTTGGTTATTTATTTTGATTCAAAACCGAACTGGACCGAAAATGCTCAGCCCTAGCTCTTTTGCCTTGAATTTAACGTCTGACCTTCAAAATAAAATTTTATGGTACCCTTTAAAAAAGATTCTAGATTTATTTTATATTATTCTTATTTTTATTTATACTATATGAAATGATTTATCAAATTAGATTTTTTTTTAATGTGTCGGATTTGATCCTTATTTTTTTTATTACTGCTTATTTTATTTAAGATAATTTTTAAAATTAAATTTATTTTTCAATTTTATCCTCTAATATCTATTTTCCTGTCAGATTTAATCTATATATATATATTTTTTTTTACTTACAGAGTTTTATGTTTTATATTTTTTTAATTTTATTCTTCAATATTAAATTAATTGAAAATTAAACTTTTTAGTTGAGTCCAAATTTGATATTTAACATATCACAATTTTTGAGGATTAACTCAAATTTATGAGATTCATTCAATTTTATTGTTTTTTTATTTCCAAGCTCATGTTTTGATTTTATCCTTCAGTGTTTTTTATTTTTTAAGATTGTGTTTTTTTTCACTTGCTTTCTATTTGATTTTTTAAAAATTTTAAAAATAATTTTTATTATCTTGCTCTTTAATATTAAAATTGTTTAGTGATTATAAATTTTATAATTTTATTTAGTTTGCTTGCATGAGAGTGCTAGAAAGCAACTTTTGCTAGAAATCTACCTGTTGTTTTTTCTCTTATAGTAAAAAACACCTTAAATCTATGCTAAAGACCTTAAGAAACCTATTTCTAATCTAAAAAAATCCATTTTTAATTCCGTTTTGAAGAAGGAAAAGTTAATCAATTCTTGTTTTTATATCAAACTTTTGATATACTTTTTTTTTTTTTTAGTATTATAACTCAAAACCACTGTCAAAAAATGGAGAGGTTGAAATCCATTTATTAAAATTAAAATAATTTTTTTAAAATACAGGTTTATCGTGATTCCAAATACTCTTTTCGTATCATGATTTTTTCATTCATTGGGCAATAAAAGATTTTTTTTTTTTGGAATGTAAAGTTTTTATATGAAAGGATTAAAACTGACAATGTAAATGTCAAAGGACCATAAAGGAAGCCTTGCCGAGATATAATAGTATGAATGTTAAAATTAATTTGCAGTCCAGAAAAAAAATTTCAATCTTTCTCAAAAATATTTTTAAAATAAAAAAATAAATAGGGTAAATGGTGAAATGCTTTTAGTGACTGGTAAAAGTATTAAGATAAAAAAGGTCACGAAATTAAAAACATAAATATATTTGGTTAAAATAAATTTAAAAATAAATATATTTGTAAGATAATTTAGATTTAATTTCTCTATTTTGAAAATAAAAGATATAAAGGAAACATATCTTCTAAGATAATATTCATTATTTTTTTATTATTAAAATATTATTGTAAAAAACTCTTAATTTTAAAATTGTTCAACTAATATATATAAAGATAAAAATAATTATTATTATAATTTTAAAACTCAACTCAATAGTCCTTTCAGTACAAAACTTAGGTCACTAATCGAGTTGACCTAGGTTGATCCAAGTTAGCGTAAGAATAAAAATGGTTATTATTATAATTTTAAAATCTAATTCAAGAGTTGTCTTAGGACAAGGCCCCGATCACGAGTGTGGTTGATCATTGACTCGGGTCAACACAAGAATAAAAATAATTATTATCATAGTTTTAAAACTCAAATCAGTTGTCGACCTATAGTAAAACTTGAATCAAGTGTCAGGAGGGTCAACCCAGGGTGACTTGGGTCAACATAAAATAAAAGTGATTATTATAATAGTTTCAAAACTTGATTCGAATGTTAACCCGGGACAAGACCTGGGTCACAAATCAAAAAGGGTCACTCCAAGTTGACCCGTGTTGATATAAGAATAAAAATTGTTATTTTTATAGTTTTAAAATTCTGCTTGGGGGTCAACAAGTGTAAACCTTAGATCATGAGTCGGATGAATCAACATAATTTTGACCTAAATCAATATATAGATAAAAGTGGTTATTATCACAACCTGAGGCAAGGTAAATCACGGGTTAGGAGGGGCAACCTAGCTGACCTATCCTTTTTTAAAAATAATCAAAATAACATTGTCTTGACCAATTTTATTTTCTTAAAAGTCGACGAGTTTTTGACATATATTTTATTCTTGGTTAACTTGGGTTTTTGACCGAGTCAAGTCGAGTTAATCCTTCATTTATTTTTTCTTAAACTTGTACCGGTCGAGGTTCATGGTTAATTTGTCAAGTCAATCATTCATTTATCTTTTTTATTTTTAAACTTCGACCGATCCAAGTCCAGGGTTAACTTATTAAGTCAATCTTGGTTATATAACTAAGGTTATTTTAATATTATTAATTTTTATACTTAATATAAACTAAACTAAGAAAAAAAAACATCTAATTTAATTTTTTAAATATATAAGTTCGACAATAATATATATAAGACTAAAATAGATTTTTTTATATTTTATCAATATATTATATATCATAACCAAACATATTACAAAAACAATCATTTTATCTTATATATCACCATCAAACACAATTTTAACTCTATCCTTTTATTTTATCTTATCTTCACTATTTTTTTTTTATTCAGAAATAATAAACAAACACTACTTAAATATCAGCAACCCACCGTCACAATTCTGCCCGCCACTATTCGCATGATCCTTGATGGTTATGAGATATTATCATTAAGTACAACGAATATTTACTAATAAGTTTCTATATATGTTTATTTTATTTATTATTTATTAAGTAAAACAATTATATATTTATATCTTATTTATTAGATTTCAAGTATTTATTTGGGTATTCATTATTTAAGTATTAATTAATATATTTGATATATATATTTATATTAATATTGAAATATGTATATATGCATATATTATATTATATTAAAGAACCTATATATACATACATGTATATGATACAAATACATACATTTGAGTTTGAGAATATCTTTTAACCTATTTATTAATAATTCGGTATTTAGAAAGATTGTCACATTTCAGCATTAATTTGACTCACGAAACTTTGAAAGGTGTCAAATGTTTCATTAATTGTTGCCGTTCAATCCCAGGCCAGTAATCTATACATCTGATTGCCAGCAAATCTTCATAGGGAAGGAAATGGGATCATAAATTAATAGAGAGACCTAGCTAGCTATCTAGGTCGCAGGACTGGAACCCATGTGTCCAGACCAGTGCCAGCCCAGCCATATATTGTGTCACTCTGCGGGCCAGCTTAGCTGCATTTATTTTACTTATCTAAACCCAAAACAAAATCTAACTAGGTTAATTTTAAGGATTTCTTTTTTATTTTTTTTTTATCAAAAACAAAATCATTTTAATTTTATCCAAAACTACATCATTTAATTAAAAGACCGAAACAACATATTTAGAATTAACACAACAAATCCACAACCTGATCCGTAAACATCCAATATGGTAGCATGCGAGCAGATGTTTAATGTTCCCTGCAGTTACACAGTGATTTTTCAAGAAATTATCTTTGTATTTAATTTTAATAATCACGTTGAGTTGAAAAGCATAGAAGTCATTAGGCAATTTTAACTCTTCTACAGCTCCCCCAGTAATTCTTAGGAATCCTTTTCAAAAAATTAATTTTTTTTTAAAAAAATTCATTAATATATATTTTAATATAAAAATTTATTTAAAAAACAATTACTATTGCATTACCAACATTTTGGCTGGTGCTCGGCATTTTTTATTTTATTAAAATTTATATTTTTAAATTATATTAATGGATTAATTTTAAAAATAATTTTTTAAAACTAAAAAATATAATTTTAATATATTTATAAATAAAAATATATATTAAATTCTAAACCAACCCTAGATTCTAGTGCAAATGTCAGCACTTCCTCTCACTTCTTGGTAAGAAGATCATAAATGCGACGACAAACTTAAATTTATGGTAATGTATACATTCAAAAAAATTTATACCGACACTAGCATGGCACTGCCCCTATCTAGTATTAATCTACTTGTCAGTATGGATAGGCATTTACTCGTCTCCAATTAAAAAAAAAAAAATCAATTACTCTTGCTCTTTCACAGGACTTGCTCCCCCCCCGGTTGTTGAAAAAGCAGTCTGTTTTTTATGAAGGGTGTTCATAGTTTTTACACCTAACCTCTTTAGTGCGCTGACATGATAAGCCTGGAATTTTCAGGTTGAGTTCTTAGCTAATAATATATTGATATTTTATCCAATAACTTAATAATCCAGGTTTCTTCCCGAGTGAATCCCAAAATCAGGTATGAAGACTACGCTAACATTCATGAAAAGGTTTAATTTCTATATTATAAACTATCTATTTGGGGGTAAAATATATCTATACATCTCAAGCATTTCCCAAGAAAAAGAGTTGCATCAAGGAATCTAAAGATAATATACCGTCGTCAAAAATCTAAAGCATATAGAATACCGTCGTCAAAATCTACCTCGACTCGGATGATTTTCTTCCGATGATATACAGGGCTAATTCTAAAGAGATTGCAAAGGAACAGTGCTTGAAGTGGGCATAGCAACTCGAATAGAATCAACAAATAACAGTAGCTGAAATCCTTTCGGACTGGGATGTAAAATATGAAAGCCTCATGGCATATGAATACACTCGGAAGTATATTGCTTGGTGAAAGTTCCACCGCAGCTTGTATTTTTGTTTTCATTTCATGCATGATTAAAAAATAAACAAAAATAAGTAATTTTTTAACACTTAATTTTAATGAATAAATAAAATTTTAGGTTTACAAATACAGAGGTTATTTAAGAAGAGCTGGATTTCTAAAAATTTTGAAGGAACCTTGTGATTGATGTTTGGTTTGGGAAATTTAAAGTTATGATTAATTTTTTATTATTATTTTAATTCAATTATTGTTTTAATTGTAATTAATTGATTGTTTTATAAAATTAACATGTCAAAAAAAATCTTACTACGAGGAGACTTTTAAAGCTGTTGCTAGGAGGCTATGAGAGGATTATAATGGTATTAGATAAGATTGAATTTAAAATATTTTTTTTATTGTTTAAATTTTATTTTTTATTATTTTAATTGATAATTTATTTCTATCATAAGTTGCATGATTTATAATGTGAGACGCATAAAAAATCAAAGAAATATATAAAAAGTAAAGGTTTTTCAGGCTAAGAAAACATGGTTATGTGAAGGATTTCAAATTTCTAAGCATTTCAGAGACCATTTGGGATACTTATATCTAACATGTTACGTGGTTGTGTGGAGAATTTCAGACTTCTAAGCGTTTCAGAGACTATTTGGGATGTTTATATCCAACATGTTATGTTTAAAAGTTTAACATACACACGGTGAATTTCATTTCGTATGAAATGGATCCGCCGGTATTTCATTTCGTATAAAATGGATCTGCCAGTATACATATTAATTGAACCATGAATTTTATTTTCCAGCTGATTTTTCATGATATAACTAAACACTGAAAAGTATTTTTTAATTTAATTTTTTATTATACTATCAAATATCAAAAATACTTTCTTAAAATTCACTTTCTTCATAATTTAATTTTTAAAAACTACTATTTTCTAATAAATAATACTATTTTTTAGCAAATAAACGACCGATTAAAATATAAAAGGCATATTCATTTGTATTTCAAAATGAAAACCAACACATCCATCTCATATATTTCATTTCCAATACATAAAAGCAGTAAAATTGCAACAATGCTTAAGCTGCAATTAATTCTCCATAAGCACGAATTTCCCACACAAATTATTCTACGAATCAATTACCTAGACAATATCACAGCTTTTAGAGGATTCTTCATCACAACAGTAAAAGCAAAAGTCTCCGTCGGGTCGGGTGGGGCGGTCGGGCAAGGCAACCACTTGAAAGCATGAACCATCCGAGCAAGCAACAAATTAACATGCAATACACCAAGACTCCACGCCGGACAAATCCTTCGTCCGACGCCAAAAGGCATCATCTTCACCCCGCGAGTCCCGGTTATATCCACATGAACCCCATCGCCATCCAAGAACCTGTCGGGTCGAAACTCACCCGGATCCTTCCACAAATCCGGATCTTCAGTTAGCCATGCAGTGTAAAACTCCACATTAACGTCAGCTGGAATGGTGTAGCCAGCAAGCCGAGTCTCATTAGTGGCAGCATGAGATAGCACAAAATGGCTTGGTGGGTGACGCCTGAAAGTTTCTTTAACTATTGCACCGAGATAAGGCATTTTCTCAGTATCCTCTTCCTTGACCACCCCATGTTTCCCTACACATCCAATAATTTCTTGGTAAAGCTTTTCTTGGATTTCTTGATTTTGTACCAAGTTTAGAAGAGCCCATTCAATCGTTGTTGCACTGGTATCAGTACCAGCACTGATCACCTCAGAGCATAACGTCACAAATTCCTGCTCGCCTAAGGGACCTCTATTTACTGGTAATTTCATGTCAAACAAAGAGTCTATATAGGCTGCACCAACTGGACTCGCCATTTCCGAATCAGGGTTCTCACCTTTCTCCACAAAGGCCCTCCTGTTTCTAATCAATGGAACCAGACACTCCATTTGTTTCTTTCTCAATTCTCTGGCTTCTTCCATTTTCTTGCGAAATAAAGGAGCTAGAATTGGCAAGAAATCAGGAAGCTTTGGTGTTGTCATTAACATCACCTCTTTCAATATAGCTTCAATGTTCTTGATTCTTTCCTCAGAGATTCTTGCACCGAAGCAAAGACATATTAAGATGCTACAAATAGTGAGCCTACAGTTGCTCATCACCTCAACAAACCCATTTTCAAGGGCCTCGGTTTTCAGTCTTTTCATATGGTTCTCTGAAGCAAACTGTCGAACCCAACTACATTGCTTGATTCTCACAGGGTTTATAAACTGTGTGACAAAGTTCTTGCGTAGAGATCTCCAAAGAGGACCATATTCAGCAGAATTGATAGCACATTTACCAACGCTGAACACTAGCCTGATCGGAGAGTCAGCCGGCCGGCTTGCAAATGTAGGGCCTCTTTGAACTAGGGCTTCATGGATGAGCTCAGAGCTAGTGACAATAACAAGAGTACGTTGGCCCATTTGCAAGGTGAAGATTGGACCATATTTTGCACGTAAATCACGTACAATATAGATGAATGGACGGCGTTGGAGGATGATTTGGAACAAGTTGCCCACAATAGGCCAACCTGGAGGCCCCGGAGGAAGATTCCTTGGCCCGCTGCCGGTGACGGACCAATGTCGCCACCATAGGCGGGCAAAGATAAGTGCAATACAAAGAATAAGGAGGTCTATCAAGTCCATTGTTGAGAAGAGAAATTAATGAGTACTGAGCTGGTGAGGACAAACAGAATTATATAGAACAAGAGGAGGGTGAAGTAAATGAGTTCTATCGACCTAGGGGGTGAATTATTATTGTTTGACCAGAAATATTTACGGTGATGTACGGTGCTATGTATATGATGGATGCTTTTTCAAGAGCTAAGGGGCTTGGAGTCATAAATATGTTTTGAGATAGTAAAGGAAACTCACTTCTACTGGAAACTGGGTGGTAGCATAGTTCCTTGCATAAGTTTTGAAGTAATTACCATATATTAAGGGTTCATTTGTTTCCTCTTATTTTTTTTTGCTTGCCATGTAAAACATAGAAATTAGTATGCATTTTATATCATTATGTTCATTAAAAAATTAAATTTAAAATATATTTTTTGTGAAGAAAGTTTTATATATTTTTTTAATTGAGTTTCGTAAAATTCTATTTATTTTTGTGTTTAATAGCATTTTTTTTATTTTTTTATTTACTTCAAATTATTATTTTTTGTATTTCATATCATTTTGATATGTTAATATC
The DNA here is from genome assembly GCA_018804465.1 of Populus tomentosa. Lineage (NCBI taxonomy): Eukaryota > Viridiplantae > Streptophyta > Magnoliopsida > Malpighiales > Salicaceae > Populus > Populus tomentosa. Next base: position 1,190,491 of record CM031975.1, read on the forward strand.
AAAAATAATTTTAAAAAAATTAAAAAAATATTTTGATGTATTTTCAAGTAAAAAACACTTTTGAAAAACAATTATAACCAAATATTTTATACATGTTTTTTACTGTACATAAACCTTAAGTACAATTTTTATCAAATACGTATTTAAATTCAACTAACAATACTTAACTATATTTTTTTAAAATTTTTTCTTAAAAATTATAATTACAAAAACTACCTCAAAACAAACAAAAACTATTAACTATAAAGCTAAAAGGAATGAGATTTTCACAGGAATCCACAGTAAAAATTTCACTTTGCCCTTATGCATTTTAGAATGCAAAGAAAGGTGAGATGGTTTGTCTCAAGAAATTTTTTTACAGGGTGTCAAGTGAATTAGTATTTATATGCATGACATCAAAAAACTGATGTGATATATGTTTTTATTAGATATACGGGTAAATTAATGAACTATACAGCTAATAAGTCTGGAATTTTTAACAATTACAGTGAAAATCCTGCATTTCCATACCTCTGTATAATTTTATATTTTAAAAATATTTTTTAATAAATTTAAAAATATTTTATTTTTTATTTTAAATTAATATTTTTTAATATTTTAAAATTATTTTAATGTACTGATTTTAAAAATAATTTAAATTTTTTTTTAAAAATATTATTTTTAAATAAAAATTAATTAAAAAATAATCACAATTACAATACCTGAATGCAGGGCTTCAGGTAACATGAATTTATATGCACGGCACCGAAAAATTGATGTGACATATATATACATATGGGTAAATTAACTATAAAGCTAAAAAAAGGGCATGTTCACTCTCACAATTCACAGTGAAAATCCCACTTTGCCCTTCTGTTTTTTTTTTTAAGATGCAGAGAAAGGTCCTACAGAGTGTCAGGTGACCTGATATTTATATGCATGGCACCGTAAAACTGATGTGACATATTTTTTTAGTAGATATATGGGTAAAATACTAGATAAGCAGTATAAAAGACCTGTATTCACAAAAAAAATCAATTTTGCCCATCAAAAATGTTTTAAGAAAAACCAAATTCGACACGGTAAATTTTGTTTTGATCATGAAATTAAGGTTTTCACAAATTTTAACTGGAAAGCTGGTTTTGACTAGAAAATGGTGATTTTAACCTTGATAACCGCGGTTTTATCATAAAATTACTTCTTTGTTTTTACCAATTTAGACTAAAAAGTCTGTTTTGATCTAACGGGTTTGGCTTTGGTAACCTCGGTTTAACCGGAAAAATACATTCAAAGTTCAGCTAACAGAATTACTAAAAAGCCTACTTGACCGAAATAGTGGAAATCTCTTATGAAGAATTGTCGCTTTCATTTTCAGGAAAAGTGGACGTCGAAGAGATAAAATGGCTCGTATGGGACGGACATAGACCCAGCCTTTTGGCACATGCATCCGCCAGGTTGAAGAGAGGGACAGCACCACTCTGATGAATTCTCATCGATATTATTTTATATTCACTTCCCAAGAAATGGTGCAAGTCGACATGAAAACCAGAACCAGATATAATCATGTGCAATCATCAAAATTATAAAGCTTTTTATCATTGTTATCAAGATTATTTTATACTCACTTCCCCATCTTTTCATATGCTCACAGGGATCTAAAAATAGCTAGCAGGGTCACAATTATAACGACGACCCCACAATAACATGGCTCCAGTTTTGCAGAGTTCATTTCCCTTTGATCTAGGCTTTTATCTAAGCCAAACGTGTTTATATTAGCAGATATATCCATATGATCTGATATCATCCTTTTTTCCTTTTGTGTCATGAATCTTCTTTCTTTACTGTCATGATTCTTTTTTTATTTATGAGTTGATTCCAGCATTATTCTTAGGAGAAATATTAGGGATGTAACTGGAATCATTCTTGTAATCAATGCACTTCGTGTATATATATGTGATGGAATGTAATACTAAAAACATGAAATATAATACAATCTTTCTCTGTCATTCTTTCTGAGTCTTCTTTTCTTCAGTCTAGCATAAGACTTTAAACTGTTTATGTGCCCAATCCACACTACCCTACCCAGCTCTAAACATGTTCATTACTTATCGTCGCGTGATACACGTAGATTTTCTACTTCATAATTCGGTTCTGGATAAGTAAACATTCCCCACATACAAAACAAAGACACAGGATAAGAAGAACAATAAAGCTTAAGAAGACAAGAAGGTTCGCTAAGGAATAAGCAGGCATATAGAAGCATATATGGTCCATAAAATTATACAATTTTTAACACGTCCATAAAATAAGATGATACAAACATGTTAGTAGTAGTTACTAGCTAATGTGAGGAGCTAAGAAAGTTGAAAAAAATCACCTTGGAAATGATGACGTTGATGCCAGCATGCTTGTTATCCCAACCAAACTCATCCATGGTATCTCCAGCATGCAATATTACCTCGTTTTTCACTATGTACTCTCTGTATCTGCGCCTGCGTGAAGCCTTGTGCAACCACACTGCTCCCCGAAGCAACTCGTCCTGCAATATTATATTTGAAATTCACAATGAATATCAATCCTGGTCCTTTATTTATTCAGGATGCTTATCTAGAGCGGTACGGCCGTTATATTTCTCATGATATATATTCCAAAATACGCAAACGTCTGAAATGACAACCTGCTGCCACAAGCCTCCACCAACCCGTAATTGGATAATTTCAAAATAAGTTCAGGATCGATGTTTAAAATGGCAATTGTTTAATGCTTACTAACCCATCCGAGTGCCTCATTCCCAGAAAATAAAATTAAAAGAATAAACTTTTATTTCTTTTACCAGCACAGGAGAATATAAATCCTCGTGCCTAAACAGTTGGGCATATAAACATACAAAATTATTGATCGTCCAAGTCTAAGCTCACCCCCCTTAAACTCATGTACTTTTATTAGTATCATTTTTTTGGTTTGGTTCACCATTATAGTTCATGCCACTAATCATTAAAACGTATAAAAGGTACAAATATAATCAATACACAATCTAGTTCGAGATAAATTCTTTTTCAAGTCTACAAAGAAAACCTTCGATATAAAATATTAGAAAATTGATAAGTATCCAAACTTTTGCATATGTTACCTTGAAAATACAAAGTTGACCGAGTATAGAATATATATGCATTCTCGTTATAAACCCAGAACTAACAAGGGAATGACTCTTGTTGCACACAAAAAACTTAGGTATTTCTCAATCACATGTAGACTACAGAGATTATTCATGTTATAAAAAACTATTGAGTATATGACATGATGCCAATTATATGATGCGGTAAATAGAGAGATGATGCATCCTTCTGATGATGAAGTTTGGAAACATTTTAATAGTATGTATCCTTAGCTTTTAGTAGATACAAGGAATATGTGTCTTGGGTTATATATAAATGAATTTAATTCATTTGGGTAATTTGTTGCTTCTAATTTTTATTGGCTAGTGATACTCATGGCTTACAACTTACTACCGGAGATGTATGAGGTCAGAGTTCATGTTTTTATCTATGATCAAACCCGGTCCTAATAGTTCAAGTTGAAATATAGATGTTTATCTTCAACCATTGATTAATAAGTTGAAGCATTTGTGGTCATTCGGAGCTTTGACTTATGATGTATCTAGGAAACAAAATTTTCTGATGAAGACAACTTTGGTATGGACTATCAATAATTTTTCAGTTTATGGAATGGTTTCTGGTTGTAGCGCGTATAGAAAACTAGCATATTCATATTATATGAAAAATAACGAGGCATTTACACTAACAAATGATGGTAAAACATCTTTTTTTTAACTGTCACCAGTGGTTCTTGCCAATATATCACAATTTAGAAAAAACATAAAAGACTTTTTTATTAGTAGAGTTGAAAAGGGATGTTGCACCGCTGTTTCTTTCTGGTGAAAAATTATATAATGTGGTGTTGGAGTATGGTGACACTGTGTTTGGTTTTCAATTTGGTAAGCAGAAGTTTTATGATTTTAGTTTAACCTATAATTGGATAGAGCAAAGTATTTTTAAGGAGTTTAATTACTAGAAGACCAATTCTTCTACCATAACATTGATGTCATGCATATAGAAAAGAACATGTTTGAGAATATTTTCAACATTGTTATGGACATGAAGAGGAAGACAAAGGACAACATTAAGGTTAAAATGAATATAGCTTTGCTTTGTTACCGTAAAAATATGAAGTTAGTTTATGTTAGGTCACGAGTTATAAAGCCCTAAGCCAACTTTACCTTAAACAAGAGTACAGAATTACTTATCTACCAATGAATTAAAAGTCTGTGTTTTCCTGATAGACATGCCTCAAACATATCAAGGTTGGTGATTTTAAAGGATTGTAGATTGTATGAAATGAAGAGCCATGATTGTGACTTATTTATACAAACACTCATTTCATTAGCTTACCGTGATTTATTGCCAAGGATATGAGATGTACTTATAGAAATCACTTGTTTCTTTAGAGATATATGCTCCAACAAGTTACAGACATAACACATGAAGAGACTTAAAATGACTATCGTTTAGACAATATGCAAACTTGAGATAATATTCCCTTCATTGTTTTCAACTCGATGGAGCATCTACCGGTACATTTATCATTTGAGGCAAAAATTAAAGGCCTAGTCCAATATAGATAGATGTATCCATTTAAGAAATTAGAGATTACACATGCATCATAATTAAATTTTTTATATATATATATTTCAAAACATTCATTTAATTCCATATAGGTACTTGTTTAACTTTAAGAGAAAAGTAAAAAATAAAGTGCATATTAAGGCTTCGATATGCAAGATTTATATTGCTGAAGAGATCTCAACATTTATCTTGTACTGTTTCAAGCCTCAATTAAGAACAAGAATTAACTACGTTCCAATGCATGACGATAGTGGAGAAGTGCTTTGGAATGTGTTTCATATTAAATAATATGAGCAGAGTAGGAAGATATATAACAATAAGGTTTTGTTAAGGGATTGACTTTTAATGAGTTTAAAATTGACTATTACAATAAGTTGGAAGAGGTAATTGAATTGTAAAATTACAGCAAACAAAATAAAATATTTTTATTCAAATATTATTAGTATGACACCACTAATAGAGGAATCAGAGTAGATCTCTATCATGGCTTGGTAAAAATTAATTCAAATGCTAGACTTTGTAACTTCAAAAAAGTCTTTATTTTCAATAAGCAATACCAGCAAGTTTATTACACACGTACTACTTCCTTTAAAGAAGTCTTTACAAATGATTGTTCAAGAGTTAATTGATTATCCGCATTGAAAACGAAAATAAAGGTTATGTTAAGATTGTTTAGGATGACAACATTGAATTAAATATGATAGATGATGTCTTTTGATTTGGTAAGTTAGTTGATCAATATCAATTTGCTTCATCTAATGACTTAGAAGAAAATTTAAATTTGCACATCGCCGAAAATATTTTTGTTGATGTTGATGCTGAGTAGTTGAATGATGTTTTAATCTCCAGTGGACTTACACAAGTCAATGAAGATGATAACGATGAAATCAACATAGAAGATTTCGATGGAGATGAGGACGAGTCAATTGACGAATAAAATTTTTTGTTTGATTAATTTGCACAACACGAATGTGTAATCCCATAAACTATAATTTAATATTCATGGCATTTTTGTTAAAATTGCGAAATAACTCGTAGTCAACATGTATCTAACGTGCAAAATTGGACTAAGAATTCAAAACCAGTAAAATCAGATTTAACTCGTACAAAATCAATAAAATCGGCAAACTCAGTAAGCTCGGTCCGATTTTTTGATTTTACTAAATTTGTGATATAAACCAAGTCAGGTCCAAATTTAGCCTTAAAATATATGCTCACTGGTTTTGCGAGATTGAACATATCTTTTACATCGTACATTGGATAAAGCTAAACTTTTACAGGGAAATATTAGACACATGAAAATATATTATGGTAAATTTTCAAGTTAAATAGAGTTTGGAAAAATAATATTTTAGAGGGTCAAAGTTAGTAGATGAATCTTGTCAAATATGTCAAACTAGATATTCATGTATTGTTTGGAACATATATAAAGCTACTTGTGGAATTTTGTTATGATTAAAGTTGGACTAGAAACTAGACATCTAAAGCTTTCCAACTATATATCGTAGGCCCAGTAATTCATCTAGACATGAGAGAGCAACATATTTGAAATCATGACTCAAATCTAGCAAGATATATGCAAAAATTGAAGATTCGGGCTACATGGAGAAATTTTAACATGAAGATTTTTTTATTATTATTTTCATGTATTTAATTAATTTTAAATTTTTTTTTGAATTTTATTTCTTTTCTAGGGCATTAGACATTGTTTAGGGGTTTATTTCATTATTGAATTTATGTTACTTAATCATTAGTTTATGCTCATTAGCTTGCAACCTGAAAGGGATCTATTAGGACTTACTATAATAGGAACAACCAAGTGTGTACTTCCTGTCATTAAGAAGTTTTGTTATGAAACTTTTTATTTCTTTATATCATTAATTTATTGATTCATATTATCTATCTCCCTTATTTTATTTAGATCACTCATTGTTTATAATATTGTTGACTCAATTTATCATATTTTAATGTAATTTAATTTTATGGCTGAAATTGTCAATATATAATTAGTTAAAAAAATTACTTATGATTTTATGATTTTACAATCCGAGTTTACGATCTGAGTTTATATTGTATTTTTTATTGTGATTTATGGATGAAATTAACTTCAATGTAATGACAATAATGTTAGCTTATTATTGAATGATAAGAAAATATTTATTAAATTATTGTGATGTGAACTGATGTTATTATGTTGTGTGTGTAGTTGTGAATTTAAGTATTTGTAGAATGGATATATAGGAAATACAAATACAATTTGACATCATATACTATTTTACACCAATGAAAATACCAACACAATGCAGATTATATATGGGTATACTGAAGAAATATGTTTGTTGATATATTTCAATGACTATGGAAACTGTTCATTTTTCAATATACTGATAATTAATATTTTTTTGACTGTTTATTTTTTTCCCAACAGCATCACCGAGAGAATGAAAAGTCGACGATAACATATAGAGGGCTATTTGAAAATATTCATGCGAGTTAAAAAATTTTATTTGACTTTACAAACGGAATCATCAATGGTAATTTCATTGGTAAAACTAAAATTAAAGACTAGAACAAAAAGAGATGGGCTTCATCTTCTTCTCTTTTCTTCTCTCACATATCCATTTCTCTCTCTTGCTCTTCTCCTCTCTCTCTCTCTCTCTTTCTCAGCCGAAATCAAGCATTCTTTTTTCTTCTCATTCTTAGATATGTTGTATTTCTTCATTTTTCTTCATATTTTTCTTTTTTATGGTTTCATTAACAATATTTTTTATTTTCTTTTTTGTTCTTTGCTTTTTTTAATTATCAATCGAAATTATACACATTATTAAGGTAAGATTTTTTCATTTATTTTTCTTTCTTTTTTGTGTTTTTTTGTATTATTTTTGTTCAATTTTGTGTTCTTCATAATTTTACGAGTTAATAAATATGTTGAATTTTAGTTGCTATTGAAATAATTTTTGCATTATTTTATTTAATTTTATTTATTTTTTTCAAATTTGTTGTTCAATTTCAATTGAATGTGTTCGATTAATTTTAATTAATGTATTCTATTTGTCCCATGTAGATTTTTTTTTAATTTAGGATTAAAAATATTATCACATAGGAATAATTTTGTTGAATTTTAGTTGTTATTGTAATAAGTTTTTCATTATTTTATTGAATTTTAGTTTTTTTTTCAATTTTGTTGTTCAATTTCAATTAAATGTGTATGATTAATTTTAATTATTATTTATAAATTTTTTTATATTTAGACTATTTTTTATAAATTTAGGATTAAATATATTATCACATAGAAAATACAAATTTTCTACAAAATTGAATTATACTAAATTATTAGAAAAAATTGAATAAAAATCAACATATGTTTTCGACATATATCCTACGTATTTGTAGATTTAAAAATTTTGCATATTTTTTCCTACAAAGAAAGTGTTGTCAATTTTTTTTTAAAAAAACAATCATTTAATTTTGTTATCTATTAATTTTTTGTAAATACTTAGGGGGGAGTCTATCCATTAATTGTGTAAGAAAATATTAAAAAAAATACATGAAAATCAGAAGTCTTGTTGTAAAATCTTTTCCTCGAAACAAACGCCTCCTTTGTTGACCAATATATTTGGTTTCCCAACGATAAATAAATGCCGCTAGCTGCCTCGCCATCGCCACAACGACAGTACATCAATGCCCCCCGTACTCACCAATATTTTTTCTTCCCATTTATACAATAAATGCTGCTATCTGCTTCACCATTGCCATAAAGATTCTACGTTTACATACTGTTCAATTCTCTAATATAGTAATTCTTTACTATAATGTTATAATGTTTGTTTTAAATTTAATTAATAAATAAATTGAATTTATATATTTAGATATATAATAACATTCAATTCATTTTATTTTTTATATTATCATCATTACTTTTATCTTATTTTTTTGAAGGCTTTTAAAATAAATAATTATTTTAAATAATTGTTTTTAACATTATTTTTTTTATTAGAATTTAACCTTTAATTTTAAATAATTGAAATAATTTAAAATAAATATCAAAATATCATTCCCTAAAACTCAAATGGGTTATAAAATCTCCATTTATGAGCATATTTAGAAGTGTGGTGCAAATATTTTAATTGTTTTATTTAAAATAATTTTTTTATATTTTCAAATCATTTTGATATGTTAATATCAAAATTTTAAATTTTTTTTGTTAAAATTTAATACGGTTTGTATGTTTTGGATCGTTTTAATGTGCTGATGTCAAAAATAATTTTTAAAAAATAAAAAAATTATTGACATGTATTTCGATATAAAAAATTATTTGAAAAATAACCGTTATTATACTACTAAACACTCTCTAAGTTGAATATATATTAAAAAGCACAAATAGTCACTCTGTATCATCAATATTTTGAGATTGTTAAATGGATTGGATGATTGGATTTCAAGTATGCGGGTTAAAATATTTCTATAATCTAATTGAATTTTATAACTAATTAAGTTTGTATTTCATCCAAAAAAAAAAAAAACTTTAAATCCTCATTCTTATGTTATGGTACTATTTTTTATTATTTATTTATTCCATATAGAATATATTCACTAGTATTTTAAAATATATTTGAAAAGGAATAAAAAATAATGTTTTTTAATGTAACAAAACATTATATGCAGGAGTTGAATCATGTTCTTAAATATTAAAGTTAAGATCTTAAGAAATCTAGAATTAAATTAATTAACAACTATATAAAAATCATATAATTAAGTAAATTATATTCTATTGTTCCAAAAGCATGGTGCAGGAAACACGTAAGCGTCTACCGTGGTAGTTGACTTGATGATAAGATTCCACATATATGGTTGTATAATTATCAGTTTAAATATAATATACACCAGGGGGTGTTTTTTTGTTTTTTTTCTTTTAAAAAAACTACCGGTCTCAGCCAGAAGGGCCCATCTTGTTTGGGCCAGCCCAGGAGAGTGCTAACTCACCCTGGGTCAGACCCAGGCCCCCCGGTCCAACCTGATCTCTCTCTAATTGTTTTTTCTCTCTTTGCACGCAATCCTGTAATGTAAGATATATTTCAAGACTTTTTTTTTTTTTTTTCTGTGCCAAATAAGACGGCCAATCAGCCAACCCCTTCTACAGCAAATGGGGCTTGCCTCTTGTTACACACCATAAAAATCTTCTTCAGTCTACATGACATAGCTGTACTGGCAGCGCCACCGTTTCAGCCGCCCCAACCACCGTTGTAGGATGAGCTACGAGTTGTCACCCTTCCACTGTAAAGAAGAGGTTCTTCTAAGTCATACTTGAGCTTTTGGAAATGAAGGAAAAAATGAGGATATCCATTTTTCACTCACTGGATAATCTTTCCACTGCTTATCCCTGAAACAACAACTCATTCAACTGGAATAAACCTAATCCATCATCAACTGTGAAAAAACCAGAAGATTTAGCAAAGTTTTTATCCAACTTCATGAATTATTATTAGGAATCTCACTGTTACTAGAGCTTGACTATTAGTTTCTTCCAATATTTCCAGATTCCATAGGTAATTTATACCTATAGTCGCTTTACCAGAGTTGATATCAATTGAAACCAGAACTCATTAATCTAACATTTTGAATTTCATTCTAATATCGTGCATGGTGTCGTTGTCATCTCTTTATAATGTTTCTTGTCATGTACATTAAAAATTAGTGTCACGTAGAGAAAAGAAGAAACTATTTTAAAATATATTTCGTTGATTTTTAACATCAAAAGATAGATATCAAATGAAAGATCATTGCTAAATAAAATCTTATGTTGTAAACCTTAATTTAAAATGTACATTGCATTTTTTTTATATATTAAAACTAATTTCAAGGCCCTTTTCTAATTAGTCAAAAGTTTATTATTATAGGATAATAGATTAATTGTTTAAAACTTACCTTGTATTAATCAATCCGTTTCTTAATTGACATAACATTTTTTGTATTAATCAATGTTTAGTTATTCATTCATCTTTATTTCTTAGTTTTGCATTTTTTCATTGATAAATTGGTGCCATGTTTCCAATTTTAATCCACTAAATAACTCTAAATAATAGAAAATAAATCGCCAAGATAAGTATAAAAACTCGCAGAATGAGTTATTGAATAAGTGTTTTTTTTTTTTTTTTACTATAAGCATAAAAAGCCAATCATTTTTTGTGATATATATTCACTTGGACAATCATGAGTATTATAAAATGTGGCTGAAATATTGTAGTCATACTTTTATATGGTAATCTCCACTATTATCATTGTATATGGCCTTACACATATATACAGAAAGGGTTGCCTAATCACTAGGTTAAGCTTTCTAATTATTCTTATCTTCGTATCAAAGCCTTCTGTCGCCAGAACTCTTCTCTTCCTCTTCTCTTTGTAGCCGGTCTTCTCCCCCCTCTCCTAAATGGACTCTATAGCCGTTGTAGCCGACTTTACCCTCACCATTGGTGGTGTTGCCTTGCCGGTTAGTCCTCTACAAGCCACTACCGATGGTGTTCTTCCTCCACAACATCAACCTTCCCTTGCAAAACGAGTCAATGACTCCTTTTTGCAAGTTTTGTCATTCCTCTGCACATTATAGGCACACAAACTCCAGTTATCGTTGCTCTTTCAAACACTCACCAAGTTATTTTGTTGAAACTTATAAGCACAAATTTTCTATATTGGCGAAGGCAAATAAAGTTCTATCTCCTTGGTCCGGGTGTGACAATGATCATTTGCATGTTAGTGATGGTAAGAGCCTTGACATATCACATATTGGACGTACTTCATTACATTCCCCAAAACACATCTTTACATTATCTAATGTTCTTCATATGCTTCATATTACCAAACCGTTGTTATCTGTTCATAAATTTTGCGTGATAATCGTGTTTATTTTGAATTTTATACTTCTATATATGTTTTATATCAAGGATCTCGTCATCAAAGAAGTTGTCCTTTCCGGTTAGAGCAATGATGGTCTTTATGACCTCTTCTAGTGTTTTGCCACATCAATTCCTCAAGCTTTTTAATCTCTTTGTATCTTTACGACTGCCGACATGTGGTTTTATCTCTACAAAGACCATCAAACAATTCATCTCAATTTCTTTCACCGTCTTTAATTTCATTCAATAATTAATAAAAAAAAACCTCTCCAAATACAAAGATTATGAGCCAAAACCAATACCAAAAAACACCAAAAATCCTTGAAGCTCAGTGCAAGTATCTATTAGCTTCCTAGTCCTGTCTAGATACAAATCCACAATCTCTTTCCTCACTCCACACCCCCAAATAAATATTTAGTTAACAAAAACTGAAAATTGTGAAATTCAGACAAAATAGGGCTTCAATATTTTTCGGTCTGCTTACTGGTGTAGTAGTGACTTTTTACAAAGTTACGTGTGACTGGACAGTAGCGGTGGTTGTATACCGGTGTGGGTTGATTGGTGATAAATGAGATGGCTGCCATATATCCAAGGACATAACAGGCATGCAATCTATAGCTCAGAAGCTGATGGATGAGATGACGCCAATTCCGACCAGGCGAGCCTAGATGAGATGGCTGGGGTCTCCCCAAGGAGGCTGCCATCAATCCTTCTCGTACAGAGACTTAGCAGTTTGACTTTTTGTTCAAGATTACTGTCATTTCAAGTACAGCTGGTGTATGAACAATGCTACTAGCTAGCTATTGTTTCTTGTTTGAATTGGTTGAAAACCATAAAAAAATAATAGAAAAAAAAACCCTCTTGAAATACAAACTTAATAATTCAAAAGCATTGATTTTTGACGCTCCACGCAAGGAGAAACTCTTCCCTAAAAACGAGAGAAAACAAGAGAGGAACAAAACCTAGAACATAATAATACCAGTCCATTATAGAAATAAAGAAGAGATATGTAATATCTGCTGTAAATACAAAACAAAAGTGGGTTTATGGCCTGAATATTAATGAAGAAATGGCTAGAAAAAAATGCACTTAAATGATGGGTTTAGAGCTCCAAAACAGGCTGCTAGGAGCTGTAGCACTTGAGCATGCTTGTAGAGCTATAAAGCTTTTCATCAATATTTCATGGGTTTTGAAACTCCTTTCAGATAATAACTTAAAGTCATGAAGTTAGGATATCCGTTTCATCGTCCTCTCCGCCGTTCTTCATTCCACCAATAAATAATATAAGTTGTTTGAATATAAAATAATTTACATCAATCATTTTACTATAAAATATTAAAAATAAAATAAAAAACAAATACACGAAAATCAGAAGTTTTGTTGTAAAATATTTTTCTTGAAACAAACGCCCCCTTTGTTCACCAATATTTTTGGTTTCCCAACGATAAAATAAATGCTGCTAGCTGCCTAGCTATTGCCACAACGACCGTACATCAATGCCCCCCCCCCCGCGGCGCGTTCACCGATTTTTTTGCTTGTACACTAAATGCTGCTGCCTGCTTCACCATTGCCATACAAATTCTAGAATCAATTTAATAGTATTAAATTTAATTATAATATTTAATTTAAATTTAATTAATAAGTAAATTGAATTCCCATGTTTTGATGAAATAAAATTGAATTTATTTTATTTTTTATATCACTCTCATTATCTTCATCTTATTTCTTCAAATACTGTTTTTTAAAATAATAGATAAATAATTATTTTTGTAAATTTAATTTTAACATTATTTTGTTTTCTTTTTAGAATTGTAAATAAGAGAAGGGTTGATATTCTATTTAGAATTTAATTCTTTAACACTTAAAAAGATGTTGAATATAAAATTTCATTAAAATTTTTAAATGAAATTCAATTAAAAAGATTGCAAACATGATATAAGACTCTTTGTGTTTTTTGAACCGTTTATTTGCTAGAAAGTATTTTTTTTTTAAGTAAATTCTGAAAAAATTAATTATTTTTCTATGTTTGTTAGTGTAATGAAAAATAAGTTGGAAAACACTTTCCAGTGTTTGGTTATGTTATGGAAAATGAGTTGAAAAATAACTTATTAATTTTTTATTTTTTTCAAGTTTATCAAAATAATAAGGAACAAATCTTACAAATTAAAAAGTTGAATGAAAATGAAATTAAAAAAAAATATAACTTCATAAATTATCTCAAATAAAATAAATAATAATCAAAATAATATAGATCAAATCTAACAAATAAAAAAAATTAAAATATGAAAAAATTAAAATAATAATAATTACCATTTCATAAATTATTTCAAATAAAATAAATAACAATCAAAAGAATGAGACCAAATTTGATAGAGAAAAAATTTCAATTAAAAAAACAAAAAAAACAAATAATAATTATAAAAATAAGGACCAAAGTTAATATAAAAATTAAATTTGAAGAAATGAAATTAAAAAATACATATTCAAAATAAAATATATATTGAAATCAAAAGTTTAAGGATCAAATTTAATATAATCAGCAAATAATATAATTTTTTTAAATTTTTTATAATTTTTAAAAAGTATTTTTCATTCAAAATAAAAAAAATATTTTTATGGAAACTATGTTAAATTTTTTTTAATTAAATTTTTTTTTTATTAATGAATTTGTTTTAATGACAAATAAATAAATAAAAATTATTTCTAAAAAACCAATTTCCATGAAGAAACGCCCCTTGGTTTCCCAATCATACAATAAATGCTGCTAGCGGCTTTACCACTGCCACGAAGGTTGTTCATGGAACCTCGGAGCTCGAAGTGATATCGTCATACTGACTAACACCAGAGTGCTATGTTTTTCGGGTGTCTGGTCCCTTTCATTTTAATTAATTCCTATACTTTAATATTGGGATCGACAATATTTTGCCGGCCGCAGCTCGAAGAAAGTTTATTTTCATATGTTTTTAAAATATTTTAAAAAAAATTTAAAATTTTTTAATTTTAGTTTTGTTTAAAATTAATATATTTTTAGTGTTTTTAAATTATTTTGATACACTAATACCAATATTTTTTTAAAAAAATATAAATATTATTTTAATATATTTACAAGTAAAAAACACTTTAAAAAATAACTGCAACCATACTTCCAAACTAACTATATAAAATGAATTTACTGTTTGTTTTTATGTGTTAAAAGTTTTTTAAAAAATATTTGAATTTTATTTTAAATTAATATTTTTTAATATTTTTAAATTTTTATATAATAATATTAAAAATAATTTTTAAAAAATAAAAAATATATTATTTTAATATATCTTCTAATAAAAAATATTTTAAAATATAATTATTATTATACTCTCCAACGTTATTTAAAATAGTTGTCACTCGTGAGGACTGGCAAGCTCAAAGTCGGAGAGTGAACGAGTTTTTTCTGATCTAAAATCTAAATCTGCGAGGGATCACATGTGTATTGATTTACTGATTCTCCTGATTAATCCCTTTTCCTTGTAACCTCGACTTTCGAAGTGATATTATTATATGAATGAAGCAAAATCAGTATTATTTTTTTTTCAACTCTTTGCTTGGCAAAATAATCGACTACTTGTTTACTTATTCTATGAATAATTCGTAAAATATATAGAAAAAAAACGCAGAAGTGAAAAGTATACCCTTTTGATCACGCAACCAAGTGAAGAAACAAGTCATCATATGCCATACACCGTGCATGCTTCTCTTGTCTATGAAGTGATTTCGATCAGGTCCAGAGCCAGCATGATTCAAGGCTAGAGAGTGAATAAGTAGACCAAGAAGATTAACATAGTACATGCCATGCGCATTAATGGTTAATAATTTTCTTATTGTAATTATAGCGATGCCTGAAGGGTCCCGCCGCAGAAGAACTTTGTTTCGGAAATTGAATACCTATTTAGGTCTGTCTCCATGGAGTGGGTAGGTGTCATCGTGCCAAGGAATAATAAAAGATGTGGAAGGTGCTCTGCCGCTAGAAAATTAACAAATATAAATAAAATTATTGATGAAATTTTTTTATTGATAAATTATGATAATATTTATTAATAAAATTTTTTATTTTTGTATTTATTAGTAAATATCAATTGAAAAATTTACTTGATATATACCGGTAGAATTGCAATGAAGAAATAAAGAATGAAAAAAAATCAAACAACATGATGACAAGTAACTTTGATGGACGGCATTACCAAGATAATTAATCTGACAGTAAAGGTTGTCTGTAAATATACCAGTAGAAAAATTCTCTTGGTATATGCCAAGGGAATCATGGAGGGTATTACAATGAGATTTAAAAAGAAAAATCGTACGGTGATATGATATGTTTACTGACAGAGTTATTGACAAAATAAATTTGTCGGTAATGTTGTCGGTTAATTTATGACATTGGAATCAACTCTTCTCTCCCTCTCCCTCATTTCTCCTTCTTCTTTATGTATTTTTTATGCAACAAATAGCCAACCCCTTTCCAATCTCAACATAATGCAACCTACCACAACAAATCCGGTCACCATAATGCTTAGTTTGTCAGCATTCGTGTTCTGATTCAAATTTTATTTGAGATTCTCCACTTTAAATAAGTAAATTTATCTTTTTTTTTTTTTTAATTTGAACTCAATTTTAAAATGTTGATTTTTTTCATATTTTTTATAGTATATGTATTTTATTTAGGTGTTTACTTGTTTTATAATTTTTAATTTCTCATACAAATTTGTAGTATGTATTTATAATTTGTACATGTTGAGGTTTGTTTTTACATTTTATAAAATTATATTTGTTTGTAAATTGATGAAACTTATGTCGAAATTTGAACTTGGATGTTTTGTGATGAAATAAATAATAACTTATTTAACGGATTCGTTTTATATTTTGTCAATTTTATTACCAATTGAAATTTTTTGGTTAATGTGTAAAAGCTTGAATTTATATAGATAAATGAAAACGAATTAAGAGTACTATTAAAATAAATTGAATAAGTTTGTGCTAAATGAATATTTTTGCAAATTACTTAATTAATGTAGTTAATTAATATATGTTGTCATCATTATTTTATATAGGTTTGATACAAGTAATGGATGATCATCATAGATGTATAGAAATTTATTCCAACGGTTGCAAATGATGAATTACTATAATGGGGTTCATGATTTTATTTAATTACGACTATCTAATCCAAGAAATATTAGTGGAGGGGGTATTAGATACTCATGCAAGAGGTATAAAAATAAAAAGTTTCTTAATCCAGATATTGTAATGATGCACCTTTCATAAAAAAAAAATTACAAAGAAATACATGTGTTAGTATGCATAAGATGAATTAAGTGTTCATCATGATACCATAGTAGAAAGGATAGTTGAGTCAACTTCTAGTTTTAGCAATGCGTATGGAGTTGCAAATGACAATAGTCATTCTTATAGGAATGTGATTATGGATGCAATGAGAATGAATCAGAGTTATGTCGATCATTGGTCAATTGTAGGTGAAGAACCTAATACATACGCAACCAACTTTTTTTAATCTTTTGAAAAAGTATGATGAACCATTATGGGATATTTGCACAAATTACAATAAATTATCAATCGTTACATAGATGTTCAACATCAAGTTAAATCTTGGGTTAAGTGAGGCTGGTTATGATAGAATTGTCAAATGAGCAAAAGGTATTTTACCTTAAGAGAGCAAGTTGAAAGAGAACTTTTATGATGCTAAGTCCATGATGAAACCTCTCGGTCTAGGATTCTAGAAAATTAACATGTGTCCAAACTCCTGTATGTTGTACTACTTTGAAACTTCAAATTGACTGAGTGTAGAATATATGTACATTCTCATTATAAACCCATTACTAGTAGTGGAATGACTTTTATCGTACATAAAACATAGATACTTCTTAATCATACCTAGAATGTAAAGGTTATTCACGTCACCAAAGATTAAAGAGCACATGACGTGCCTCTAATTATATGATGCAATGGATAGAGTGATGATGCATCTTTCTAATTGTCAAGCCTAAAAAAACTTTAACAGTACGCATCCTTAGTTTTCAGTGGAGAAAAGAAACGTGCGTCTTGTGTTATGTATAGACAGATTCAATCCATTCGAGTCATTTGTTACTTTTTTTTCTTGTTAGACGGTGATATTTATGGTTTGCAACTTATAATTGAGGATGTATATAAGGTCAGAGTTCATGTTTTTATCTATGGTCATACCCTGTCTTAAAAGTCTAGGTCGAAATATAGATGTTTGTTTTCGATCATTGATTGATTATTTGAAGCAATTGTAGTCTTCTGAGACTTTGACTTATGATGTATCGAGGAAACAAAATTTTCTGATGAAGGCAATTTTGATGTGGATTATCAATAATTTCCTAACTTATTAAATAGTTCCTGGTTGGAGCACGTATGAAAAACTAGCATGTATATACTATATAAAAAATAACTAAGCTTTCTCATTAATAAACAACGGTAAAACTTCTTTTTTTACTGACCACTTGAGTTTCTTGCTAATGGATCACTAGTTCTGAAAGAACAGAAAATAAATATTTATTGGCAAAGTTAAAATGGATGTTGCACTTCCTCTTTTTTTAGGTGAATAATTGCATAACTTGGTGTTGAAGTATAATGACATTGTATTTGTTTTTCAATCTAGTAAGTAAAAATTTTTTAGTTTTGGTTTAACCCACAATTAAGTAAAGTGAAGTATTTTCTAGGAGCTTTCTTATTGGAAGATCAATCTTCTTCACCATTACCTTGATGGCATACATGTAGAAAAGAACATGTTTGGGGATATTTCCTTTTACCCTAGCACTGTTCCCAATGTTCATTACATACAGGTACACCGATAATATATTTCTATCGGTATATTCCAAAGACCTTGAGAATTATTAACTTATCCATGGCATTGTTCATAATGTTCATTAAATACAAGTATACTGATGAAATATTTCTGTCGGTATTTTTGAAAGACCATGGGAACTGTTCACTTCACTTTGGTATTGTTCAAGATGTTCATTATATATGAGTATACCAATAAAATGTTTCCATCGGTATATTTCTAAGACCATGAGAACTATTCACTTCATATTGTAGTGATAATTAATGATCTTTTGACTATTCATATTTTTTCCTAACAAAATCTCCGACATAATGAAAAGTCGTTGGTAATATTTGGAGGGGCTTTCTGAAAATTTGTGCATGTTGAAAATTCTCATTTGACTTTACAGGCAGAATCACTAAGAAAATATAAATAATATTTATATTTAATTATTCATTCATAATTTTATCAGTAAAAACTAAATTAAAAAACCATATTCATGACAGATTGAGACTTCACCTTCTCTCTCACACACATTTCTATCTCTTTCTCTTCTATTCTATCTCTTATTCTCATCCAAAGGTATGTTGTCTTTCTTTAATTTTTTTAAGGGGTTTATTAACCATGTCTTTTCCTTTTTTTAAAAAAAAATTAAGAGCCAAAATTAAACAATTATATAAGGTAAGAATTTTTTATTCATTTTTCTTCTTTCTTTTTTTTGCGTTATTTTTGTTCAATTTTGCGTTCTTAATAATTTTATGAATTATTAAATGACATGAATTTTAGTTATTATTGAAATAATTTTTGCATTATTTTATTGAGTTTTAGTTTTTTTTTTTCTAAATTTGCTGTTAAATTTCAATTAAATATATAGGATTAATTATTTTCATTTTAATTTTATATTTATTCCATTTACAATAAATTTATGTAAATTTAGGATTATAAATATTATCACTTAGAAATAGTTTTGCTGAATTTTAGCTATGATCGTAAATGCAAGTGCGGTCAGGGTTGCAATTACTAAAGAACCCGTTTGGTAACGTGGAAGCGTCCACGTTTCCAGCGTTTCGTTGCATCAACCTGTTTGGTTCAACTGCAACCACCGTTTTATAACTCCATGGGGCCCACAAAAATTGAGTTTCAAACGCAGGGTAAACAAAAGCATGTGAGGGCTGCTTTTTACCGTTGTTGCTGTTCAGAAAACGCAGCAAACTTTACCAAAAAATTAATTTCACACCAAAAAATTAATTTCACCCTATCTGCCCTCAACTACACACCATCGTCTCCCCTCTTCTGCAATATTCATCCCTGAGCTCCCGATCCACAGCTACCCTCTTCTTAAAAAATTAGTTCTCCTCCTCGCCACAAAACACACCCACAAAACACACCCACACACTCGTTCTCAAGACAAAAGGTAAAAGAGAGACAGAGAGATAAGGAGAGAGTTAGGCTTCTTCCTCATCATCTCTCTTGGCTGCGAGGGAGAGAGATAGTTTACTGCTGTTGTAAACAAGGTTAGACATCACTTAATCCTGCTTTTGTTTGATTGATTGTGATGCGTCGTCCATTCTCTAACAAAGACACGAATTGGTTGTTAGCCGACTGTAAATCAAGCCCATCTGCCACCGATCTGCTGTCATGAGGAACTCATCTCGCGTTTGAAGAAGACATGCACTGACCCAGGTAATTTTATTCCCACTTGACCTAAAAAAATTTTTAGATCATTTTGTATCATCTTAAACTAACTGTTTTCCCTAACAAAAATTATCTCTTCCTGTGACTTTTATTTACAGAACCAACGAGATCATCGAAATATTATCTTCCTGGAAAGCTGAAGCAGAAGCATCTTACGAAGCTCATTCTCGGTTGCACACGAAATTACCAGGTTAGTTGCTCTGTATCGGTTCAACAATTACTGTATCTGTCTCATTGGAAATTTTGCATGTGATTGTGGTTCTGCGTTGTGTTAAAATTTGACATGTGAATATTTGCTTACACTTTTATGCATACATAGGCACAAATACATTTGATATCCTGTTGGTTTTGATGTGGGTTTTTTTTAAAATGGAGCTACCCGGTCATTATCTTCATTGTCTCTGCTAAAATTCAATTTTAATCTCTTCTGTCATGCATTACTTTATTTTTCTCCAGGTTTTTGTTTGTTTTTTCAAATTACTTGTGTTTACGAAATGTGTCATGTTTCTAAACTAATATATATTGTCAAAATTAACATAAGGATCTATTTTTTATTAACAAAAAAATAGTTTTAGGTACTCAAATTAAAAAAATAAATTCATGGATTAAGTTTAGTTTGGCTCAAATTCAGTATATATATATTTTTTTTAATTTAGCCAACTTACTATTTTAGATTCCATTATTGAGGAGTTATAGTCTCTTTTGCTGTAGTTTTAGACTAAAAACCGAGTTGACTATTTATTGAATCTCTTATCACTATTATTTTGTTTTCTTGTCACCAAACACAATTAAAGATACAGTCTTATCTGTTGTTAGTTAGATTTCCTTCCGAATTGAATTTGTTTTGAAGCTGAAATTCAATTCTATTTTTGATGCAACCAAGTGCTCTTACTGGCAGTTGCAGTCCCTGAGTGCCTGCCTCAATGCTTTGCTTCTATGGATCATACACATAGATTTCAAGTATTATCTTGTGTGTTCTCTGCAATTAGCATTACTAGAATGATTATTTGTGTTCAACATAGTTTTCACTGGGTATGACCTAAAAAGTGTGTTGATTATGATATCTTATTGTAAAGCACAACTAGTTCAATTATACTTCCTCTGCATCCAGCATTAAGAATTTGGAGGTATGCTTTATGGTTACAATTCATTTGCACTATCTCCACAAATACATTAATTTCATGAGTTTGAGTGTTTTTTTTTTATTATTATTAATATGTCAAGTACATGTAGAATTTAGAAGTAATCATCTTCAACTTTGATACAATTATTGTAGTTCTGTACTGAATAATGCTCTTACTATCAAGTCAGAATCCAAAATACAATAGGAAGGAAAGTTTTGGTTTATTGCTCCACAGAAACCTGTCTCTTTTGCTTGTCCCTTCTACTTTTTGTCTCTTTAAGTCATAGCTACTTACGATTTATTTTTATCCTCAATTTTAAAGGAAATGCCTTTTTTATTAGAGGAATTTACACTTTGTATTGATGGTGTCTGAACTGGTGGTGAAAAACAGTTTAATTTGTTAGTAAAAGAGGCTGCAACTTTCAGGATGAAGGCAACCCTGTTTTTGTTCCCATTTCTTTTAGTTTAATCAAAATGATCTATTTTCTTTTTATAGCTCATGCATATCATACGAGCTGTGGTAATTTTGTCATTAACATTTTATTTAGATTTCATACATGAGTCTCATGTCCAAAATCTGCCATTTTGGATGACAAGGTTTGACATAATTAGGGATGTAGGGATCAATTGTAGACTCACCTCACCCTCTTATATGTACACAAATTAGGCAAAAACGAGAACATGGACGATTCTCAATCACAAGATAAGGCTTGTTGGACTAGAGATATGTTGCATGCTTTTTGTGACATATGTATTAAAGCAATTGAGCAAGGTATGCGACCCAACACCCATTTCGACAAAGCTGGGTGGAAGTTTGTTATGAATAGCTTTAAGGGTCAAACTGGCCATGCATTAACGAAAGCACAATTAAAGAATAAGTGGGACGGAATTAAAAAAGATTGGAGAATATGGAAAAGGTTGATTTCCGAAACAAGAGTAGGATGGAGTGCTGAACTTGGAACAATTGCAACTCCTGATGAATGGTGGAAAGCTAAAAATCAGGTCTGTTTTTTTCTGTATTTTTACAGCTGTTCTTTACTGTTTGGTTGCATGCTTTCACATAATTTTTTATGCATTTTTTCATTCATTGTCCCGTGTTGTAGGAGATACGCGGGGCAAGAAAGTTTAGGCATGCTGGGATCGATCCAGCTTTGTGTTGTAAATATGATATCATGTTTACAAACACTGTTGCAACCGGTCAGTATGCTTGGGCTCCATCGCAGGGTCTGAATTCTGATGAAGATGGTGGCGGTCAAATGCACACTAACGCAATGAATGATGACCCTCATCTTCATGAAGGTAGTGGAGATTCTGAGGAGGGTAGTCTTCCCAATTTCATTGCCGATGTGGAGAATATGGTGGCTGGTGTGACTTTTGCCAATAGCACAAGCAATCCCACCGGTAGTAGTGGGAAAAGAAAAGGTGTGCAACAAAGTTCTAGACAAAATGAGAAAAAAAAAAGGAGTGCCGGAAGGGGATCGTAATTATTTACTCGATTAGATAAGTTAGTGGATAGTGTTTCTACCAAGAGTGAATGCACGTCAAGTGTTTTGGATAAAAAAGGTTGTAGCATAGAAGAGGTGATGAAGGAGTTTCACTCCATTGAGGAAGTGGTGTTCGGTAGTGAGTTGTATTGTTTTGCAACTGAGTTTTTTATGGTTAGAAGTAGAAGGAAAATGTGGGCAACAATTGGTGATATGGACCGAAAATTTCAGTGGCTGAAATTAATGTTCGATCGGAGGGCAAACTACCGACCTTCAAGTAAGTTTACATTTCATACATGGAAAACTTACATTAATATATGTTATTGTGTGTTGTATGTTGCAGCAATGAAATTCTGTTTTGTGTCAAAAAAATTTCAATGTTTATGTGTTTTTTCGCAGGTTAAAGTGCAGCTCAAATTTGAGGTTCATGAGGTGTTGCTACGGCTGTAGAATTGGAAAATGGGTTATACAAACGGTTCTGCCTTTGCTGTTTTTCCCAGGTTTCGTAACTTGTAACGTATCATATGTTGAACACTTTTTATGTATTTGTAGTTGTCGGCTGTTTGTTATGTTTGAGAAATTGTTAACAGCTATTGTTGTTCCTTTTAGAAGTTGTTATTGTAGGTTTAATAGTCTACTTTCAATGCTGGATAAATCTGTTTTCAGTTGGCTTTTTTCAGCCTTGAATTTTATATTGTAACGTAATGGATTGCATTGTGTTTTATGTGTTGAATGGCTGCTGATTGGTTGAATGTATGTTGAGTTGAAAGGCAGCTGAATGGTTGCACTATAGTTCCTTGCATGACTGTTTTAAAGTTGGTTGAATGGGAGTTGGTACCTTTGAATGGTTGGTGATGGTAAAAATATTTGCTGCTGGGTTTGGCAGCAGTAAATATATGTTGGTGTGTGTGTTTCTATTTAAGATGCATTAGAATTCCTTTGCATTTTCATTGGCTGGACACAAAATTTGTAAGCATTCCAACGTGTATTGAGGGCTGTTTCAGGAGGTTTTGTTGTTGTTTTTACACTGCAACGTGAAGTGCATTGACTTTAGAAGGTTGGTTGTTAATTTTATGGATGCTTTTTAGTTAATAATGCTTTATATTTATGTTTTGTTAGCAGAATGTTGGTGTAAATAATTGTATGGCTGCTGCTCTTGCAATTAAACAAGTGTATTTATGGTTTTTTTTCAACTGACAGCAGCCCCTTCTCTTTATGGCTGCTGTTATTGTCAATTAAATAAGTGCATTTATGGTTTTTGAGCTTGCTTGTGCATGTACTTGAGAAAAGCCTTAAGTTTTTTTTCATGCATGTGCATGTTAATGTGCAGTTCAAGTGGTCAAAAGTGCTTTGATATTAAGGGTTGAGTCATTGAGAGTAGGCAGTTCTGAAGCCTCTTTGCAAAGATTATACACATGTGCAATGTGCTCTTGTCTGCTAGTGCATTTCCCTACTGTTTTTGGGTCTTTTTATACTGCAGAATCGGCAACATTTTTTTCACATAACATGCTTATCTAATTTCTGGCCAAGTCATGGATAATTAAGTTGTAATATGAAAATGGAAAATATTGCATTAACATAAAGAGAAAGTCATAGCTTATAAGAAAGTAGCTGAAGACTCTTCTTATATAAGTAATGTTTTAATCTCTACTCTTATAAGAAAGTTTTTCCACCAAAAAGTCACAATAAATCTATTGTTTTTTCCTTAAACTAATTGACATTTCATATAATAAGTCTTAGGTTTTATAAATATCCTTGTTTGAACTTTGAAAGGGAAAGTCATAGCTTGATGATAAAACTAGATGGAGTAATGTCTGTTTTGAAAGGGAAAGTCTAGGAAACTAAAAATTGTTTTCTACGTTTTACACCTTGCTACCAATTCGGGATTGCATGGCATTTCAAATCAGAACCAAGTTCTCTGAATGCATACTACTCTAAAAGAACACCGTGATAGGATACAAGGGATATGAATATAGGCCCTATATATTGCAGGTCTTAATTATATAAAAAGGGATTCTAATGTTTTTGCATCAACTGTTCTGAAAAGTTAGCTAATTTCTGCTATCAATTGAAAAGATATTCTATATTCTTCATATATTAATTGAAAAAATTTGATATTACCCTGGCGGTGATAATCGTGTACATTACAATTATTGTTGTGTTAAAAAATAGTGGATGCGTTACGTATACGTTAAAGATGCTCGATCTGTACCGCTTGATCGAACATAGATGTTTTATGTTAAGACTGTCATGAACGACAAAAAAAATTCAAAATAATTTAGTCAATGAACATTTATTTTGTATCGGTACGATGCAGGTTAAAAATTGATTAAAATTTTTTTTTGTAGATATGGATGCGAACTGGTTTAATGCACTGTTTGATGAACATTATGAAAATGTTATGAATAATGTTGGTCGGCATGTGTCAGATGGGTTTGCTGGTACAAGTTCTGTAAGTGGATTTGGAGGAAGTTTCAGTGATGGTTATGGAAACTACAATTGTGAGGTTCAGGATGACGACATAAATCAACAGGATGACGATGACAGTGGAGAATTATTTTGGCGTAGAGAGTGTGATCGCAAAAAATTAGTCATCTGCACTGCAGGAGCAATGGCTTTATATCACGAAACGTATATTTATAAAGAGCCATGTATGAATTCATATAACACTGGCATGCGATGGTTGATGGAAATTCTAAATGGTCATTGGATACATTGTGTGAACATGTTTCGGATGGATTCTGACACATTAAAAAGTTTGGCTTTGGAGTTGGAAACGATGTATGGGTTGAAACCGTCTAGACGGATGAGTGTTATTGAGAAATTAGGCATGTTTGTCTACACTTTAGCTCTAGGAGCGTCGAATAGGGAAGTGCAGGAGCGTTTTCAGCATTCAGGTGAAACTGTTTCAAGAAATTTCAATGAGGTGCTTCGTTCTGTGTGCTTGCTTGCAACGCATATAATAAGACCAGTCGATCCAGAATTCACAACAACTCCATTGGAAATTGCAATGAATCCGAGATACATGCCCTATTTCAAGGTAAGCAATATTGTGTACAAGTAGTTGAATATTTCAAAAGCTTATAATCAAATATTTACGTGCAATTAAATTGATTCGGCAATACACTTTATGTTTTTGTAGAATTGCATTGGAGCGATTGATGGAACACATGTACGTGCATGTGTTTCACAAGAAAATCAAATACCATTCATTGGTAGAAAAGGTATACCGACGCAAAATGTAATGGCAGCATGTAGCTTTGACATGCAATTTACATTTGTTTGGGCTGGGTGGGAAGGTAGTGCTCATGATACAATAATATTTTATGAGGCGATTGAAAATACAAACATACAATTTCCGAGGCCACCAGAAGGTAGATTTTCTTTAAAAAAATATGTTTGTTCAGCTGTTCTAATTTTTTTTTTATAAAGTTTTTTTGTAAGTGGGAAAAAATTCTGACATCTATGCAGGGAAGTATTATCTTGTTGATTCGGGATATCCGAATGAGTACGGTTACTTGGGTCCATATAGAGGGGAAAGATATCATCTTCCAGAATTTCGTCGACGAGGACAACCCCGAAGTCGAGAGGAACTATTTAACCGAGTCCATTCATCATTACGATGTGTGATCGAACGTACATTTGGAGTTTGGAAGAAAAGATGGCGAATCTTGCAAACCATGCCTGAGTTTCCTTACAAATCACAGGTTAAAATTGTTGTCGCATCAATGGCGCTGCACAACTATATTCGACGGAAGTCGAGCCAAGATGTTGCATTCAACAACTTTGATAACCACCCTGATTTCGTTCCTCAAGATATTTTTCCCGATGTCGTTCCACAATCACAAACGAGTTCACACCAGAGGGCGTCGGGTATGGATGATATTCGTGATGGCATTGCAAATTGTTTGATGGGGCAATAATATGTAATTGTAATAACAAAGCAAACTTTGATTATTTAGCCGGTATTTATGTGCAAACAATATTTTATTTCATCTTAACAAAAAAACTTATTTTATTTATGTTTTTTTTAGTCATTTTAGTTCCAAAAGCAACCGCAACCACAATTTAACCAAACATCTTTTTAACCACAATAAAGTCAAACCACAACTTTAACCAAACACTCAAATTATATACACAAACCACAGAAAAAGCACTTTTTTCAAAAATTATTTTTTTCCAACCGCAACCACAACAATTCCAGCAAAAACAAACTTAGTCTAAGAGAAATGTTATCTTTTCCAAGTTCGGAAATTGAGGTTGAAGAATTCCCAATGCCCCAAAAGCAAGCATTTATGAATTTCCTGACACCCCACATTTTACGTTAGCTCCTTTCTCATGGAAACAGGCTGACCTCTTCAATATTGTCCTAATAAATTCGAACCCAAATGGTAAAAACAAAGGGGAAAAAAGCACTAATCAACTCATCAATTTTTGAAGCTGAAAATTGAAACAGCGATAATCTTTGAGGATGTGTCTCACGCTGTACAAATGGCAGCTGTTACTGTGAAGCCAAACATTATTCCCCGTATCATAGAATATATATTGCATTATACCACTGATCAGTACATGTTTTGGACCTGCACCAGCAAGATCTGCGAATTAGATCATTTAAAAACTTTAATCATACTGTTTGCTTCCTTATCAAATACCAAAAAGGACTGTAGAGAAAGCAAATGAAAAGAAGAAAGAAGAGCAAGAACCTAAAAGTGCGCTGACAGCATCCATATACGTGTAGTTCCTCCTTCCTTTAACAGGGTCAGGAGTTCTATAGCAGTCACATAAAAGGATAGCTATATAACATGCAACAGCAGCAAAGAAAACCAGAAAAAATGCTGCTTCCTTATCAAATACCAAAAAGGAGTGTAGAGAAAGCAAATAAAAAGAAGAAAGAAGAGCAAGAACCTAAAAGTGCTCTGACAGCATCCATATACGTGTAGTTCCTCCTTCCTTTAACAGGGTCAGGAGTTCTATAGCAGTCACATAAAAGGATAGCTATATAACATGCAACAGCAGCAAAGAAAACCAGAAAAAATGCTGCTTCCTTATCAAATACCAAAAAGGAGTGTAGAGAAAGCAAATAAAAAGAAGAAAGAAGAGCAAGAACCTAAAAGTGCTCTGACAGCATCCATATACGTGTAGTTCCTCCTTCCTTTAACAGGGTCGGGAGTTCTATAGCAGTCACATGAAAGGATAGCTATATAACATGTAACAGCAGCAAAGAAAACCAGAAAAAACGGTCCGAGTATCCAACCCTGTTGAGCAAGACTCCATGGCAATGCCAATATTCCAGAACCGACAATAGCTGTGAAGGCATGGGCAGTTGCAGTGCACACAGGTTCTTCAAACTTTCTGCAATAGAGATGAGGTATTTCAAGTTTTTGAAAAATCCAGGTTCTTCAAACTTTAACCCCCTTTTCCATTGAAAGGGACTGTTGCTTTCTTTCGGAATCCTGTGTGATGTGCATGGTGTATTTGGGATACGATACAAGTTGGATTTAAAATATATTTTTTTTAGAAATATATTAAAATAATATATATTTTTATTTTTAAAAAATTATATTTTATATTAACATATTAAAACAATATAAAAATATTAAAAATATTAATTTTAAATAAAAAAAATCAAATTTAGGAGAAACACAATTTTAACCGTATTCTCAAGCATACTTTTATCTAATTATATAATGTGTATGTCTATTTTTTTCAATACCTTTGCTTATTTTTTATAAAAAAATAATATATTTTTTTTAAAAATATTTTTAATATTAATACATTAAAATAATTTAAAAAAATAAAAAACAAACTGCTCTTATTCTTTTATATATATATATATATATATTCTCAAATAAACCTCCAACCTGTTTTATTTATCAATTATATCTCCTATTATAAATCCGGTAATGTTTTCCATCTAAGTACCTGCTTTATGCAATCAAACAACTTCTCTTTTTAAAAGATTTTTTTCGGTAAAACACTACTTTGACAGTTTGGTTACAATTGTTTTTAAATAATTTTTCGTGTTAAAATACATGTCAATAATATTTTTTAATTTTTTAAAAATTATTTTTGACATTAGCACATCAAAATGATTTAAAAACACTAAAAATATATTAATTTAAAGTTAATAAAAAATAAAAAAAGTTTTAATTTATTTTAAAATATTTTTAAAAATAAAGAAACAAGCCTATCTTGATTGACAATTTTTGATATGGTGGGATCCAGTTCACAAGAAATAGATAGGGACCTAATCTGAGGAATATGTAATAAATTGGGAATAATATGAGGTTACTCATATTACAAGTAGGATTTTAAATATAAGAGAAAGAAACAAATGTATTTTTATATATCATATTTTTTTAATTGAAAAATAAAAAATATTGTTTATTATAAACTAAATTAAAAATATATGAATTAATAAATAAATAAACAGTTGTTAACTCTAATTAAATAAATAAATAATTGTTAACTCTAATTACAATTAAAGAACTCTAAAACGTGTAGGTTTTTCATTGTATCTTTTTTTTTGTTTCTTCTGTTTTTACATATCAATCGCTGTGCGCATATAGGCATAGCGAAACACTTGATTTTTTTTTTCCTTTTTGTTTTCCTTTTTTGTTTGCCTATGGTTTTTTCTGTTTGCTTTTTTCTTTGTATTTTTTTTTCTTTTAATGAATTTTTTTTAATTTAGTTTGTTCATATGAAAAAAAGTTTTTATTTAGTTATCATACTTTCATGACACGGATCTCAGGTTTGACGGGCTAACTTAGTTTAACGAGTTAACTTGAATTTTCTTTTTCTTTTTCTTCCTTTTTAATCAATTTTTTTCGTTTAGTTTAGTTTTTTTTTTTGTTTGACCCATAAATTTTTTTTTTCTATTTAATTATCAAACTTTCATGATGTGAATCCCAGGTTTGACAGGTTAACCTGATTTGATGGGTTAACTCAGTTTATTCAGATTTTTTTTCTTTTTCCTCATTAGTAATAGGCTTATGTCTCTCTTTTTTTTAATTAATTTTTTTCATTTAGTTTAGGTTGTTAATGTTTAATTTTTTTTATTTCTTTAAATGAATTTTTTTTTTTTAATTTAGTTTGTTAATGTGAAAAAAAAATTTTATTTAGTCATCATACTTTCACGACACAGATCTCGGGTTTGACGGGTTAACCTGGTTTAACGAGTTAACCTGAATTATTTTTTTATTTTTTTTCCTTTTTAATCAACTTTTTACGTTTAGTTTAGTTTGTTAAATTTTTTTTCGTTTGACCCATAGATTTTTTTTTTCTATTTAGTTATCAAACTTTCATGACGTGAATCCCAAGTTTGACGGGGTAACTTGATTTGACGGGTTAACTCAGTTGATTCAAATTTTTTTTCTTTTTCCTCATTAGTAATAGGCTTATGTCTTTTGTTTTTTTTTTGTTTTTTAATTAATTTTTTCATTTAGTTTAGGTTGTTAATGTTTGATTTTTTTTCTATTTGTTTTAATGAAATTTTTTTGTTTAATTTAGTTTGTTAATGTGAAAAAAAAAAATTATTTAGTTATCATACTTTCATGACACGGATCTCGGGTTTGACGGGTTAACCTGGTTTAACAGGTTAACCTGAATTTTTTTTTTGTTTTTTTCCTTTTTAATCAATTTTTTCGTTTAGTTTAGTTTGTTAATTTTTTTTTTGTTTGACCCATCGATTTTTTTTCTATTTAGTTATCAAACTTTCACGACACGAATCCAAGTTTTAATGGTTTAACCCCATTAATTTATATTTTTTTTATTCATTAGTTTTTTCTTTCTATTGGTTTTTTTCTTTTTAATTAATTAATTTAATTATCATATTTTTATGACATGACCTTGCAGCCAGATCCGCATCCAAGGCTATTGGGTATGGTATTGGAGCTAGACCTCCTGGGTCATGCAAGTTTATTATTATTATTATTATTATTATTATTATTATTATTATAAGTATTACTTATGGGTCAGGCGTTATAGCCAAACCCAAGATTCTTGGATTTATAGCTTTACAGAAAGACCTAACACTTTTAGATCTTATTTTTTTTTTTTTGCATTTTTTATACAAAAAAAATTAACCCACGGCATCGCGCAGGTTATGGGACTAGTAAAAACTAAATGGTGTGGGGTAATCAATATTACTCTGCACCTATAAACATTATGGATTATAATAGTAATTCATTCTGTTTTTTTTTTTGTCATTTTTTATTTGGTTATTGATTTTTTTATCAATTTAGTCCTAATGTTATGTGTTTATTTGGATTTAAAATTGATGATTTATTTTAATTTATATTTTATATGGTTATCACGGTATCAAAAAAGTATTCAAGCATCGGGTTGGTATTTAATTGTGCGAGATATTAAAACAAAAACTAAAAGGTGTGGGGAATTATTGTTCCCCCACAACCATGAACTTTGTGTACTGCAATAATAATCTAATGTGTTTTTTTTTGGCATTTTGGTCTTTTTTTTTGCCACAAGTATGAGGCCTAGTGGAAGAAAGATTGTTCAATGTAAGTTTGTTTTGCTTTTACAACGGCATGTTTAATAATTTTTAAAAAAATAATATCATTTCACAAATGCAATTTCAAGTTTACAAACTTTGGGGCTATTAGAACAATAACAACATCCTTTAAATCATCAATAGAAATTTCATTGTTTTAATGGATCAATGTTTCTAAACAACCTAAACGAAACTCGCAGGTCGATACATGGTTTTTAATGTTATTATTAACTTAAATATTTTTTTTATATTAATTTGGACCATTTATTGAAATTACTAGAAATTTTCTTTTATAAATTTCTACTTCAAAGAAAAATTTGAATGGGAGAGAGATATAATAGTGTTGCGAGGAAGATTTGAAAGAATCATGCTACAACTAGGTAAAATTGAATTAATGATTTTTTTTTTCTAAATATTAAAATTTAATTTTTCATTTACTAATAGATAATTAATTTGTATGACATAGTTTGTGTGATTTCTGGTATGAGGCGCAAAAATAAGCCAAAAAAATATGCAAAAGAATGAGAGCTTTCATGCTAGAATGACATGACAATTTGGAAAGATTTTAGACGACCGCACATCTTAGAGGTTGTATAGGTAGAATCCATTTAGCATGTGACGTATACGCATTTCACTAGACGATTACAGTCAAATATGAATAACTAGAATCAACATGTTCATGATTTCATTATCATGGCTTTTGTTCATTTTGCATGCGAAGCGAATGGTATGATTTTTTTATTACATTCATTTTTATTAGTTTTACTTATAAATATATTTAACTGACAATATTTTTTATTGTAGGCTACAGTTCTTGGACATGAGCCAAGCTTGATGGAGCTTTTCATTGAAACACGCGTGTGAAGTGAATACCGCCAAAAAGGGGTACACCAGTTCGTTGATAGCCGAGCTCAGCACTTTGTGGTATGTATGTTGGTTTTCAATCATTTTTTCTTAAGTTATTATATTTTTGAATTTGATGAATTTATTATTTTTTTTCTTTCTATGACATCGATCTTGATTTATGGTTGGAGGCAATATTGGCTGGTGGACCTGATAGAAATCAGGTGTATAAACTCTCTAACACTACGACCGAGAACTTGCAAATGACTCATAGTGTTTCGACCATTGAATGCTCGCAGTCGATTCCGAGCAATCAAACTCCAGAGTTTGCAATGATGTTAGACCAATAGGTACATGATCGAATGATCCATCATAACAATAAATATGAATGACTCACTGCTACTTATAAATAATTTTGTCGATTGGTAATGAATGTTGCTACTCAATTTTTGACCTATGTTTTTTTATAATTCTTCAGAAAAAACCAGCAATAGCAAAAAAAACAATGAAAGACCCCCTAAAAAATGCATTTTAATATATTTGCATCGTTTTTAACATTTCCAACATCATCTTAGGAGAATTTAATTTTTCAAAGGTATTTGAACGTGCTTAACCTTTAACGTGTTAATTTTACAATAATTAATTTTTTTTATTGAGTCGATGTTGATATTGTATGTTTTCAAAAAAAAATAAAAAAATTAAGGGATTAGTTTTGAAACCTAACAACATTTTATCTATAAATACAGTAGAAAATGTTGAAAAGGGGGCGGAGAAAATTTTAGTAGGGCAACGAAAAATTTGAAGGAAAAAGAAAAGGAGGGAACCTAAAAAAATCTATATTCTCTGCTAGCCGCCGCCCCCGCCCTTTTGAAAAAAGAGACAACCAAAGCCAACTGGGGGGTCCCCCATTTATAGAGACCTTCTCGTTCCCTCTGCAGACCTCACCATCTCCCTCGCTATTCTCTTCCCCACATAATATTGACCGGCCTCTGCATTTCCTCTCTTTTCCTTTGTCCCTCCCTCGTGCAAAGCAGCTGGTCTCTTCCCATTTCCACTTCACCCGACCACAATGTCTCTCTACTAGTTGTCATTACACTATTCCCCCCATTTCCTTCACCTCTGCAATTCCTCTCCTTGAACTAAAAGCCCGAAATACTCGAGACCCCATTTCCTCATGAACCAGTTGCCAGCTCGCCAAGACCAAAAAAAGAGCACCATCGTTGACTGAACCAGGTCTCCCTTCCATTCAGCCTCCAACAGTAGCACAGACGCGACAGAAACCCAATCACCAGCTGCTCCTTGGTTATACTGCCGGCCACCTGAATAGAGAAGAAGGGGAAACAAAAAGAAAAAAACAGATTTGTGAAGAGAGAAGCAGATATGGAAACAAAGAAAGAAAAACTAAAACAGGCTTGCTTGTTGCGTTTTTGGGTGTTTTGCAGGTAATGATGTTCCTCACAACCGACAGGAAGGTAAAGATGGGAGGAAGCCATTATGGATCTCCCCTGCTTTTTGGATTTCATGGCGACGCGTGAATCCACGTACCGCTAGTTGTGAAAGCGCGTGGAGAAGAAGCACTGCTACTATTCCTGCAGTTCCAAAAAGTCATCCTCTGCAATTCCAGAAGTTTTAAGGGTCTATTTTATAATTTTTATATGCTAGAACATGTATTTAAATTATTATAGTTTTTTTGTTTAATTTATGTCATTTTGAAAAATGTAAAAAAGATAGTGAGTATATTATAGTAAAAAAGGTGATGTGTGTGTTTGTAATTTTTTTTTTATGAATGTTATTGAATTATAAAAATCAAAAAGGCAAAAAAATAATTTCATGTTTTAATTTGTATATGGTTAAGTATTTTAAGGACAAATAAAATCATGTTGTATTTCTCGTAAAAATATGATAACATGTTTCTATATATATTTTAGGATTTAATAATTGATTTATTAAAACTTTAAGAATTTTGCTAATTTTTTAATTTTTTTAAATCACATTAAATCACGAAGCAGCTTAGCTCATGTAGGGTACACTAAGGGTGCTAATACTGTCCCTAGCCATAACTAGTTCATTAGAATCTCTGATAAAGGCTAGTACATCCGGATTTTCTAATAACGCTGAATTAAATACTAGGTGAACACTTCCAAGAACAAGTAAACGAACAAAAAATCATTGTTGACGCCGTGCGGGGTACGTGTGATGGTGAAGATGAGATCATATATAAGTGATTCATGTGCACACTCTAATTGGCTTCACGATTCTTGTGATGACCAGCGTTCTCCAATACCACCTCTATTTTAGATTTATTATATTTGAATGTACAAATATTTAAATTTGTAATAAATATATGATTTCTATACTAAATTATTTTATTTTAATTTTTTTACTTTTTTTTAATATTTTATTTTTAAAATATTTTTTAAAATTTTAATGACGGGGTTACCGAAGACACAACTCCATTGATATTTTATTTTTAATATATTTTAAAGAGTTTGAAAAGAATTACTGTAAATATCAATATTACTGATAAGGTTATCAATGGAACTAAATCATTGAAATATTTCAGAGAATTGAAAAATATTTTTAAAATTTTACTGACAAGGTTACCAAAGACATAACTCCATCGATGTATTATATAGAGTTGAAAAAAAATTACTGCAAAGGTCGCTGCTATATTTTTTTACTTTTGTTCAATATATGTTTTTTTAAAATATTACCTACAAGGTTATTGATGACACAACTATGTCGGTATATATTTTAAAGAGTTTGGAAAGAATTACTGCAAATATCACTATTATTGATAGGGTTACCGATTGAACTAAATCATCATAATATTGCAGAGAATTAAAAAGAATTTCCACAAATATAACTATTACTGTTAATGCATTGATAAAATTATAAATGATATTTTATTGGTGATATCTTATTCTTATCAATAGATATACCGATTAAATAAAACAAACAATTTATTTTTAATATACTTTGTTCATATATAAATTTGTTCATATATAAATTTATTAATATATTTATTATTGATATATCATAAATGACTGATGATCGGTTGTTAAATATCCTGTCTTAGTATGTGAATATAAATATTGTTTGTTTTTGCGTTTTAAAAATGCTTTTAAAAAAAATTAATTTTTTTTTATTTTAAATTAATATTTTTTTTATTTTTAGATCATTTTAATATACTAATATTAAAAATAATTTTTAAAAAATAAAAAAAATATTATTTTAATATATTTTTAAATAAAAAATATTTTTAAAAATAATCATAACCCTATTTTTTTGACGATCAATATATCTGTAACGTAAGTAATGCCAAGTGTGGTAGTGGTGGTGGACACGGGCATAGTAATTAAGTGCAAATTGCCAAGTATGGTACCTTCTCTGTTGCTGGTCATTCAAGTTGAGAAATAAGCTTTCTGTCCTCCACATGTTTACTGACGTGGTTTTGTATTTTACTTGCAGCTGTCCGGTTCACAATCACTCCCTTCTTCCATTGCTGGCAATGAGCCGTTTTCTTAAATACACCAAGCACCGCTAGCTACAGGTAAAATACAAAAAATCTAAACAATTGTTTTTTAAATTTTTCTGAATTATACATTTAATTCATTGCATTAATGCGGGTGGTTAGATCAGACTTTCATTTCCTACCGATCAATTTCTCTTTATATAAGAGAATCGCTCGTAACCTGTGCATTGCATTACTCACATCCTTCTCTACCTAATTATGGAGTTGATAGATCTTCTTATTCTTGGTCTAACACTCTTTTTTCTTGCTATATGGTGGCGGAGCTTCTCTGTCGTCAATGGCGGCGGAGCCAAGAACTTGCCACCAGGACCACCAGGTTGGCCTCTTGTGGGCAACTTGTTTCAAATAATACTTGAACGGCGTCATTTCATCTTTGTCATACGTGATTTACGTAAGAAATACGGTCCAATCTTCTCCATGCAAATGGGCCAACGTACTCTTGTTATAGTCACTAGCCCTGACCTAATCCATGAAGCCCTTGTTCAAAAAGGCCCTATCTTTGCTAGTCGGCCACCGGACTCGCCGATCCGGTTGGTGTTCAGTGTCGGGAAATGTGCCGTCAACTCAGCTGAATATGGACCTCTTTGGCGGACACTTCGTCGGAACTTTGTCACGGAGTTGATAAGCCCGGTCAGGATCAAACAGTGTAGTTGGGTACGAGAATGGGCGTTGGAAAGTCACATGAAGAGGCTCAAAAGTGAAGCTTTAGAAAACGGGTATGTAGATGTAATGGATGTTTGTAGATTCACTGTTTGTAGCATTCTAGTATTTATTTGCTTCGGAGCAAAAATCTCTGAACATTGGATTCATGATATAGATAATGTGACTAAAGATGTCATGCTAATAACAATACCACAGCTTCCCGATTTCTTGCCTATTCTAACCCCCTTGTTTCGCAAGCAAATGAAGAGGGCAAAGGATTTAAGAAAGGCTCAAATTGAGTGCTTGGTTCCATTGATAAGGAACAGAAGAGCATTTGTAGAGAAAGGTGAAAACCCTAAAATGGAAATGTTGAGTCCAGTTGGTGCAGCCTATGTTGATTCACTTTTTACCCTTAAGGCACCGGGGAGGGGTCTTTTAGGAGAAGAAGAGCTTGTTACAGTTTGTTCAGAGTTGTTTGTTGCTGGAATCGATACTAGCACAAGTGTGCTACAATGGGTTTTTCTTGAATTAGTCCTTAACCAAGACATTCAAGAAAAGTTGTACCGAGAAATTGTTGAGTCTGTGGGCAAAGATGGAGTCATCAACGAAGAAGATGTGGAGAAAATGAACTATCTCAACGCAGTGGTTAAAGAAACCCTAAGGGTACATTCTCCGGCGCATTTCACGTTATCACACGCCACGACGGAGGACACGGAGCTTGGTGGCTACAAGATTCCGAGCAATGTGAATGTTGAGTTCTACATTGAATGGATGACCGAGGATCCGAGTTTGTGGAAGGATCCGGGTATATTTCGGCCCGAGAGGTTCATAGATGGTGATGGTGTCAACGTAGACATGACCGGAACGAAGGGCAAGGTGAAGATGCTGCCGTTTGGAGCCGGGAGGAGGACTTGCCCAGGGTTGGCTCTTGGTTTGTTGCATGTGAATTTAATGCTTGCAAGAATGGTGCAAGCTTTCAAGTGGCTACCCGCACCGAATGCTCCACCCGACCCGACAGAGGCTTTTGCTTTCACGGTTGTCATGAAGAACCCTCTGAAAGCAGTCATCTTGCCCAGGTGAAGAAAATAAATGAAAACTGGTTTAGGGTACGTAAGTGATTCTGATTTGTGTGGTGGTGGAGAAAACTGGAGTTGTTGAGAATTTAATTATATTTACTTTTGTAATAAAAAGCAAGCTCTTTAGAAAAAACCAAGCGCACGGGACTTTTGTATCATGCCAGTGGCTTTTTTAAGTGGCCTTTCATTTTTTTTTTTTTTATATATATATATATATATATATATTTTATATTGAGTTTTTATTGAATTTTATTATTTATTATTGTATTGATTATGAATTAATTTTTATATTTTTTTACTATAAAAAAATTTTAATTTAATATAATAGAATGCAGAACTCGAGTCATGATAGGTTCATTAGGGTAAACTTACTTTTTTTTTTCTTCTTTATTTCTTTGATTCTTTTTTATTTATCCATCCAACAAAATCATTTATGTGCATCCCATCGTGGATCCACCCCATGTGCTTCGGCATTGATTCGGAATATAAAACCAAACCAAGCAATGGATAAAAATAATTCTCAATTCTATATTCGGAGAAATAGGCCGTATATACAAGCATAATAGATGTGTTGAAGAAAATAGTTAATGAGTAGACAGCCTAATTGCCATCTATATGTTTCTCCCTCACCTTTGAACATCTTTTTATAAATAAAAAATAAAAGGTCTAAGAAAAAAGAAAAAAAGGGAAAAATTAACCATTCACATGATATATAATAAGGTTTATATGGTGGGTATGTATGGTTGGTGGGTGTCCAGGACCTAGCTAGCACATGGAACTTGTCGGAGCTAGCATCTGGTTTTTCTCTCCATTAATTTTCTTAGACAAGTTTTGACAACGTAGCAGTACTAATTGTAGTGAGCATGAGGTCGACCCGGGAGGCTTATCATACCCTTTATTTTTATTTTTTTTAATGCTTGAGTATCTATTTTTTTTTTTTTTTAGTTTAATGTTGGTGTTTGAGCCAGCTTGTGCGCACCTCGACTAATCCCACGAGCTCTAAAATTAACGATCATGTAAGCTTCCAGTGGCCATCATATGAGCAACTTAGAGCTCGAACATGAGACCACAGAGAAAGCAAACCTCTTGGTCCTAAACTCTTACTACTGGGTCACTACCTAGATGGTTATTATCTATTTATCTCTTGTATATGGAGCGAGTGTGTTTGGTTTTGTGTTACAATATATTAATTTTAAATTGTTTTTTTTTTTTACTTAAAAAGACATAAAATTTATGTTTTTAGGTGTTTTTGGATGGTTTTAATGTGCTGATATTAAAAATAAAAATAAAATTTAAAAAAATATTATTTTAATTTATTTTCAAATAAAAAGAATTTTTGAAAAGCATGCTACACCACAATACCAAATACATAAATCTCCTTATGTATGTCTTGAGGTGTTCATAGAAATTTAACATTGTTAATCGAATCACTGTAATTGAGCCAATTAATTAAATTAGTGTTTTTGGTAATATAGTGTATAATGCTTATATACAAAAGTGTTTTTAATTAAAAATACATTAAATAATATTTTTTTTATATTTTTTTTTTAACTTTTGATATCATCAAGGCATTAAAACCATCCAAAAATATCTAAAAATATATCAATTTGATATTTTTTAAGATAAAAAACAATTTAAAAGTATTCAATACTCATAAAAAAAAAAAAAAGATCTTATAGCCAAAACTAACAAGAATTTACTTATTAAATCAAACAATGATGCCTTCTAGATCTCTAAACAAGTCTATTCATGTGTATTGATAATTAATTTCCATCAACCGTCTTAATCCATAAACACCCGTTTCTTTCCATGCATAGGAACGATTAACGTCAAGTTATATATGATCTTCAATGTTTTTGCTTCTCTAGTGCCATTCACTTGATGTGGCTTGTTATGTATGTATGGCCCCTCTTCTTTAATAAAGCTATTCGATACTCATAAAAAAGAAGAAGAAAGGAAGATTTTACATCAAAATCTTGGATGAGTGGATGCAGATCCATGAACGTCTCTATCCTTTAATCCAAACATTAATTTTATCGAGATGAAACATTAATTTAATTTTATTATCGAAGATTTTGAACGCCAAAGGTTTTTGTTGTTTTTGAGCTAAGTTTATTATCGAATTCTTATCAAATCTTTCGTTTGAGAAGTGATCAGTACAGAAGAATGGTGTACTCACACATCACACACAGAAAGCCTTGCCGAATGAGTTAGATGAGCCTTAAATAATGGCATCTGCAGAATTTATTTCTAACTCAACCCGAGGGATTGAGAGCTGGGAGTCAGAAGAAAGAGTAAATGCTGTCGGTTACCTGTGGCAGCTTCACTAGCAATTAAGGCCATACTACCACAAGTCTTGCAAGCAATTAATCATGAATTTTTTTTTATATATTCTTTTTTTTTTTTTTTTTATATCACACATTGATTGCAGCTTGTCGACTCTTATGGTGGGGTCACCGTTACATCTTCGAGAATTAAAAAGAATATAGAATTTATGTGTTTGGTATTGCGGTAGCTGTTGTGGTTGTGGTTTGAAAAAAACTGTTTTATAAAAAGTATTTTTAATTGAGGTTGGTTTGAAAAAATAAGTGTTTGGTTAAAACTGTGGTTGAAATTGAGGTTAAAGAAAAAGTAGTTTAATGTGTTTGGTTAAGAATGCTTTTGAAATTGAGGTTATAAAATAATTTTAAATAATATATATTAATATTGATGGTTTTAAATTTAAATATTGTAGAATTAATTACTCCTATTACATTATGAAATAAAAAATATTTTATATAAAATATTTTTTATTATTCCATTAAACTATTTATAATTCCATTATATATAAAATTCATCCGATAAGAACTACAGTTTTTATAATTTTTTGAGCGTAGATAAAATATTATCAGGTGTTAAATTAATATTACAGTGCGAGTGAATTTAATTCACTCTATCCTAGTTTTTCAAGAAAAAAAATATTGTTCACATCACATTACGAGTGAATTTAATTCACTCTAAACTAGTGTTTTTCTTAATAAAAAACAAACTGTTAAAAAAATTAACACCCTTAAAAAACAAGGAAAAAAAAAACACATGAACAGTGCAATTCACTCCAAGTGAACAGTGCCTAGTTCACATGGATACTGTTCACCTGGAGTGAACAGTACCCAGGTGAATTATATTCACCTGCTTGCAGACGTCAGCTGCTTCTCATGAAACACCGTTTCAAGTAATAATACACATGGGTCCCACATGAAAAGCAGTTAAATTTTTTGTTACCAAACGTTATGTTTACGCGGTCAGCTTTAAAAGTAGAAGCTACCGCGTAAACAAACACCCACTTAAGACAACAATGGTGACCATTACCTAATAATTTTTATTTTTAAAGAACATAAATTGAAAGATTACGGCAGAGTGGAATCAATAGTATAATTAAAATTGTTTTTTAAAGTATTTTTTATATTAAAATAATATATTTTTTTAAAATTATTTTTAATATCAACACATCAAAACATAAAAAATTATTTTTTAATAAAAATAAATTTTAAATTTTTAAAAAATATAAATTAGCTCATATTTCCAAACATTCATATAGCTTTTTTGATAATAAAATTATTAAACTCAGCTCTATCAAGAGATTGTCTGAGAACCTCTTAATTTTTTTTTAATAAACAATCTATTTTTTTTATATACAATAGGAACCTTCTAAACTTGAAATATCATAAATATCAATGTTATAACATAAGAATAATAAGAAATACTAAGATTACTTATTATATAGTTTTGGGATATTTTGGCATGTGATGGACAATTAATATCGAAATGACAACTATGAACGACCTCATGGAGAAATAATGGTTGCATTAATTCAAAGGGTCCATTCATCTTTTCAATTTTTATATTATTTCGTCAATGCATTTCAATTCCCTGATTAGTGTCATGGAGCACATTGCAGCTACCTAACACATTATAATGTTGCAACTTCAGTCTTTGAATTCTTACTTTATGACACTATTATTCACTTGCCTTGGAGAAAGTAACCATTAATTGCACTACTCAACATTGAGAAATTGCAAAATTCAATTTTATAGTGTATGCTATTAAATAAAATTTTAAAACATGATTTATGTTATTTTTTAATATATTATTTTAAATAAAAAAATTTAAATTTGATATTTTTATAAACTCATGTTATCTTATATTTAATTTATATTAAATAAAATGAAAGTGATGAGATTCAAATACATGATCAGTTGGTTAATAATACTCTAATTATTATTTAAAGAATTATTTTAACTTAATAATATAAATTAATAAATTAAATTTAAAGATATAATTTATATTTTTATAATTTATTTTAGAATAAATTAAAAGACATTCAAAGGGGAAGATAAAGAGTATAAATGAAGAGGACTAAAGTTTGAAGGCATCAATCATCTCGAGGCAATTATTTCGTGAATTTGGGAATTGGGACAAAATTTTGTAACTTCTATGACTACTACAACACAATGCATACTTGTGATTTACGCGAACGTATTGTCATAAATTGATTACTTTAGTTGAATTTATTATTCATATCAATTATAAAAAGAATCACTAATAATTTTTTTTTTTTAGTATTTTACATAAAGCTCAATAACCATTCACTTTTCAATTACACTATTAACTATTATTTTTTACAAACAAAATCATTGACGGATTGAAAAGT
Organism: Populus tomentosa; assembly: GCA_018804465.1. NCBI lineage: Eukaryota > Viridiplantae > Streptophyta > Magnoliopsida > Malpighiales > Salicaceae > Populus > Populus tomentosa. Next base: position 1,232,480 of record CM031975.1, read on the forward strand.
CGTTGGTGTTATTTGACGGTTTTCTGAAAAATTTAGCTTAAATTAAAATTTTAAATTAAATATTACAGATGAAATCACCGACGGATTGAAAAGTCGTTGATGATATTTGATAGTTTCTAAATTTTTTTGATTAAATTCAAAATTTAAATTAAATATTACAGACGAAATTACCGATAGAATAATTATAATTATTAATATTTAATTATCCGTCAGTAAAACGCCCCAATAAAAACCTAGCATCCTTAATGGACCCGTCTCCTTTCTTCTTCTTCTTTTCTTCTCTCCTAAACTCCTTCACTTCTCCTCCATGGTCAAGTATGTCTTCTTGTTTTTTTTTCTTTTTCTTTTTCTTCTCTTCTCTTCTCAACTCCTTCTTCCCTTTTTCATGCTCAGGTATGTCTTCTTCTCCTCTTTTATTTTTTCTTCTTATTTTTTTTAATTAGTATACTTTACAAAAAAAAAAAATTTCTCTTCTTAGCTTCACTTGCAACTACATTAAGGTAAAAAACAAATTTCTTTTTTTTTTTTGTGTTTTTTTCACTATATTTGTTTTTTATTTTATTTTTAATTGTTTTTACTCTTAATAATTGTATGAATGTTGTTGTAGGATTTTTTTTTCCATATGAGATCAATTTTTAATTGATTTATTTATAGGATTTTTAAAAAAATTTCATATGAATTTTTTTAATTGATTTTATTTTTTCGTGTTATTTATTTGTTGCAAATTTATTTGAGTTGATTTTCTTCTTCTTTTTTCCAAGCATTTTGAGTATTATAGAATGTTGATTAATATTAATTTAATTATTTTTATATTTTTGTAAAATATTTTTAAATTATTACCAACGGAATTATATACGGTATTTTTTCGAAGGAATTACCAACGGAATGAAGTGGATAATTTTTTTTGCTTGCTTTTTCTGTTAGTAAATCCATTGGTAATAATATTTTTTTATTATCGATGAAAAAAAAATATCAATAAAAGATTCACCGACGAAGCATTTCTGTCGATGATTTCGTTGGTAAATTAATTACCAATGGAATGATAATGCAAATACCGACGAAAAATTCCATTGGTAAATCTAAAGATTGTGGTAGTGTGAAGATTATGAACTATATAATAAATCAATTTATGTTAAAATCATGAAATAAAATCTTATAAGTTTGTTTTAGATTTATATGTTGGCAACATTTAGACACGCAAAATAAACACGCAAAACCAATACAAATCTAAGTAAAGGTGGCCTAGTGGTAAGAGTTTGGGTTTAAGAGGTTTATTCTCTCTGTGGTTCTAGGTTTAAGTCATGTGGTTGCTCATATGATAGCTACTGGAGACTTACATGGTTGTTAACTTCAGGAGTCGTGGGATTAGTTGAGGTGTGTGCAAGCTGGTCCGGACACCCACGTTAATAAAAAAAAAAATTAACAACTATGTGATTAATTTCTAAAAATTCAGGGTATAATAATTGTGCTATTTGCTATCAATTGAATTAATTTTTTTTAAAAAAACGATGAGAGTTGATTTATATTGATACTATAATTACATGTTGTTTTTAAGAGGAAAAAATATTATTACAACTTATATAAAACTAGTTTTGCTACACCGGCGGACGCTATTTGTAAGATAATTTATTGGGATTAATGACATAAGTTCTTATAATTTACTTATATATATTTTTTCAAAACATAAAGGAAAGAAAAATAATTTGTCCCCACCAAATTAAATCCCAAAATTCTTTAGTATTTAAAGGTAGTCAAAGCTAATAGTTACAAGAACAAGAGAAATATAGAGCAGCCATGACCTGCACACATTATTAATCATCATTTTTTTTTTCCTGTTATCATAATAAGAGTATGCTCAAATTAGCTTGTGTTAATAAATTCTCTTGATATTTCAATATTTTTTTGCTGATAAATTCTCCTATGTTTTAATCTTATGATTTTTCAAAAGTTTTCAACATGTTTTTTTTTCCCTGTTAAATAACTAATGTATTGGAATTTTTTTGAAACTCTAAGATTGATATTGAAAAAAAAATAAAACTATAGAGAGCAAAGTCAAATAAGATAAAGTCTACGAGATTGCATTTGGTTAATGTTGTAAAATAAATAAAATAAATATAAAAGGATATAAACATGTTTGATTGAATAAAGAAGACATAAACATTAACTAAATTCTTATAATTTCGAGATAAAATATACAAATAGGTGAAAATGCACTAACAAAATTTTCTGCCCTTCACAACAACCTTGAATGACTTGTCACCCATGGCCAGCCAATATGGCATTTAGCGCCATTTGAATTTGAATGACATGTCATTTAAATACAAAATCGAAATATTATATGACCCGTCGTTTGGTGAAAGAACCGACATGCCTTCTAAAACTAATCCTTTAACACCTTCACTACTTCATGGCTGCGCTCACTCCAAGCAAACTGTAAACAATGGCTTCTCTGAACTTAGCTTCATTCTTTAGCTATAGTTACAGGAGTTTTTGTGCACCAGTGACCCTCCTGCGCACGCTAGCATTCACCAGGGCTTATTCTCTCAACAAGAAGGCTTTGGTTTGGTGTTCTCTGAGTAAAAGGAAGTTAAGCTGTGAATCATTGAAGCAAGATATTGCTTGCACAACTGCCACTTCTTCTGTTAATGGGTATTCTTTACATTCCATTTATTTTAATGGGTTTCTCATATTTTAGCTTGGTTTGGTTAAAGTTTCAATCATTAATGTTTTTGTTTGAAGTAAGAGGTCAATTGCTGGTGCCATGGCTTGCTCTTCGTATGATGATAAAAAATTTGAGGCTTACCAAATGTTTGTGATGGTGTATTATTGTATTTGAGAATTGTAATGTCTTTGAAAAGTTTCAGTTTTTGGTTTAGTTGCTATCAAGGATGTAAGTGAAGGTACTGAAAAATTTTAAGAGCAAAAAATGGCCCCTGCACATTTTGGCTTTGGGGAAAGTTGACCTGAAAATAGCGAGCATTTGTGGTTTCTGAAGAAATTATGATATTTGAGAGTTGTAATGTCTTTGAAAAGTTTTGAGTTTTAGTTTCAATGAGTTGTTGAGGTATTGTGAGTATTAGTTTTATTTGTTTTCTTTTGTAAGGTTTTTGATAAGGTATTACCAATGGCCCTTAATGAAGTTGCTGTTTACTCGAAGAAGGTATCGTGTTCTACTATGGAAAGTTGATTCTATGGAAGGAGTGAGTTGGAATATAGTGATAACAGAGAAGTTGCTCCTACTTGTAGAAACGTGGGATCTTAGCCAAATTTAATGGAAGATAAGAAGAGAGGTTTCTACACAATTTTTCTACCTTCTTATTAGCCTTCAATTAAAAACACTTGATAGCCCTTTGAGGCCTTATTTAATTCAGCTTGCCATTCCTTTTTTGGTCTTGTTATCCGCATTTAATTTGAAATTCATTTGTTGTTGCAATTTACATTTGATGTTGCCTGATCTTGTGAATAGTGAATGTGGAGACTTAATTTGTTTCAGTTACCCGGAATATACTCGCTTGCTTCCGTGCCCCTCTCACAATAGCCCACCAAGAATTGAACACTTGGTTGTTTCAGAAGAAGGTCCTGTTCTAGACTATATCTGTAAAGCTCTGGATCTTCCTCCTCTGTAAGTGCTGTTCTCTTGTATTCTACATGTTTTTTCTTGATGTTAAAACACATATTCCAAGATTTTGTACAGCATGAACAACATTATTAATCAAGATAGAGTGATACATGGCAAATTACATTCTTTGAAGGTTTGTTGCAGATCTTATCCATTTTGGAGCTGTACATTATGCCCTTGTATGCCCACAGCCACCTCCAACAGCAACTCCTGAGCAGATTAGGGTATTTGAAGAAGTTACAGCACCATCAGTTCTAAAGAAGAGAGCTTCTATCAAAGGGAAAACAGTACGAGAAGCACAGAAAACTTTCCGGATAACTCATGTCGATCAATTTCTTGAAGCTGGAATGTATTTGCGTGTTCATGTACACCCAAAACGCTTCCCTAGGTAAACACAATATTAGGTGGAGGTTTACTGCCATTTTCCATTACATTGATACTCATTGACATTCTAATTGTCTTCAGGTGCTATGATATTGATTGGAAATCAAGAATTATACATGTGACTGAATCTTTTGTTGTTTTGGACAAACCTGCTGGTACATCGGTATGGCATTGATCCATTAGTTTATCTATTTTGTTGATTTGGCTTGAGCAACAGTTTGATTCTGGTAAACAAATTATTTTCATAATTTTGGATTTGATATAAAATACTAACTATGATGATATATTCTCAAAAGAAAATAAATTAACAGCTTCTACCTTTGCTCCAAATAAACTAAGACTTGTCAAGCCTTGATGAGCTCTTGTCTGTTCACAGTGCATGAGTTTGGAGCCACGCTCAATTTTACACCATGAATAAAATCTACAGTCACTTTGTGCTTTTCACCATTTACACTAGTGAACTGATTGCTTATATAATATGTAAACATGAACTTCATTTAGGTTGGAGGAACTACAGACAACATAGAAGAAAGTTGTGCCACCTTTGCGACTCGTGCGTTGGGATTGACAGCCCCATTAAGGACTACCCATCAGATTGATAACTGCACAGAAGGCTGGTATGCACACTGATAGAATTATGTTGTTGTTCTTATAGTTATCATGAAGAGTAAATAATGGTGTGTATTTCATGTGTAGTGTTGTGTTAGCCAGGACCAAGGAGGACTGCTCAGTTTTCCATGGAAAAATCAGAGTAAGTTTCTGATACTATATCTTAAATACAAATATTTGATTGGTTAGCTTGGGCGCTGGACAGGCCACCCTCCAGAAGTGCAGGACCTTCGGCATATTATCACCAAGGTCACCACTTCCAGAAGTAGATGGTCACCCTTAATTTGATTATTTGTCTACGAAGTTTTAAGTGCATCTCAAGGCCCTTAGTTCAACCACATCTTTTTTGCTGTCATCAGGAGAAAACGGTGAAGAAGCTTTATATTGCACTTGCTGCATCTCCTGTGCCCATTGGTGTAGTTAACCACTACATGCGTCCTATTAATATGGCTCCGAGACTTGTTTCAGAAGGTAATCATCTCCATCAAGCATTGCATTGATGAAGTTGCGACTCAGGCAGTATTATTCCTGGATATTACCTTGCCATGATGTGCACTTACCGAGTACTTGTCATCAAGTGCCGTAAAGGCTATACACCTCTAGGAAGTGCCTCTCCCCTCTCCTTTATACCTTCCAGTTTGTATTCAAATGCCTTGCCAACTGATACCAAGAAACTGTTACCAGGAAATTAGTTAAGAGTTGCATTCTTATTAGAGCCTTTTTTGAATTATTACAACTGGATAGGACACAACTTCCTGAGCGAATATCTTTAGCCAGTTCTTTTTGAAATGATATTGGTTTGTCATCATGCTTATTTATTTATTGAAGGTGGCAGAACTACTGTGCAATCAATAGTCTTTCAGCGAGGTGGTTGTGGTATAAATTTGAAATAAAAGCTTTTATGGCATGCAGAATTTATAAAAGGTTGGCATTTATGTCAACTTGAGGTCATGGAATGCAAGAGAGTTCCTTGGCCAGATGCTGTTATGGAAGAGAAATATTGTGTTCAAGACTGTGGGTGGCCCTCAAAGGATCATGCATATGAGTGTAAAATCAACCTTTTGACTGGCCGTACACATCAGGTTATTCAGCTTACCTTTTCTTTCTTTGCAGGTCATAATCCGCTCTCCCCCTCCCCCCTCTCTTATTTAAGTTGAGTCATAATTCTCTTGTAGTTGGACTGAATATGTATCTTATGCATTCTGTGCAAAAAGGTAGCATTTGCTGCATATCCTCATTGAACCATGGGTCTTTCAATTGACAATTGCCACAGAAGAAAATTTTTTATCTTTGATTTGAAGGGCATAATTTACAATCCCTAGGATTAAGGCATAAAAAATATTTTGGATATTGTTGATTTTATACAAACTACAGTAGATAAATGATTTCTTTCACAAGGGTTCAAAATTCCCAAGTTGATTGATACTTTTCTTGAGCATTCACTAAATGATCTGGACAAGATTTTCCAATGAGAAAACTCAAAAGTCGTATGGCTCTGCATTTCTCAAACCATGATCTAAGAGTCTCTCAGCAGTAAGTCAGCGATTGGCATTGATAGTTAGCTTCTATATTACTTAGTTCATGGATAGAATATCTAGTGGGGATATAGTGGTTACTTTGGCTATAACATTTAAGTCGTGATGCAGATACGAGCTCAACTGGCTGCCCGCGGTGCACCTCTGGTGGGTGACTCAATGTACATGCCAGCTGCAGTTGCAGAAATGGTCAGTCCGGGTTGTAATCCATTTGGAAAATACAAAAAGCAATACACTAGTGAGGATGATAAAGCAATAGCTGTTGAAGAATGGGTTTTATGTCACGGAAAGGAACCAAATGTTGCAATTGGTCTTCAGGCATGCCAGATTTCATGGGATGATGGCAAGCACATTTACAATGCTGGATCTCCCTGGTGGAGATGCAGAATGGCTTAAATAGGTACTGGATGATTGGGATCAATTACCAAGCTGAGTGTTCTTCTTCAGCTGAAGTTTGAGGTCCATCTAGCATCACTCTTTGATCTAAAGGTTCTGACTCCCTCTTGCAGCTGAAACTCATTTAATGGACTGTCTTTCCTTTTACTGTTTGCTAATAGTAAAACAGATACACTGTGCAGGTATCCTATTGTCAGAAGTTGGGATTCAATTTAAGAACCATAAACTGGAGACCTTGTGACATGTTGTAAAGCAAAGACAAATAAAATTCTGAAGGGAAGATATAACGTGGCAAGTGTTATATGGTTGGATATTCTTAGTGGACCCTTCTAACCTTTTATACCAAATCCCTTTTATGGCGTTATGCATAGATTGTTACTAGGAGATATTTTCTTTTGATATGATATTAGTATGGCACGCTAACTCTTTTTTGTTTCAATGCATCTCATTGTTTTCCATCCTTTATTTATGATGCAGATGTTTATTATTATTATACAATACACTAAGATTTGGGGGAAAAGAAATAGGAGTCAAAAGAGGTTTTTTTTTTTTTTCCCTGGATTTTTTTTTTCAATTGCATTCTATTTTTTTGGTCAAATTGATAATTGATTGCTTATGATTTGTTGTAGGAACACACAATTAAGACATACAGGACCAAAGAGTAAAACGTGGAAATTTGTGCTGGCCAATCTAAAATTAGCACGACAAAGACCAAAATGTAAAAAGTGGGAAATTGAGTTGGCCAATCTAAAATTAGCAAGACAAAGTTCATTTTTATCTCTATATTTCATTTTTTTTCTATTTCATTCCCTTTAGTTTTTGGATGTTTTATTTTGGTCTTAAACTTTATTTTTTCTCATTTTTCAGTCTTTATAACCAGAGAAGAGAGAAAAAGTTGCTTGATCATGGTGATAGAAAAAGAAAATTGTTGATTCACCATAATTGGACGATAAAAATGGCTAATCATGGTGTTGCAAGTTCTTTCGATGAGAGGTGTTCAATAGTGTTGGTTTTTTTCCCTATAAAAATACCTGAAAATATAATTGGGGTTCCATTTAGTTTTTTTGATTTAGTTGATTTTTGTTTTTTAAGTGATTTTAAGATGTTTTGGGGTTGATATACTATTTATGATAAAGAGGTATAGGACGATAAAGAGATTAACTAGTCGGAGGCAAAGGCTAAGCTTGTTCAACAACTAAATTGTCTCTGCTAATTGGCTCAAACCAATCACAATGTAAGACAATCCCAATGCTTCCACCTTATTCTTTCTGAGATTACCAATGTAGATAGTGCACAATTTTATCCTGTTTTCTGATTACTCCTCACAGGTGATATCTGAAATGAGCTTTTATCTGTATGATTACAAGAACCTGGTATTTTGTCTTATAGATATCAACTGCAGTTGTGATAGTATTATGTTATGTTTTGTTTCAAACGGCCTATCTCTGAGTCTCTTAAGAACACATTTTTAAAAGGGTTAGAGCAATGGGATGTCGGGTGTTAACTTGTTTGGTACCCAAATATGACTCGAAAAATTCAACTTATTAAACGTGACTCGGTATGTCGGTCTCTAAAATACTTCAAATCTCATTCATATTGGTATCAAATTCAAAGTGTCATTTTTTTCTCTTGATGTAAGGTTTCAATTTTAGAGTTCTATCATCTTACAATTCCAGATTTTTTTTTTTAATTTTAAGGTTTTTTATTATTATTTTTTTTTTTTAAAATTTTGAAGTTTGAATTCAATATGTCAATTTTTTCTAACATAGTTATTAAAGCTAGTTAAGTTTACTAGAGCGTCTAAGAGATTTGTGCATATGTGTAGAAAGGAGAAATCCCAAGAGGGAATAGAATACCAAATGACATCCAATGAATAAAAAAACTAAGAGGTGTAAGATAATAAAATTCAATAAAAAAAATTAAAATATTGCATCAAAGAAGGCCAAGGCTATGTGCGAGTTGATAAGCTCTAACACAAAAGATGAGGTAATATAAAAGAGACCATGTATGACGAAAGGAGATGGAAAAACAACTCATTTTAAAGGAGATGGAAAATGACCAAGTAGCATGATAAAAAGAAGATAACAACTTGTTAAAGAGTTGGCCAAATACAAATGCTATTTGAAAAGTTTGTAGAAAATAATATAAATTATGGTTTAAAATATTATCTAATAATTTAAATTTTTGGATTGAATTTTTTTTTTTTATCATAATATTAAACTTTTGATAACCAAATAATCATGAATTTGAATCTCATTATTCATATTTCAATTAATAAAATTAAGTAGTTTATGCAAGTTCAAATAACTTTTAGTTGAAAATTTAAGCTAAAAAATAATATAAATAATATATTAAAATTTTATTTAACAACTTAATTTTTTGAATTGAGATGATTTTTAAAAAATCAAATATTAAAAAGTGGTGATTCACCCCAGTAATGTGATAGCAATCACATGAGGAGAAAAATGGTCATGTGTAGACAAATTCAATTGTCAAAGAAAGGAGAATTGAAGAGGTGACAACGAGATTCCATTAGCTAGCCATGATAAAAAGAGTAGTTAAGACAAAGATGTAAGAAAAATCTTTTCAAGCTGAAGATGAAAGATAGAAAAGAAATGGTGACAGCAACGTGGCTGTACAAAACAAATGAAAGAAGACATTGAAGTTTTTGTCATCAACAAGAGATTATAAAACCACATCAGCCATGACAAATGATCTTGGAATATATTGCAAGATGATCCTTCAATATATTTATAAATTTTAAGAAATGCAAGATTTTTAAAATTAAAGGAAAGTGTTAGAATTAATTTTTTGAAGTCTAAATTAAATATATCATTCTAGTTTTTTAAGTGAATAAATAATGTATTAATAATATAGTTATCTTTCAAGTTATCCCTACACTATTATAAACATATGTATTGAGAGTAATGCGATATGGAAGAGAGTTGTCTTCAACCACGCTCCCCTTTCTTTCTCTTTCCCGTGACTTTTTTCCTAACAATTATCCTCCTTCAGCTAACAATTTTCCTCACCATTTCACTAACTTGATGATCATTGGAGTATCCCCTAATTTAAAAAACTTGTTTTGCAAGAAGACACCAAGGCCTAACATTCAAGCCCAAAGCCCAGTATACATTTGAAGTGATATTGTGTTGGAGTTGCAGTTCTTGGATCAAAGATTTAGCATTGTTAGATATCGCAATGGAGAGAGTGCTTATGACCTGATTTGTGGGTGTAAACATCCCAATTGCTCAAATCTTTACCATCGCTCATGAAAGCCCCCTCAACCTGCAAAATTCGAGGGATAGAGAAAACCTTTCTATGTTCATTCATGGAAAAGTTTTACTGTACTGAGTGACAAGGTTGTATAAATTACATTTGAAGGGTGATCAGAGTAAACTTGGAGAGAGTGAAAAAGGAAAAAAAACCTGGAGAAGGATCTGAACTTCTTTCAGAGTTTTGAGATCAGATGATATAGAAAGAGGTAGGAGGACACTCTGTTTGTCAAGAAGGATTGGAAGAAGGATGGATAAGAGGGGAGAGATTGAGGAAGAGGGATTGGTAGTATTATCATACGTTTGACAAGAAGGATAAGGGTTCGAGGATTCCATCTTCCAATTTGGATAATTTGAATGCATTACTCTCATCCTTGTTAGCCAAACAACTAGAGGGATAGTAAGTCATCCCTCCACTTTACCCAATCCATCCTTCCTAACAAACATAGCTTAAAAGAAATATAGCTTTAAACAGAGAAGGAATTCTCATGGTGTATGGAGGGTTCTGTCTGCATATCCCCTGCTCTAGTGTTCTGTCCGCATACAATTGTTGAACTTGGGGGGGGGGGGGGGGGGGGGGGGGCAGTTGACAATGCTTGCATACTTGAGGTCACTGAAAATGTTGGTTTTTCATTTTCAAGTCCTGTTTTTTGAGGTCTGTACTCTGCTGGTAGTCTGACAGTAGCAATTAAGCCACACAAAGTATGTTTCTATCAAGCGGGAAACTGTACATGTCATGCTACGGTTTGAGAAGGAACTGCATGTTGCTTTTGGTCTTTAGGCATGGTGCTCATGACAACCTCAATTCGTACACTGATCTCCCAGGAACAGATGCAGAATTGCTTGATCTAGGTACTAATCTCTTTTACTTAAAAAGGTCCTTTCTTCTATTTCTGCTGATTTAATGTGCAGGTATCGACCGTCAGTAGGCAGGACTCCAGACAAGATTGATGTACTTGTAATCATGCTGTTATGAAATTGCAAATAGAATTCTGAATAGAAGATTGAACTAGGCTAGTGTTATATGGTCAGATGTCTTTGAAACTTCTTACTCCTTGAACCAAATTCATGAAACTTCTTTCACTCTACTGTCAATTTGATATCACCATTCTTTCCGGCTCAATGCATCTCTTTAATCACATATCTTTGTCTGTGCTGTTTCTTCTCTTGGTATAAAAGGCATGACTTACCCCACAACTTCATCTAGGTTTGATGTGATTTTTTAGTTTTAATAGATAAATGATCTGATGAACGATTCTGTCAAATAGTAATTTCTGCAAGATGAAAATATATTGCCAAAATCAAGCTAAGGAGCTCCTTGATTAAAAAATGCCATTGCATATTAGTAATATGTGCTGGATTATTCAAGAGAAAACAAAACTTTCTTATTGTAGATGCAGCAGAACACAACCTTTATTGAATTTCAATACGTTTATTTATACAATAAGGAAAAACAGAATTGCAAGATATTCTCCAAGCATATCTGATTTTCTGTCACATAGAAGATAGCCATTAGAATAACAACAGTAAACAAACTACGATACTATAAACAAACTCAGATTCTGCTGAGATTTTATTTTGCTTCTAGAGTCATTCTTGGTCAACACATGTTAGTAATATGTGCTGGATTTTCTTTGCCAAATGAGCTACACAGAGGGGATGTCCTTCGGAAAGTGAACTTCTGTGTTCAAGGGGGAGCAGTCCTCATCACAGCTCACATTTGTGATTTGTCTACCTTATACCTTGCTATAAATTCCTTGAACCAAGTAGCTGATAATTTTGGAATTCTCTTCAGTGTAGTGAAATCAACATGGTAAAGTCCGTATCTCTGTGTATAACCATATGTCCACTCAAAATTATCAAGCAACGACCAGGCAAAATAGCCCCTCACATCTGCTCCTTTCCTGATGAAAAGTAAAATAAAAGGGCGTAAGCTTTCAGTTGTATTTTGTTTGTAAAACTCTGAACTAGCTCTGAAAAGGGATGCACTTTATGGAAAATGACCATGGTAATAGCGAGTTGAGTCTATATGATGTATAAAAGGTAAAATGCAAACACAATATGAACTTACTCCATTGCTGTCAACAAGGAATCCCAGTAGTTAGAAATAAACTCCACCCTTTCTATATCATGACAGACAATAGTGAGGTTTGGATTGTTCTGCTGGCCATACCCTACAAAACACATTGCACTTGTATGAGAAAGACATTAAAAAGTTTGTCTGCTTTAAGGAAATCAATTCATACATACCATTCTCTGTAATGATCATTGGTTTGTTATTGTATCTCTTCTTTATATAGGTAACCATCTTCTCCATTCCTTGTGGATAAAAATGCAGCCAGTCCACATCAGTCTACACAGACCAAAAACCATTACCAAATTCCTGAGAAGGAAACATTAATTATCATGAGTGGGTTAACTTGAGAGGATACGTACAGGTATGCCGATGGGAGCTCCATCTTTTTCTTGGCTTCTCCGGGCAAGCCCTTCTGTCCTGGAGGCTCCTGTTCCGGGTTCACAAACGGAGAAGATGCAGTCTTGGACGTATTCACTGGTGTAATGATTGATGCCAATGAAATCCAGTCCGTTCTTCAGTTTCTCTTTGTCATTACTTGAAAATTTCGGTAAAGTAGACCCTAGAGTTTTAGACATTTCTGCGGGATAATTTCCAAATATGATGGGGTCCAAGAACCTGCGTTGTACTTGAGATTTAACATGTTTCATATGCTAAATGGATTGACAAACATTAAAACAGGCATTAAAGAAATCTACCAGTTCAGGAAGAAGTCTTGAGCTCTGTCAGCGGCTAACTTGTCTGCTGTGGAATTGCTTATTTGTTCAAACCAAATGCAATCTAAGACAATTCCAATGTTGCCTCCTTGCTCTTTCTGAATAATTAAACAGGAAGTAGAAGTAAGCATATCTGTCCTGAGCGTCTGCTTTCCTTATATTATTTTTAGTTGCCTCACAAATGATGTCTAAGAAATTGTTTTCTTGTTAATACCTGGTAATTAGTTCTGTAAACACCAACTGCTGTTGCATGTGCTAAAATCATATTATGTGCTGCAATAAAGGGCTCCTTCTCTGAATCCCCATGAGTGCAATTTCCGAAAGGGCTGGAGCAGCGACATGGTGGGTATTCACCTAATCGATAGGATTTAATAGTTTGTATATTTGGCTCATTGAAGGTGGTCCAGTGCTTCACTCGGTCTCCGAAATTCTTGAAACAAACATCTGCATAATATCCAAAATCCTCCCTGATTGAGGAAATGAAAGAAAGGAATCAGCTAATTCTCATAGCATAGATGTATATTTCGTTAATGCTTTCTAGTTTATAGAACTGCAAACTCCATGGACTAGTACTTACTGGCATCGAGGACTTAGCCATCCACCATATCTCTCCTCCAGTTCTTCAGGTATATCATAGTGAACTAATGTCACAAATGGTTGGATTCCTGAAGCAATTTGAGAAAAACAGGTGCACCGAATAAAATATTGAAAATGAAGACATTATCCAGTTTCTGATGGAATTTCTTAAGCTGTAAAATGATTACAGGTTCATTGGTTACAGAAGCTTAACCTTTAAGCAGGAGAGAATCGATGAGCTTGTTATAGTAGCTAATACCAGCCTTGTTGATATCTCCGAATCTCCCTCCTGTTCTCAAATGAATGAAGTTACATGTAAGCTTTATGTTTTAGTTATGTCAGGTCCTTCTGATAATATTCTGAATTCTTAAAGTTCTTACTGGGTAGAATTCGTGCCCATGAAATCGAGAACCTATAGCTGCTGAGTCCAAGGGAGTCCATTAAATCGATGTCTTCCTGTCAACATCATTTGACAAATCTTTAGTGGATGAGCTTGTCCCATCATTAAATAAAAAATTAAGGGAGATGCTGTTGTATTACCTGAGAAACGTAGTTTAGCAATTTATGATGATAAGCATATCTTTTTTATAGAATAATTTAACCACCACCACCCCTTTTAAAATTCTTTCAGGGATCGATACTAATCATCGTATAGAAGGCTTATTATTTTCTTACATGACGTGATTAATTTAATAAACATGTTGCCTTCTATCTAATATGACTATGTCTAGATCATTTTAAAATTATAAACTAAATTCTACAAGGAAGGAAGATATTGTTTCATTATTCTTCCCTGTCAAGCCTCTGTTATGGGGCCTAAGTACAGAAAGCATTCCGAACAAGCGACCCATGCTGTGGATTCAGGCAACAAAAGGTAAGATAAAGGTCATATCTGTATACCGGATAGAGATGGTATTGGTCCGCAGCTGTATCTCCATTGCTTCCATCAATTATTTTTCCTGCAACAGGAAACATGAAGAAGTAATGAGCAAGAAAAATAGGATGGTCAAAATCTTGCTTGCTCGAAAATTCTGGTTTTCTTCTTTTGCTGAAATATATGAATAGATAGATAGTAGTAGATCACAGTAAGCCTCACCATGACTTCGTTATCTTTGAGTGTGAAAAATTGACACTTTTTAGACTCTTGGATATAAAAGAGAAGAGAGTTCCTAACCTGGTGTGTGGGTATGTATATCCCAGTTGCTCAAACCTTTACCATCACTAAGATAAGAACCTTCGAACTACACAGTGCGAGAGAGGGAAAAAAGAAGGAGAAAAGATTCCCAGTGTTTAATTGACTGTGCGATAATACCTTTTTCATAGACTTTTCAGGAGAAAACATTTAAGTTCTTGAGTTAGATGGAAGTGAAGGAGAGCAGTGGAAGTGACAAACCTGATAAGAAGAGGAGGCCATGCCGAAGAGAAAGTTGTCTGGCAATGAAAAATGATCTAAACTCCCTTGCAAAGTTTCTGCATGCGATGATACACAGAGAGGAACGAAGATAAGGACTAAAAGAAACATAACTTGAAAATTTGAAGGAAGCTCCATGATGAGTAATGCCCTTCCTTTGGAGTCTCTCATAAAAGTTAAGAAGCTCTCTGCATATGCTTTTGAGAAATTAACTAATTGTATAGTGGATATGAGAGTTTAGAGAAGGTGTTGGAAATTTTAACTTGTGTGAAAAAATAGAAGGGAACACGAAAACTGTATGAGCAAATCACATCTCTGGCCCTTTTAAATTTACTGATAGCTCCACTACAAATTATCACACAATGGACCATTGTAAAACACACATCTATTATAGTAGAATTGTTTTTACCAGGCGATTACTTTTTAATAATAACAGCACCTTTCAGGGGGTTAGAGTAAAGTAATAGTTGTTTTTTAAAGTGTTTTTTGTTTATAGATATATTAGAATAATATATATTTTTTAAAATTTATTTTTGATATTAATACAATAAAATAATTCAAAAACACAAAAAAATAATTTAAAACAAATTCAAATTTTAACCAAAAGTAAGCTGAAATTCAATTCCAAACACTCCCTCAGTCTTAGGACCGATTAAACCTCCGTGTGCGGCACGAAATGGTTAGGCTCTGACATCTAATAATAGAATTTTGAATAGAAATATATGACATATTTCAAGACATGTGAAAAGAACAAGAGGCTTAGATAGCTACCATGTTACTATCTCGCTGCTGTTGCCACTGCATCCTGTCCAGAACATTAGGATAGAAATGCAGGGATTCAGGGGATTTATTTATAATTCCCGTCAGAGGGTGTTTTCAATTTGATTTAAAAACTTCTTGCTAGCTTTTCAGTATGCTACTCAGATTAAGATTTTCTTACCGGAGAAAAACAAAACGGTAGCTGCTAGGGGGGGATCCGGACTTCCAGAATCCTGGTTAGTATTTTTTTTACTGGTAATAAAGCGATTGCATTGACAGACAGCTTTGTGCATTTGGTTTGCAGTCAACTCGGAGCCAAATGTTGCCAATGATCTACAGCCATTCCAGATTTCACACGATGACAAACACATTTACGAGGTAGGATCTCCCTTGTGGGAAGGCCTTGTGGCTTCAACTGGAGGATTCAAATGTTTCGGAAAAATCCACCCCAAACATCTGAGCATATCATTTGACAACTAGTTTTGCCTTGTATTTATTTACGGAACCATCAAAATTCAATTTGTTTCTAAAAATTCATTTGACTCCTATGATTTTTTTGTGTTGAGGTCTGTCCATCAATTTCCACGTTTGATTCTTTTTAATCATCTTTAGCTCGTCTTTCATTGCATCTAACCATTTTTGATCAGTTGCTTCTTCATAATTTGCAAGTTCTATTGCAGTAACATTGCATCTTTGATAGATATCAGCAAGAGTTCTGGTTCCTCTCACAGGCTCATCATCTATTTTATTTTTTTGATCTTGATCTTCAATATGTTATTTGTAACGTTTTGAATTAATAAAATGGAAAAATACAATATAGCCCTTGAAGGCTTAAGTGTGGGTATAAATAAATGAGGGGTAGTGTGGTAATTAGATAAACATAATAAATATAAATAGAAGAAAAAAACAAAAACAAAAGAGAGAGCTGAAATTAAGAGAGAACCGGCAGGAGAGAAAGAGAACCGGCATGAGAGAAAGGGAGGAAGAAGAAGAAGAAGAGAAAAGAGGGAAATTACAAGGGAAATAGAAAGGAGTTGAAGAAAATAAGTTTAAAGGTAAGATTTAGGCTGTTTAATGTGTATAATATGTTAATTAAGCTTTAATTTCAGTTTTGATAAATGTTAGGGTTATGAAATTTGTGTTTTGAGTTTAATTGATGAATTAAATTGAATGTTAGGGGTTGATTGTTGTGGTTAATTGATGATTTAGTTGATTATGAAAGATTGTGATGATTTTGAGTTATAGTTTTGTTTGAATGGTGAATTTTGAGTTAAAAATCAGGGGAGAACAGTAGGCTTCTGTTAGAATTCTGGACTGGAGGTTGAAGATGATGAAAATTCAATTTGGTCCCTCAATTTACAAAAATTACAGTTTAGTCCCCGAACTTTGAAAAATTATAAATTGGTCCCTGGAGCATATTCCGAGATTCTGAACAGAATAACATATGAATTATGGGCAGAATTACTGTATAGATAAGAGAATTTAACACTTTCAATTTGGTCCTCCAATTTGACAAAAATTACAATTTGACCCTAAAAATTTGCTAAAATTCCAGAATGGTCCCTGGAGCATAATGATACATCCTGGACAGAATTGAGGATTAATTATGGTCAGAATTTCAGTATACTCATGGATTTATGATAAATTTTAGTTTGGTCCTCCATTAGATGAAAATTACAATTTGGCCCTAAAAATATGGAAAAATTCCAGATTAGTCCCTAGCTGTAATATTAGCTTTTGCAGGTTAGTTTGATGAATAATTAAGGGTTATTTAGTGAATTATTACCAATTTTATTAGTTGTTTTTATTATAGATTAGATTTCGGGAAAACCGTTAGATTTTGGGTTTTTGAGAAAATTGACTAGTCAGTTTAAAAACATATAGGGTTATGAAATACACCCTTATTTAAGTTTATTAAATAGGTTAAATGTTCTTTCGAGTCGTTCTTGAATATGTCTCCTTTGTATTCAGATAATCCTGATATTCTACCGGCAGGATGTCAGTAGGATTTCTTTCGGTTTCAGCTTGTGAGTGCTGTTTGCTTTTGAGTCAGGTGAGTGGATAATTTTTCATATGCATGAGAAATACTATAAATATTTTATTTGTTAATATGAATTGGATCATGCTTCTCGATAATATATATTGATTATTATCCTTGTTATGATAAAGCATGATCAATTATTGAATCTGAATTCTTGATATGAGTCGCTATATATTTTGAATTGACTTTTGAATTGATAACTCCTCATTTGATTGATGTCATGAGTTGAGTTTTAAGATATGAATATGTTTGTTAATTATGATTATGAACCTTTGGTATGTTAGTCAGAATACCCATGCTAACAGGGTAGTGTTAGTCTTTGTGCACATTGTATCTGAACCCTAGTTGGTCGGGGGAGTCACCAACCTGTGTGGACTAATCATCCCACAGTACGGAGCCTCATGCTCATTGCATTTTGATTTTCTGACGAGCTTTACCATATAATCTTCTTGTTATGGCCTATTTGAGAAACCTTCCTATAAGAACCTAGAGCTATAATTGTGTATATATATATATATATATATATATATATATATATATATATATATATTCTCATTGTTGTATTACCTCGTGTGTGTATATTAAATGTTATCTACTCATTGAGTTGTTGAACTCACCCTCTCATTATTTATCCTTTTCAGGCTTATAGCTTGATAGCAGGTCACTTTTGTTGAATCTTCTGAACCTGCTTTTTGGTTGTAATTTGTACATTCCTTTTATGTCAAGTTAGTGCTCCAAAACTATGAATTTATATGAACTTTTGTATTAAGACAATCGAATTATGTTATAAAGTTAGTTTTGTTGTTAATTCTGCGTTGAACTCTGATTGAGTTTTGAAGGATAAATTTGTATGTAAGTTTGGGTTCGCATAGGTTTGGAACCTTGGAGGGGAACCTTGCCTGTGTGCCGGTCATGGATCCGGGAATCGGGTCATGACATTTTTCATCCTTCTAATCCTAATTGTCAGATTAAAAAAACTAAACATCCCTTATGATGATTACTTTGTTTCTTTTAGGTATGTAGATTTTGTAGGATTTTGCAACAGCATTGTAGCCTACAAAAATCCTAGCTTCAACCTTCTTATCTAGTTTGTCTATTTTATTTTGAGGAATATAAGAAAAACATAAACAACTAAATATATTCAAATTAATTAGCTTTGGTTTGTAGCCAAACCAGGCTTCAAATGGAGTCCTTGTTTACAGGGATTTTGTTGGCAATCTATTCAACAAGAATAATGATGTATTTGCTGCCTCAGCCCATAATTTCTTGGGCAATTCTTTATCATGAAGCAAGCATCTAGTCATCTTCATCACTATCCTGTTTTTTCTTTCCACAACACCGTTTTATTGTGGAGGATATGATGCTGTTGATTGACGTTCAATGTTTGCATCTTTACAAAATCTATTAAATCTTTAAGAAGTATATTTAGTTCCATTTAGAGATTATGAAGGCAGCATAGTACTTACTGCCATTTAGAGATTATGTGTTCATTGGTCCTCCGAATTCTGTGTGAATTAATTGCAACTTTTATGTAGCTCTCTAGGCTTTGCTTTGTTGAAATGGAAGTCTTGACAACTTTCCACATTGAAAGGTAGCACATATAGGAAAACCTTTTCCTAATTTGGGCAAGCCTTTCACCTTGTTGTTCTTTTTCATGAAAGATAATGCTTCATAACGATAATGCCCTATTCTCTTGTGCCAAGGCATTAAATCATTAACTTCTTTATGTAGAACATTCTGCTCTTCTTTAAAATCCAGTACAAAACTTTTGCCTTTAATTTGAATAATGAAAACTTCTGTGCCCTCAGTATCTTTAATCACACAGCTTTTATCTTCAAACAACATTTTATAACCCTTGTTTAGCAGCTGAGAAATACTTAACATGTTTTGATTAATTTCAGGAATATATAGTACATCTAAAATTAATTTAAAACCTTAGGGTGTTTCAATAGCTATTGTTCCTTTGCCTTATACTTTTAGGTGAGTTCCATTTCCATTCTTGACTTTGAAAATAATATTTCTATCAAGCTCTGTGAAGAGCTTTCCATCATGAGTCATATGATTTGTACAACCATTGTCAAGAGCTAGTTTTTTTGTGAATATATTTGTTGCCAAACATAATACCATAAACAAATGCTCCTCTTGATGTTCATCATCGACAACCTTGGTTTTAGTTTGTTGTTGTTGAGTCTTGCACATCTTTTCCATGTGCCCTAACTAACCACACTTAAAACAACATGCATCAAGTCTCCACAAGTATTTATTCTGAGAATGATTTTTTTTTTTTTGCAGTGAGGGCAGGGAGGAAACCTTTGAGTATTGCTGGTCTTATTGTTTCTAGTGTTGAATGCATAGCCTCCAAACTTGTTGTTTTGTTTTTTTTTCTTACCATCACGGTTACTTTGGGATTTGACAAGGAATGCACCCGCTATAGTTCTTTCTTGCCTCATCAGCCTCCTTTGCTCTTGTACTTGTAGTGCATTCAACAACTCTATCAAGGTAATGCTTGATAGATCTTTAGAGTTTTCTAAAGCTGACATTGTTGTCTCAAACTTATATGGAATTGTAAGTAGAATTTTTTGAATAATTCTAGAATCAGAAAAATCAGTGCCAAGGAGTTTTATATTGTTAACAATACTATGTTTGTTAGAATATTCCCTGATTATTTATGATTCTTTCATGTTTTGTAACTCAAATTCTCGGATTAAGTTCGGCATCTGTATCCCTTTGATTCTCTCATTTCCTTTGTATTTTCTTTTCAGAAAATCCTAAATTTTCTTTATTGTTTTCAGAGTCATTATTCTGTAAAACATTGTGGGTGAGACTACTGCAAATAGAGTTGCTTTTGCTTTCAATGTTCTTTGCCTTTTCTCTTTGTGATTTTTTTTATTTCTGGGATAGTTGGATTATCTAACATGATTGACACTTCATATACTTCTTCAACTGCTTCCCATAAATTATTAGCATCAAGATAGGCTTCCATTCTAACAACCCATACTTGATAATTGATCCCATCAAATACTGGAGGTGCAATTGTAGTAAATGACATTTCTGAGTTCATATTGGATGTATTGTGTTTAGATGATAAGTATTTGAAGGTTATGTTTAGGCTCTCTCAATCTCACAAGTGTTTAAAGGTTGTGTTTAGGATCTTTCAATTTTACAAGCCTCTCAAGAAAATCAGCTGTATTACCAATTTGTTGTTTATATTGAAGAGAAAACAAAACTTTCTTATTGTAGATGCAGCAGCAGAACATAACCTTTATTGAATTTCAATACGTTTATTTATACAGTAAGGAAAAACAAAATTGCAAGATATTCTCGAAGCATATCTGATTTTTTGTTACATAAAAGATAGCCATTAGAATAACAACAGTAAACGAACTCAAATACTATAAACAAACTCAGATTCTGCTGAGATTTTATTTTGCTTCTAAAATCATTCTTGGTCAACACATGTTAGTAATATGTGCTGGATTTTCTTTGCCAATTGAGCTACACAGAGGGGATGTCCTTCGGAAAGTGAACTTCTGTGTTCAAGGGGGAGCAGTCCTCATCACAGCTCACATTTGTGATTTGTCTACCTTATACCTTGCTATAAATTCCTTGAACCAAGTAGCTGACAATTTTGGAGTTCTCTTAAGTGTAGTGAAATCAACATGGTAAAGTCCGTATCTCTGTGTATAACCATATGTCCACTCAAAATTATCAAGCAACGACCAGACAAAATAGCCCCTCACATCTGCTCCTTTCCTGATGAAAAGTAAAATAAAAGGGCGTAAGCTTTCAGTTGTATTTTGTTCGTAAAACTCTGAAGTAGCTCTGAAAAGGGATGCAGTTTATGGAAAATGACCATGGTAATAGCGAGTTGAGTCTATATGATGTATAAAAGGTAAAATGCAAACACAATATGAACTTACTCCATTGCTGTCAACAAGGAATCCCAGTAGTTAGAAATAAACTCCACCCTTTCTATATCATGACAAACAATAGTGAGGTTTGGATTGTTCTGCTGGCCATACCCTACAAAACACATTGCACTTGTATGAGAAAGACATTAAAAAGTTTGTCTGCTTTAAGGAACTCAATTCATACATACCATTCTCAGTAATGATCATTGGTTTGTTATTGTATCTCTTCTTTATATAGGTAACCATCTTCTCCATTCCTCGTGGATAAAAATGCAGCCAGTCCACATCAGTCTACACAGACCAAAAAACATTACCAAATTCCTGAGAAGGAAACATTAATTATCATGAGTGGGTTAACTTGAGAGGATACGTACAGGTATGCCGATGGGAGCTCCATCTTTTTCTTGGCTTCTCCGGGCAAGCCCTTCTGTCCTGGAGGCTCCTGTTCCGGGTTCACAAACGGAGAAGATGCAGTCTTGGACGTATTCACTGGTGTAATGATTGATGCCAATGAAATCCAGTCCGTTCTTCAGTTTCTCTTTGTCATTACTTGAAAATTTCGGTAAAGTAGACCCTAGAGTTTTAGACATTTCTGCGGGATAATTTCCAAATATGATGGGGTCCAAGAACCTGCGTTGTACTTGAGATTCAACATGTTTCATATGCTAAATGGATTGACAAACATTAAAACAGGCATTAAAGAAATCTACCAGTTCAGGAAGAAGTCTTGAGCTCTGTCAGCGGCTAACTTGTCTGCTGTGGAATTGCTTATTTGTTCAAACCAAATGCAATCTAAGACAATTCCAATGTTGCCTCCTTGCTCTTTCTGAATAATTAAACAGGAAGTAGAAGTAAGCATATCTGTCCTGAGCGTCTGCTTTCCTTATATTATTTTTAGTTGCCTCACAAATGATATCTAAGAAATTGTTTTCTTGTTAATACCTGGTATTTAGTTCTGTAAACACCAACTGCTGTTGCATGTGCTAAAATCATATTATGTGCTGCAATAAAGGGCTCCTTCTCTGAATCCCCATGAGTGCAATTTCCGAAAGGGCTGGAGCAGCGACATGGTGGGTATTCACCTAATCGATAGGATTTAATAGTTTGTATATTTGGCTCATTGAAGGTGGTCCAGTGCTTCACTCGGTCTCCGAAATTCTTGAAACAAACATCTGCATAATATCCAAAATCCTCCCTGATTGAGGAAATGAAAGAAAGGAATCAGCTAATTCTCATAGCATAGATGTATATTTCGTTAATGCTTTCTAGTTTATAGAACTGCAAACTCCATGGACTAGTACTTACTGGCATCGAGGACTTAGCCATCCACCATATCTCTCCTCCAGTTCTTCAGGTATATCATAGTGAACTAATGTCACAAATGGTTGGATTCCTGAAGCAATTTGAGAAAAACAGGTGCAACGAATTAAATATTGAAAATGAAGACATTTTCCAGTTTCTGATGGAATTTCTTAAGCAGTAAAATGATTACAGGTTCATTGGTTACAGAAGCTTAACCTTTAAGCAGGAGAGAATCGATGAGCTTGTTATAGTAGCTAATACCAGCCTTGTTGATATCTCCGAATCTCCCTCCTGTTCTCAATTGAATGAAGTTACATGTAAGCTTTATGTTTTAGTTATGTCAGGTCCTTCTGATAATATTCTGAATTCTTAAAGTTCTTACTGGGTAGAATTCGTGCCCATGAAATCGAGAACCTATAGCTGCTGAGTCCAAGGGAGTCCATTAAATCGATGTCTTCCTGTCAACATCATTTGACAAATCTTTAGTGGATGAGCTTGTCCCATCATTAAATAAAAAATTAAGGGAGATGCTGTTGTATTACCTGAGAAGCGTAGTTTAGCAATTTATGATGATAAGCATATCTTTTTCACAGAATAATTTAACCACCACCACCCCTTTTAAAATTCTTTCAGGGATAGATACTAATCATCGTATAGAAGGCTTATTATTTTCTTACATGACGTGATTAATTTAATAAACATGTTGCCTTCTATCTAATATGACTATGTCTAGATCATTTTAAAATTATAAACTAAATTCTACAAGGAAGGAAGATATTGTTTCATTATTCTTCCCTGTCAAGCCTCTGTTATGGGGCCTAAGTACAGAAAGCATTCCGAACAAGCGACCCATGCTGTGGATTCAGGCAACAAAAGGTAAGATAAAGGTCATATCTGTATACCGGATAGAGATGGTATTGGTCCGCAGCTGTATCTCCATTGCTTCCATCAATTATTTTTCCTGCAACAGGAAACATGAAGAAGTAATGAGCAAGAAAAATAGGATGGTCAAAATCTTGCTTGCTCGAAAATTCTGGTTTTCTTCTTTTGCTGAAATATATGAATAGATAGATAGTAGTAGATCACAGTAAGCCTCACCATGACTTCGTTATCTTTGAGTGTGAAAAATTGACACTTTTTAGACTCTTGGATATAAAAGAGAAGAGAGTTCCTAACCTGGTGTGTGGGTATGTATATCCCAGTTGCTCAAACCTTTACCATCACTAAGATAAGAACCTTCGAACTACACAGTGCGAGAGAGGGAAAAAAGAAGGAGAAAAGATTCCCAGTGTTTAATTGACTGTGCGATAATACCTTTTTCATAGACTTTTCAGGAGAAAACATTTAAGTTCTTGAGTTAGATGGAAGTGAAGGAGAGCAGTGGAAGTGACAAACCTGATAAGAAGAGGAGGCCATGCCGAAGAGAAAGTTGTCTGGCAATGAAAAATGATCTAAACTCCCTTGCAAAGTTTCTGCATGCGATGATACACAGAGAGGAACGAAGATAAGGACTAAAAGAAACATAACTTGAAAATTTGAAGGAAGCTCCATGATGAGTAATGCCCTTCCTTTGGAGTCTCTCATAAAAGTTAAGAAGCTCTCTGCATATGCTTTTGAGAAATTAACTAATTGTATAGTGGATATGAGAGTTTAGAGAAGGTGTTGGAAATTTTAACTTGTGTGGAAAAAAAAGAAAGGGAACATGAAAACTATATGAACAAATCACATCTCTGGCCCTTCTAGATTTACTGATAGCTCCACTAGAAATTATCACACACTGGACCCTCAACATTATTCTAGTTCAGCCTATGAATCATTGTAAAACACACTTCTATTATAGTAGAATTGTTGTAATTATCAGGTGATTACTTTTTAATAATATCAGCACCTTCTAGGAGTTACTTGGGAGTATAGCGGTTGTTGTTTTTTATAATACTACTTTACGCTCAGAGATATATAAAAATAATTTTTGTTATTTGTTGAAATTTATTTTTTATATCAATATAACAAAACGATTTAAAAATACTAAAAAAATTAATTTAAAAATGCTAAAAAAAATTCAAAATCTGAAAAAAAAAATAGGCCAAAACTCAATGTCCAACACTAGTCTTGGACTGTGATGGTGTGGTTGCGATTGC
The DNA here is from genome assembly GCA_018804465.1 of Populus tomentosa. Classification (NCBI taxonomy): domain Eukaryota; kingdom Viridiplantae; phylum Streptophyta; class Magnoliopsida; order Malpighiales; family Salicaceae; genus Populus; species Populus tomentosa. The sequence goes on from CM031975.1 coordinate 1,257,226, forward strand.
TTTTCAAAGTACTTTTCATTTAGAAAAGTATGTCAATAAATTTTCTTATTTTTAAAAAATTATTTTTAAGACATTATTTCAAAGCAAAAAAAAAAATTTAAATTTTTTCAAAAATATTTTTGAAACGCAATGCTAAACACGCCTATCACTGTGCGCGGCATGAAATGGTTAGTCTCTGACATCTAATAATAGAATTTTGAATAGAAATATGTGACATATTTCAAGACATGTGAAAAGAACAAGAGGCTTAGATAGCTACTATGTTACTATCTCGCTGCTGTTGCCACTGCATCCTGTCCAGAACATTAGGATAGAAATGCAGGGATTCAGGGGATTTATTTGTGATTCCCGTCAGAGGGTGTTTTCAATTTGATTTAAAAACTTCTTGCTAGCTTTCCAGTATGCTACTCAGATTAAGATTTTCTTAACGGAGAAAAACAAAACGGTAGCTGCTAGGGAGGGATCTGGTTAGTATTTTTTGTACTGGTAATAAAGCGATTGCATTGATAGACAGCTTTGTGCATTTGGCTTGTAGTCAACTCGGAGCCAAATGTTGCCAATGATCTACAGCCATTCCAGATTTCACACGATGACAAACACATTTACGAGGTAGGATCTCCCTTGTGGGAATGCCTAGTGGCTTCAACTGGAGGATTTAACTCCTCTAATCGAACATTGCTGTTTGCTGATAAATAAAAGGGATTTAATGTGCAGGAATGAGATGTTATCTGTAAGAATCCAAACATGCTTTAGAAACTGAGTTGTTCTGACGAAGCTGTAAATTAAAGGCAAATAACATCGCTTTGGTGAAAAAAAAAAGAAGAAAAAATCAAACAGATTTTTCTTGTTAGTCCTCACATCTGGGATTTGTCTACCTTATACCTTGCTATAAATTCCTTGAACCAAGTTGCTGATAGTCTTGGAATTCTCTTCAGTGTGGTGTAATCAACATGGTGAAGTCCAAATCTTCTTGTATAACCATGTCCCCACTCGAAATTATCAAGCAAGGACCAGGCAAAATAGCCCCTCGCGTCTGCTCCTTTCCTGATCACATGGAAAAGTAAAGCAAGTTAGAGGAAAATAAAATGTCAAACCTTGTGGATTTGCTTGTGTTCTAAACACTCTGAACCAGATCTTTAAGGGGTTGAAGTTTCAGAAAATGAAAACAGTAATAAGAACATACTGCATTGCTGTCATCAAGGAATCCAAATTGCCAAACATGTATTCCACCCTTTCTCTATCTTGGAGATATTCTTCAATGGTGCGGTTTAGATAGCTCTCTAGGCCAAATCCTACAGGACTCAGAAATTTTGTGAGAAAGACATTAAAAAGTTATATGCTGAAAAGATTTCTAGTTTCTATATATGTTTACCATTCTCTGTAATGATCATAGGTGTGTTATTGTATCTCTCCTTCAGATATGTTATCATCTTCTCCATTCCTTGTGGATAAACATGTATCCAGTCCACTTCACTCTACATTAACCAAATCCTTAAAACAACTTCATGTGAGGAAAGAAATAGTTTCTGAAGAACATAGTATCTTGAGAGGGTGCACATACAGATTTGCCAATAGGAACTCCATCTTTTTCTTGGACTTGTTGGGCTAAACCTTCAGTCCTGGAGCCTCTTTGTCCAGGTTTACACGCAACAAAGCTGAATCTTGGATGTAGAAACCAGTGTAATGATTGATCCCAATGAAATCCAGTCCCTTGTTCAGTTTCTCTCTGTCATTGCTTGAAAATTTTGGTAAAGCAGACCCCAGAATTTTCGTCATTTCTGCAGGATATTTTCCAAAGATGATTGGATCCAAGAACCTGCATTATACTCAAGATTCGCAAAGTGTCATGTGCCAAATGAATTTGCATATGTCGAATCATGTAAATTTGTTTTGAGATGTTGGAAAGTAAAGAAGTTAACCAGTTCATGAAGAAGTCTTGAGCTCTATCAGTGGCTAAATTGTCCGCTGTGGAATTACTATAAGGTTCAAACCAAGCGCAATGTAAGACGATCCCAATGCTGCCTCCTTGCTGTTTCTGAATTCCATTAACAGGTAAGTAGTAAACTTCCTAAGCTTCCTCAATTCTAAGAAAATGTATTATTTTCAATACCTGGTATTCTGTTCTATAAATATGAACTGCATTTGCATGTGCTAAGATTATGTTATGTGCTGCAAGAAAGGTTTCCTTCTCTGAATCCCCATGAGTGCAATTCCCTAAAGGACTGGAGCAGCGGCTCGGTGGGCTTTCGCCGGGGCGATAGCCATGTATGACTTGTAGATTTGGCTCATTGAAGTTGACCCGGTAGTTCACTCGATCTCCAAAGTACTTGAAACATATGTCTACATAATATCCGAAATCCTCCCTGATTGATAAAGCAAAAGGAAGATATCTAGTTCATAGGACTGCAGACTATTTAGACATGTAAAGGGAGTAAGTTACATACTGGCATTTAGGGCTTAGCCACCCCCCATATCTCTCCTCCAATTCTTGAGGCATATCATAATGAGTTAGCGTCACAAATGGCTGAATTCCTGAAAGAATATCGAGGAACAAATGCTTAACATAAAACTTGAAAATGATGCAGATATTTGATGGCAAGTTTGAGCAGTTTGTAGGTTATATAAATCAATCAGAAGAAAGGAAACCTTTAAGCAAGAGAGCATTGATGAGCTTGTTATAGTAGCTGATGCAAGCCCTATTAATTTCTCCAAATCTCCCTTCGGAATCCAAATTGAAAGAACTTCCATATCAGCTTTATGTTTTATTAATGTCAGACGTTCCTGTTGAAAACATCCTGAGTTCATAAAATTCTTACTAGGTAGAATTCGCGCCCAAGAAATTGAGAACCTGCAGCTGTTGACTCCAAGGGTTTCCATCAAATCAATATCTTCCTGTTAACATCATTCACAAATCTTTGGAGTGAAGATTTCATCGATATTCTTGTGATGTAGACATTGCATGGCATTCAAGGACTCAATCAAATAAAAAAACAACAGAGGGACTCAATCAAAGACACTAGAAGAGTACAGGGATGAATTAATAAGTTTTAAAAGTAGGTAAGATATCAATCAAAGATTAGATTAAAAAAATAGCGACATGAACTCCATACTGTTTGTTGAAATAAGAAAAAGATATGATAATAGTGATGTGTTTGTACCAGAAAGCGATGGTATTGGTCCACAGCATTTATCTCCGTTGCTTCCATCAATTATTTTGCCTGCAACATGATGAGAATAGTAAACATGTTTCAAATCTTTCTAACATGAATCTTGAATCTTGTTTTCAGCCCTTGATCAATTCATCTAAATTGCTAAAAGATTAAAGCAATTCTCCCTTTTAAGAAATTGTTATATCACGCACAGTAAAGTAAATCATCAATGAAAATGGAAGAAATACAAGAAACATAACAAACATGAAAACACATCATTATTCTGGAAAAAGACCATTAAGGAATATTTATTTTCTATTTAGATAATTTATCTCTCTAAAAGGTTTATAACAACATCAATAAACCTAAAAACTTATATAAGCTAATAAGAAAACTAAAAAATAAAAAGAAAATAATAAAAGTCATAATTGTTGAAGATTCAAGATGGTCAAAGCCTTAATAAAGTCCTCTCTCTCCCGTAAAGTTAAAGCATAGATTAGTTAACAATACTCTGTACATAAACTACCTCTGCTGCTATATAAAGAGGTGAGCCTTGCCTTGTAACATTAACTTATGAAATTGAATACAGTTAATAAAAGATTAATACTGAATACTGAATTTATTATGGTATCAGAGCATTGATATCCCTTAAAACACTATTGAATTACTTCTTTCTTTCTTCTACGTAAAACACTACTGAAATCCTTATTTCTCATCAATAAACAGCATCAAGCCTTCTTCATCATCTTTATTTGTCTCTATATTCAAAACCTTCATCTTCTTGATCGATCGTCTTGCTCTTTATTCCCAAACCAAGATCTATAATCTTGGTACAAACCATCCTTCATAAAAGCATATTCTTGATACAGATTCTATAATCTTTCTCTGTTTTACATCAGGTTCATCATGTTTTCTGTCTTATATTTTTGCTCACAATCTTGAAATCTTTCATCATGATGAATAACAAAACAGAAGCCACCCTAATTATTCACATTCAAACCGAAAACACAGGATTCACCACCAGTGTTTTTCTTACTAAAAACAAATACGATGTATGGTCACAGATTATGGAAATGCAAATTGCAGGAAGAGAGAAACTTGAATATATTATGGGCAAAACACAACCTCCCCATGATTCAGATGCATCCTATGCAAAATGGTATGCTGAGAATCAAAAGGTTAAGGGATGGTTGCTAACTTCTATGTCACCAGACATAATGAAGAGATACATCTGACTACGCACTGCACAAGAGATCTGGAATGCTTTATCCAAAGCATTTTACGATGGAGCAGATGAAACACAACTTTTCTCATTAAATCAGAAAGTTTTCTCCTTTAAACAGATGGGACGCCCTTTGATAATATACTATGGTGATCTTGTGGAAATATTCCAAGAACTTGATCATCATGATCGAACTACAATGAAAGATCCTGACGATGTCATTACTTATAGAAAATCTGTTGAAAGATTACAGGTACATATTTTCTTGAACAGATTAGATGTTGAATTTGAACAAATACAAGGAGAGATTCTTAGAAAAGATCCAATATTAGATCTTGAAGAAGCCTATGCATACGTACGTACGTATATACGTACGTCGTGATGCTGTTCGCAGAAGTACTCTGAACAATGAAATTGATCATGATGAATCATCTGCGATGATGGCACGATGTACCAAACCTAGAACATACCGATCAACCAATACAAGACCTATCATTCGGACATCAGGACCTTAGAATAACAACTACGAGATTGGAAAAGCTAAATCAGAATATGTTTGCACTCATTGCGGTGAGACTGGTCACACAAAGCTAAAATGCTATGAACTAATAGGATACCCAGTATGGTGGGATCCTGCCAAAGCACCACGAAAACAAAATCCAAGATCAAACACTCATGCCTTAGCAGCTGTTGCAGAACATACCACTACATGTATACCGCAGGACAACTCAGCCTTCATCACAACATCTGACACAATAGCAGAACCTACCTCCACCACTACACCTAAGGACGATCCAACATTTATCATAATATCTGGTAAGGTCCTTCACACCTCCTCTACTAGGAATAGTAATGAATGGATAATTGATTCTGGAGCTACTGACCACATGATCTTTGATAATCTATGTCTTCAATCTTGCAAACCTTCTGAACAACATATTATTTCTACAGCAAATGGTACACCTTCACATGTTATTGGGGAAGGTTCTATCACCCTCACTGAACAATTAAACTTGGATTCTGTATTAGTTGTCCCAACTCTTAATCACAACCTACTATCTGTGGCTCAAATAACTAGTACCTTGCAATGTATTGTGATTTTTTGGCCTAACTTTTGTGTTTTTAAGGACATTCAAACTTATAAGACAATTGGCTATGGTACTAGGCGGGGGAAGCTCTATTATCTAGAATTAACATCAGCAAGCTCGCATCAGTTGGCTCAAGCATTCTTAGCAAATAAATCTGCAGACTCTAAGGTTTGGCTGTGGCATAAACGTCTAGGACACTCATCATTTGGATACTTAAAGAAGTTGTTGCCAAAACTCTTTATTAATTTGTCCAACTCGGACTTTAAATGTGAAGTGTGTGAATTGGCTAAAAGCCATCATGTCCCATTTCAAATAAGCATGAATAAGAGTCCAACACCTTTTATGGTCATCCATTCGGATGTTTGGGGACCAGCAAATAACATATCTCTCAATGATAAACGGTGGTTTGTATCCTTTATTGATGACCACACCCATGTGACTTGGATTTTCTTAATGAAATCCAAGAGTGAAGTTGGCTCATTATTCAAACAGTTTCACAAAATGATAGCCACACAATATAACTCTGCTATATAGGTCTTGTGTAGTGACAATGATGGAAAATTTATCAACCAAAACCTGAAACAATATCTAGTTGATCATGGGATTACTCATCAAACTACCTGTCTTTACTCCCCTCAGCAAAATGGGGTGGCAGAGCGCAAGAACCGCCAACTCCTTAAAATTGTTCGGGCTTCCTTGATTAAAGCTCATATGCCAACTAGATATTGGGGGGAAGCATTACAACAGCAACATACCTCATCAACAGACTTCCATCAAGTATCCTACAGTTTCAGACTCCATTAAGTGTTCTTCACAATGCCATAAAAACACCTACTGTGTCGAATTTACCACCAAAAGTCTTTGGATGTACAACATTTGTTCATCTCCACAAGCCATTAAGAAACAAGTTGGAACCTCGGGTACTCAAATGTGTCTTTGTTGGTTATGCTCAATATCAAAAAGGTTACCGTTGTTACCATCCTCCAGCCCATAAACTATATATTACTCTTGATGTCGTATTTCATGAAGATAAAATGTATTACTCCACTCCTGAAATGATCAATAACGAGGACAACCAAGGTAACTTGCAGGCTCCCAATGACAACCTGTATCACTTGGATGTTATAAGTGGAAAATATTACACCGAACCTCAGCCACATGCTTCAAACGAAATGATACAACTGGAGCCGCAACCTTATGCTAAATACCAAACAGAAGTAAGGCAATCAGAACCTCAGCCATCAGCTTTTCCCATGCATAATGTGTCAACAGATCAAGAGATCTCTGAGTATGAATCTATGCCCGAACCTCAGGTAAGTTTTGAAACTCAACTTAGAATTCTACCCCATAAAACTACACGAGGAAAACCCAGAAATAACTATGAACCACTCCTCACTTCTAAACCACATTACCCTATGAATAATTTTGTATCCTATCATAGGTTGTCTAAAGAAAATAAAAATTTCATGCAACAATTATCTGCTATATCTATTCCTAATAGTGTACAGGAAGCTCTAAAAGATCCTAAATGGAAAGAAGCTATGAATGAAGAAATGAGGTCTCTTCAGAAGAATTCAACATGGGAAGTAGTTGACTTACCCATAGGAAAAATACTGGTTGGATGCAGATGGGTGTTTACCATTAAACATAAAATGGATGGTACCATTGAAAGATTTAAAGCAAGACTGGTTGCCAAAGGATACACTCAAACTTACGGGATTGATTATACAGAAACTTTTGCACCGGTGGCGAAAATCAATACTGTACGGATCCTAATATCCCTAGCTGTGAACCTTGACTGGCCCCTATACCAATTTGATGTAAAAAATACATTCTTGCATGGAGATCTTCAAGAAGAAGTATATATGGAATTACCTCCTGTATGTATATTGCAAACCCAAGGAAGCACACAGGTATGCAGACTAAGAAAATCCCTATATGGGTTGAAGCAATCTTCTAGAGCATGGTTTGGAAGATTCACCAAATTTATGAAGTCTATTGGATACAAACAAAGCAACTCAGATCATACCCTCTTCTTAAAAGGAAATAAAAAGGCAATCACAACTCTCATTATATACGTTGATGATATGATAGTTACTGGTAATGACCCTGAGGAAAAAAAGGCATTACAAATCCATCTTGCTTAGGAATTCGAAATGAAGTCTCTTGGCAATTTAAAATACTTCCTTGGTATTGAAGTATCAAGATCGAAAGAAGGAATATTTCTGTCTCAATGAAAGTATGCCTTGGATTTACTAAAAGAAACAGGCATGACAACATATAGCCCAATTAGTACTCCTATAGAAGAAAATCTAAAACTCAGTATACATCCACAACAAATCCCTACCAATAAAGAGAGATATCAGAGACTGGTGGGGAGATTAATGTATCTTGCACATACCAGACCTGACTTAGCGTATGTTTTAAGTGTGATCAGTCAATTCATGCACTCTCCAAACGAAGAACACATGAAGGTTGTTACTCATGTCTTGACGTACCTGAAATCGTTTCCAGGTAAAGGAATTTTGTTTAAGAAGGGAGAAAACTTAAATATTGAAGGGTACACCGACGCTGATTGGGCTGGGTCAATAGAAGATTGATGATCTACATCCGGATATTTTACATTCGTAGGGGGAAATTTGGTCACTTGGCAAAGTAAAAAACAAGAAGTAGTAGCTAGATCATCAGCCAAAGCCGAATACAGGGGGATGGCCAAAGCAATTTGCGAGTTATTATGGATCAGGAATTTGATGCAAGAATTACTTGTTGAACAGACAAATACTATGAAATTATATTGTGATAGTAAGGTGGCATGTGATATCGCCCATAACCCCGTACAACATGATCAGACTAAACACGTTGAGGTGGATAGACATTTTATCAAAGAAAAACTAGAAAAAATTATTGAAGTACTTCATGTTCGATCTCAAGAACAACTTGCCGATGTGTTAACCAAGGCAGTGTCTAGCCAAAGTTTTAATCATTGTATCAACAAGTTGGGCATATGTGATATCTATGCACCAACTTGAGAAGGAGTGTTGAAGATTCAAGATAGTCAAAGCCTTAGTAAAGTCCTATATATATATATATATTAAGTCTGTTAGGATACTAGCATAATAATAGAAATTGTTTCTGTAAAGTTAAAGGATAGATTAATTAACAATTCTCTGTACATAAACTACCTTTGCTGCTATATAAAGAGGTGAGCCTTGCCTTGTAACATTAACTTATGAAATTGAATACAGTGAATAAAAGATTAATACTGAATACTGAATTTATCAATAATCTTGCTCGAAAAAAAAACATAAATAAAATAATAAAATAATAAAAGAGTTTTAATAAAAATAGTAAAAAAAATACCAAGTCAACTGGTAAAATATACAAATTCTAGACAGTAATTTCTAAATATTATTTGAAAGCCTTCATCTCAAATTTCAACTCTTAAGAAAAACAAGAGATCTAGAATTGTTTTAGCAATATTTCAATCCGATACATATAATATATCCATTAATATAAATATGTATACTAGAAAAAAAAAAATTTCCCACCTCTGTATTGATTCCATAGATGCAAGGCTGACACTTGTAGTGCTTGAATATATATATATATATATATATATATATATATATATATATATATATATATATATATATATATATAAGAGAATCCTCACCTGATGCGTGTGTAAATATATCCCAGTTGCTCAAACCCTTACCATCACGGAGATAAGCTCTTTCAAACTACAAAGATAAAGAACAAAATAATTTTTGCCTATGTTTAGTTTACAAAGATAAAGAACAAAGATAAGAAGAGGAGGCTGAGCCAAAGAGAAAGGTTGGAGGCAATGAAGAAGGATCTAAGTGTCTTTCAAAGCTTTTGGATGAGATGATACAAAGAGAGGTAGGAAGATCAGCTCCAAGAGAAATGGAAGCTTAAACAGTTTAGGAGTTCCCATGATATGTAATCCTCTTCCTTTGCTAGCCTTCTTTAAATACATGTACTTGCTCTTGGGGGGTCAGCTAATTATATAGGAATTATTAGAGAAGGTGTTGAAGAATTCTAGTTGTATATATGGACAAAAGAAAGGTGAAGAAATCTATACGAGCAACAAATAAATAGAAACAAAGGGTAATGTTAGAAATAGAAATGTTTTGCCCTGTTTCATTCATTTGACAGCTGATATATATACAAGAATATGGAGAGTCTTTCGGCTACAATTTTGCTAACCCAATCATCCGAGTATCTCCTAAAATACAAATGTTATAAATGAAAGATTTATTTACATATTATAATAAACCCCTGTAGTTGAAACTGGAGGTGGTTGAATGTTGAGACTATTTCTTAAATCATCAAATAGTTGCAGCGGAAGTCCCTTAGTGAAGATGTCAGCAATCTGATAACGTGAAGGGACGTGGAGAACTTGAACTTGACCACGAGCAACTTTCTCTCTTATAAAATGTATATCCATCTCAATATGCTTAGTGTGTTGATGTTGAACTGGGTTATCGGACAAATACATCGCACTGACATTATCACAATATACTAAAGTGGCTTTCGGAATAGGACAATGTAGCTTCAAGAGTAAGTTTCGAATCCAACAAGATTCAGAAACTACATTAGCTACCCCCACGATACTCAGCCTCAGCGCTAGACCTGGACAAGGTCGGCTATCTTTTTGCAGACCAAGAGATTAAGTTGTCCCCAAGATATACATAATAACCTGAAGTCGACCATCTAGTGTCTGGACATCCACCCCAGTCGATGTCGGTGTAGGAAATGAGTTTATGAACTGAAGAGTGATAAAGGTGGAGACCAAAGTCGATAGTACCCTTAATATAACGAATGATACGCTTCAAAGAAGACATGTGTTGAGTCCTGGGGTCATGCATAAACAAATAAATTTGCTGAACAACATAAGAAATATTCGGTCTTGTAAATGTCAGGTATTGTAAGGCGTCAGCAAAACTACGATACTCAGTTGGATCATGATAAGGATTTCCTGAAGAGATACTGAGTTTTGCTTTCGTGTCCACCGGTGTAGGAGATGGGTTAGAAGAAGACATGCCGGCCCGCTCAATGATTTCCTCGACATATTTCTTTTGGGAAAGAAAAAGACCTCCTAAATGTCTTGTAACAGAGATGCCCAAAAAATAACTTAGGGGACTCAAATCTTTCATAGCAAACTCAGAACTAATCTTAGACATGATGGATTGACAAAGAGCAGCTGAAGATGCAATAAGAATAATGTCATCCACGTAAAGAAGAATATATGCCATATCGTTGCCCTGAAGATAAATGAATAAAGAATGATATGAAATACTGTGAGAGAAACCCAATGTAGCCACATAATCCGCAAAATGTTTGTACCAAGCACGAGGGGCTTGCTTAAGCCCATAAAGGGACTTCTTAAGCAAGCAGACATAATCTGGGTGTTCTGAACTTCGGAAGCCAGGAGGTTGATGCATATAAACTGTTTCCTCAAGATTCCTATGCAAAAAAGCATTCTTTACATCCAACTGATGAAGACACCAAGATTTAGATAAAGCAATACTTAGTACCGTTCAAATAGTGGCTGGTTTGACCATCGGACTAAAGGTCTCACCACAATCGATACCTGTTTGTTGACTTGCACCATCACCGACAAGGCGGGCTTTATACCACTCAAAGGAACCATCAGATTTCTTTTTATGCCTGAAAATCCACAAACTTCGAATGATATTATCATTAAATAGACAGGGTACCAAGTCCCACGTCTTATTTTCAATAAAAGCATCATATTCGTCTTTCATGGCCATTTTCCAATTATGATCATGGAATGCATTAAGGGGATTTGTGGGCAATGGAGAAATGGAGTTATCGAATGAGGTATGAAGATTAAGGAATTTACGGGGCTTAAAAATACCATGTTGGGATCTTGTTGTCATTTGTGGAGAGTGAGGTGGATGGTCAAGTGGAATGGCTTGGGCTGTGTCCATTGGAGGAGGTGGATTGTGTGAATTTAGTTGATCGGTGGGAGAAGGAGATATGGGCCGTGGTGAGGAGTTTGATAGGCTGGGCAGTGTCCGGTTAGGGGAAGCGGATTGGTGCGGGGAGAGGTCCCTAACTGGAGAAGTAAGAATTGGGGTGATTAGTGGTGTTTGTTGGGCTTGTATAGGAGGTGTAGTTTGGGCCGGTGGATCAACGAGTGGGGTGGGATAGACTTGGGCTTCAAATGGATTTGGTTGATCAGGTGAGTAAAGGAGAGGTGTAATTCCTGCATCCAAAAAATCATAAGTGGGAGATCGGGGAGCATGTAATTTAGAAAAGGGGAATGCATGTTCATCAAAAGTCACATGCCTTGAAATAAGTATTTTATGACTCGATAAATCATAACACTTATAACCTCTATGATTAGATGGATACCAAAAAAAAACACATGGTGTTGACCGAGCTTGCAATTTATTTCTAGAAGTAGACGGAAAAAGAGGATAGCATAAACACCCAAAAACTCGAAGGTGAGAGTAGGACGGGTCTTTTTGATAGAGAATTTTTGTGGGTGGTTGGAAAGCAAGCTTTTTGTTGGGGAGTATGTTAATAAGATAGGTGGCCATTTGAAGTGCATGATGCCAAAAGGAGGATGGTAGAGAGGCATGAGCGAGGAGAGTGTGGATGATATTATTTATGGTATGAATTTTTCTCTCGGCTTTTCCATTTTGAGGAGATGTATGAGGGCAAGAGAATCGAAAAGTCATTTCATTTAATTGACAAAATTTATGAAATGTTCCATTATCATACTCCCCGCCATTGTCATATTGGAAACATTTGATTTCCCTTTCAAATTGTGCCTTAACATGAGTACGAAATGATAGAAAAATGGAATGCACTTGAGATTTAGTGGCAATGGGAGAGGTCCATAGAAAATTCATGAAATCATCAAGAAACAAAACATAATAGCGATGACCACCCGAGCTAAGAGTAGGTGATGACCAAATATCACCATGCACAATATCAAAAGACAAAGAGGTATATGAGAGAAAGTCATAAAAAGGTAATTTAACTTGCTTCCCAAGAGGACATGAATGACAAACAAAATTATCTTGAAATTCATTGCAAACAATTAAATTGTTTTTACGAAGAGAGCTTAAAACAGGAGCTCCTGGGTGTCCTAAACAACTATGCCATAATTCAGGAGACAAAACGGTAAAAGTTGATGGTGGTGAGATTCCAATGGGTGGTCTTGTGGTAACTGGATATAGGTCACCTGAGCTGTTACATCTCAGTAAAGGAATCCTCGTTTGAAAATCCTTCACAGAAAAATCAAAAGGATCAAATTCAACAGAAGCATCATTGTCAATGGTAAATTTCCTCACAGAGACAAGATTTTTAATCAATTTTGGGGCATGCATGACATTATTCAAAGAGAAAGAAGGGTTGGGGTTAGGTAGTAATGCGTTTCTACAACCAATAATTGGAATAGTATGACCACTACCAACAATAATATTATGATTGTTGCTCATATTGAAATAAGACGTAAGATTACCTCTGTTTACAATCATGTGAGATGTGGCTCCGATGTCCATGTACCATTGATCATCAGGAGGAGTAATTGAGAGTGTATGCATAGCTGCTTGAATGTCGGTTGGAGCATAAGATGACTGGGCCTGCGGTGTAGAGGCTGCCATGTGGGCCTGTTGTGGCCTGGGCCCAAGAAGGCCTGTTTGATGTTGAGAGCTAGGCTGGTGAGACAAGTGGTTTGCCGTTGGGTATGGGCATGGGGGCGTAGCCCAAGGTTGCCACGGCCCAGCCCAAGGAGGAAAAGACCATTGCTGCTGCTGTGAGGACATTGGCTGCCAGGGTGTAGTGTACTGTTGCTGGTGCAACTGGCCTCCACGGCCACCACCCCTTCCTCTGCCTTTGCTATTACGGGCATCACTGCCACCTCCTCTGCTATTACGGGTGGTGGAGCTTCGGTTGGAAGTGTGATTGGGACGGTGGTGGAATGGATTTCCAACCGTGTGGCCACTGGAATGGGCGACTGGAGAGACAAAGAAGGTAGAGTTTGAGGAGGTCTGGACAGCCTTTTTCGTCCTTGTCGTCTCCTCTAAAACCAGCATAGACCGTGCTTTGTAAAAGGGGGGAAGAGAATCACCATGACGAATCTGGGAACCAACACTAGCATAGGCATCAGTTAAACCCGAAACAAGTTGAAGAACTAACCTTTCATTTGTTACAGGAGATCCAACATTTGACAGTTGATCCGAGAGGGACTTAAGATGTTGACAGTAGGATGAGGCATTTGCAAAATGCTCCATTCGAACCTTTGAAAATTCTTGTTCTAGATAGAGAGCCCTAGAGTTTTTATTGTCCGAGAAAATGTCCCTCAATCTGTTCCATGCAAGTGCATCGGTGGAGTCACGTTCAAGGATGGTGTTGAGAAGATCTTCAGAGATAGTGCCGTAAATCCATTGTAGAACAATGGCATCAACACGGGACCAGAGGTTAGGGTCCGTGTCTTGAAGAGATGTGTCCTGCTTCATTGCTGCTGCTGAGGGAGGAATGATATGATCAAGAACTTGATAAGCCCTAGCATGGATTTTAAATAGCTCCGACCACGTAATGTATTGACCCTTTTCAATGTCTAAGGTGACTTTGATGAAGGTGTTGATGTTGGATACTGCAAGAGCAGGATGAGAGGGATGAGGTCTGGGAGGAGGAGGAGAAGAGGGGGAGTTTGCTGGGTTGGATGTGTGCTCTGTCATGGTGTTTTTGGTGAGGCAGTTTTGAGATGGGAAATGGGAGATGGTAGAAAGATAGAGCGGCTGGAACGACAACTAGGGTTAGAAGGAGGAGATAGCCTAGATGCGCTCTGATACTATGTTAGAAATAGAAATGTTTTGCCCTGTTTCATTCATTTGATAGCTGATATATATACAAGAATATGGAGAGTCTTTCGGCTACAATTTTGCTAACCTAATCAGTCGAGTATCTCCTAAAATACAAATGCTATAAATGAAAGATTTATTTACATATTCTAATAGGTAATTCTCCTGAGGGAGTTATGGTCAATGTCCAAGCTAAATGGCAGACAGTTTAAAGCACAGATCCGGTGCTTATCATTTTTCAGGCCATTTTAGCTTTATAGATTGGATTTAATTTACAATAACCAAAAGCAATGATGTAATATCTCATCTCACGTTTGAAACACTCCTGTATAACTGTAGCAGCACTACCTTCAATTTTTAAGAAGACATTACCATTATTATTTGAGTTGATATGACAGAATTCTAGTCTCTTAACCATAATTCAAAATATGAAATTACCCCATCCCTGTCAGAAGAGGGACCCACTAAGCTTGACGGGCTGAATCTACTGTTTCGAGGTCACAGAGATTCTTTAATTAGATCAAATCAATCACCATTAGCATTATTTCTCTCTGAGCTGATGTTCAAATCCACTCAAAGAACTTTTGGATTTTTTATATTTAATTTTTAATTTATAATAATTAATCATGAATCTTCAATCATTTAATTTTTAAACTTCACTATTAAATTTGTATTTTTCAGATTTTTTCACAATTTTTTTTATTTTTTTTTAGTATTTTTATTTTTTATATATTTTTATTTTTCTTTCAATTTTATATTGTTAAGAGATATTTAAGTTATATAATTTTTAGTTCAAAAAATTATCAAATATTTATAAAATATGTGGGGGTTATAATATTTTTAAGGAAAATCAAATGGAATTATGAAGAGAAGATTGGAATTTGCTGTGTTATATGGCGTGATATCCTTGAACTTTTATACCCTTTCTTCCTATTTCATTTCTGGCAACAGATACAGTCAGTGTTACTAGTTGGATGTAGATCAATTTGTTTTGGCTCAATGTGTCTCACCATTATCAATCCTCCATTTTTTCCTTAATGAGTTCATTCATTGTGTTAAACTCAAGTTGACCTTGATTTCAAAAATAAGGAGCTGCGTGGTTTAAGAATGCTTGAATATTATTAAATGTACAATTTAGAAGAAAGTACACTACTCTGTTTTCTTCTGGAGTAGAGTCTTCACTTCTCACATCTGGGATTTGTCTACCTTATACCTTGCAATAAATTCTTTGTACCAAGTTGCTGATAATCTTGGTGTTCGTTTCATTGTGGTGTAATCAACATGGTAAAGTCCAAATCTTCTTGTATAACCGAATGTCCACTCAAAATTATCAAGGAAGGACCAGACAAAATAGCCCCTCACATCTGCTCCTTTCCTGATCACATGGAAAAGTATAGGGTTTTGAGTAGAAAAGAAATCGTCATCCTCAAATATTTTCAGTTCCCTTGAGTGCTAAAAAAAATCTGAACCAGCTCTTAAAGGGGATGTAGTTTCATGAAAATGGCGACTGTGGTATAAACTTACTTCATTGCTGTCAGCAAGGCATCCAAATAGCCAGACATGTATTCCACCCTTCCTGTATCATGAAGGAATTCTTCAATGTTTCCGCTTGAATTGCTCACTTGGGAATACCCTACAGGAGTCATTGCAATTCTATGAGAAAGACAGTATAAAGTCTTCTGCTTAAAGAATTTCTAATAGTCTAATTGTTGTACTTACCATTTTCTGTGATGATCATGGGCATGTTATTGTATCTCTCCTTTACATAGGTAACCATCTTTTCCATTCCCCGTGGATAAACATGTAGCCAATCCACTTCACTCTAGAATGACACAAAAACTTCAAAAACTTATTGAGAAATGAACGAGTTCTAAAGAGTCTGATAGCTTGAGACTTGAGAGGGTACATACAGGTTTGCCGATGGGAACTCCATCTTTTTCTTGAGTTAATAGAAAGGAACCTTCTGTCCTCGTGCTTCCTTTTCCAGGTTCACACACAGACAAGATGCAATCTTGAACGTAGTAACTGGTGTAATGATTCATACCGATAAAATCCAGTCCCTTCCTCAATTTCTTCATGTCATTTCTTGAAAATTCTGGTAGAGTAGATCCCAGAACTTTTTTCATTTCTTCAGGATATCTTCCAAATATGATTGGGTCCAAGAACCTGCATTATACTTGAGATTCAAAAGCTGACATATCCTAATGGATTTCTATATACACGTGCTTGCATGTATTGAAGAAGTAGAAAATATGCCAATTCAATGTAGGATAAAGAAATTAACCAGCGCAAGAAGAAGGCTTGAGCTCTTTCAACTGCTAACTTGTTTGCTGTTGAATTGCTAATAGGTTCAAACCACATGCAGTGCATGACAATACCAATGCTTCCTCTTTGCTCTCTCTGAATATTTACAAATGGAGTTAGTCTTACGTTTACTAGCTCTTAGTATATGCTTTCTTGTATCCATTTCATTGTTGATACCTGGTATTTGGTTCTGTAAATATCAACTGCAGTTGCATGAGCTAAGATTATGTTATGGGCCGCAATAAAGGGCTCGGTCTCTGAGTCCCCATGACTGCAATTTCCGAAAGGCTTTGAGCAGCGTTTTGGTGGGTATTCACCTGCACGATAACCATAAATTGCTTGAAAATTGGGCTCATTGAAGGTGGCCCAGTACTTCACTCGATCTCCGAAGTACTTGAAACAGATGTCTACATAATATCCGAAATCCTCTCTGGTTCAGGAAATTCAAAGAGAAGATCAGTTAATAACCTGTCATGTCTAGTTAATGGCTGGTCAGCATGGTCTAGCTCTTAAAACTCTGGACTATGCAGTATTACAAGAGAGCAAGTTACATACTGGGATTTAGGACTTAGAAAACCCCCATATCTATCCTCAAGCTCTTGAGGCACGTCAAAATGAGTCAGTGACACAAATGGTTGAATCCCTGGACATATGAAGATTGCGGAAAACAAACGCTTAGCATAGAATTTGATAGTGATGAAGCTATTTATGGTGTTTACAGAGTAGACTGCTGCATACAGAATATAGACAGTGATATTATTTGGGGAAAGCAAACCTTTAAGTAGGAGAGCATTGATCAGCTTGTTATAGTAGCTAATACCAGCCATATTGACACCTCCAAATCTCCCTTCTGTTTTCATATTCAATGAGGTTTCTATGAGCTTTATGTCTTGGTTATATGAATCCATATTGAAAATTTTGCTAGTTCATAAATTCTTACTGGGTAGAATTCGTGCCCATGACATCGAAAACCTATAGCTGTTGACTCCGAGGGAGGCCATTAGATCAATGTCTTCCTGTCAACATACAAATCTTTAGCCAAAATCTTGATTTTCAGAATCTGATACATAATCTTGTTTTATAATAATCAGAAAGCAAAAATTCAATGAGTTGCTGCATCACTGTTGAAACCTGAGCAGTAGCACTTATAAATTATTCATCCTATTTGGCAGCGTATGCATATCGAGCCCAGAATATTATAATGGAATATAGGGCTTAGTCCATATTTATATTTTACTTCCAGCAATTTCCTTTGAGTCTTTTGGAGATTAATGACTAATCATCCACCAAACTGTAATCAAAATTTTTAGTTACTTCTGGCATTTAGTGATGGGATCTATTAACCTAACCAATGCCTGTTAAAAAACTCCCATGGATGACTGATAAATCCACAGAGATACGACTAATGATTTCTTATGTGAGATAAAAGTTGGTAAGATATCTATTCTTTTATTTATTTATTTGTATATCACTATCAACTACATTATTAAGCCTAATTACAGTAGTTACTCTGAAAAAGGCTGCATGT
The DNA here is from genome assembly GCA_018804465.1 of Populus tomentosa. Lineage (NCBI taxonomy): Eukaryota > Viridiplantae > Streptophyta > Magnoliopsida > Malpighiales > Salicaceae > Populus > Populus tomentosa. The sequence continues at coordinate 1,275,378 of CM031975.1, forward strand.
TTACAGACAGATGAAAAAAAGACAAGAAGAAGGGTGATAAAAACCATGTCAGTACCAGATACCGATGATATTGGTCGACGGCGATATCTCCATTGCTTCCATCAATTATGTTTCCTACAACAAGAACCTGAGAGGTTTAAATCCTGCTCAAAGTGGTAACATTAATTCTTAACGTTTAAATCTTCATTGAATCCTTTCTAAGTTCTTACCTGGTTTATGTGAATGGACATCCCAGTTGCTCACACCTTTTCCATCACTCAGGTAAGCTCCTTCAAACTACAAAGTGCAAGACAAAGGAAATCGTTAAGCTTATGTAAGAGAAACAGGAAGCTGGTAGAAGAGAAAAACCTGATAAGAAGAGGAGGCAGTCCCAAAGAGAAAGTTGGCAGGAAATGAAGAAGAATCTGAACTTTCTTGCAAAGTTTTTGTATCAGATGATGCAAAGAGAGGTAGCAAGATCAGCTCTAAGAGAATTAAAGCTTTACAAAATGAAGAAATTCCCATGCTAGATAATGCAATTCATATGATGTATCCAAAGTTAAGAAGCTAGATGCCTTTGTATACAAGTTTGTGCTTTCAATATATATGTGCAGGGTTGTCTAGTTTCAGGTTGAAAAAACTCTAATATAGAAGGAATCGGAGAAGTTGTTGAAACTTCTGTTCTTGCTATGGGAAAAAGTCAGAAATTAGACAAGAGAGAATCTTTTTCCAGAATGGCTCAAAATTCCTAGAGTAACAGGTAGTGAGCGGTTTAAAATTGAATTTTTTAAAAAAGTAATTTATTTTATTTGATCCCTGTATTTGTAATGCAATGATTAGTTAATCCATTTGGTTTACAAACTTGCAGTTAAGTCCCTATTTCTTCTTATTTGATTGTAACTTGGTCCTTCTGTTGGTTTTTCATCACAATTAACTTACTCTTTTGTCTTTCTTAGTTTGCAATCAAATTTCTCAATCTTACCAGATAAAATTAAAAAAGCATTTAAAAAAATTAATATAGAAATTAAATAAGAAATAGCAATCAATTTTGGTCAAGGGGCAAGCATATACTTTTCAGAAAGAGGGGAACTAACTTACAAGATCATCAAACATATAGGGACTAATTTAGAATTTACCCAAAAAAGTTGGCCCTTTGTGTATCACAAATCAAGCTATTTTATATTTATAAAAATGGATCCACTTCAAAAGGGCCAAATTATTTAAATTATTTTATTAGTCATATGGTTCCAAAAAGTTGGTGGACCAACCACACCAATATATTCTCATGAAAAAAACAATAAGAAATTGACGCACCAAATATTCAGGACCTAGACCAAGGCATTGTTTGGATAAATCATGAGGATAAACCACCATTAATGTTCGATTGTTGTTGTCGACGGCAAGAAACTGGCGAGTCACCTTCCAGGCTTGGACCAGGTAAACCCGTGATTAGCCTTCCAACAACTGGTGAGAGAGATGAAGATAAATATTAGGAGAATATTTCTAGGCATGAGAAAAGAGCAAGAAGGTTAGATTAGATTGCCAAGTATGCTATTATCTTCCAGCTTTTATTGACATGGCATGCTTAGTCGTTGCTATTTGCTAGAAGCGATGATAATGAATTGGGAGTTTTTTTTTTGGTTTTTCTTCTTCTAAAATAGCATATTTGGAAGAGTTAAAAAAAAAAAAAAATGGAAACTAGCACACCTCAAGTGATGCTTCACTGGAGGGCATAACCTTTGAATTTCTTGTTCTTTAATTTTTTTTCTTTATTATATATAAGAAAAAATAAAAGAGCTTGGTGAAAATAGTGTGCACATACTTATATTTTATTGTAGATTCATACGGTGAAACTAGTATTTTATTCTTTGAAGAGGAACTTGTTTAACTTGATTTTAGGGGTAGGAAGATCTTTTCTATAGGATTCAGTAGCCATTATTATTTTTAAAGGGGACAAGTAAGTTTTTTTTGTATTTTAAATAAACAGTGTAATGTTTTAAATACCATTAAAAATAAAAAAAAAATTAAAATTGGAGAGGAGGGCTTTATGGTCATTTTGGAGGGCTTTATGGTCTTTTTGTAATTTCAATGCGAAATAAAAGGACCATATTGCCCTTAAAATAAATAATAATAAAACTTATATTTGGAGGCACTTAGGTCTTTTCAACTCAATTATCTTGTAATTATGCATTTGAACGAGAGAAATTAAGTCTTTGACTATATATAAAAATAATTAAAGACTACGCTCGTGTTTTTAGGTAATATGTGTGGCGCTTTCAAGTGGTCAGATGTTGTTGTCATTGAATATACTAGAAGCAGTGGGTCATCCTTTTCATAGTGGTGGGGAGCGTCTACACAAAAAGGTGTAGTTGAGCTCTAGTGAAACTTTTTTTTTTGGTCATCGAAGATATTAGAAGTAGTGGGTCATCCTTTTCATAGTGGTGGGAGCGTCTTCACAAAAAGGTGTAGTTGAGCTCTAGTGAACTTTTTTTTTGCCTCTCTTTTCTCTCTTCTAGCCTAGAAATTTATTCCAACTCTTCCAAAAATCAATTGTATCTTCCAGTTTTTGTTTCAATCAATTTTGATTTTTATTATTTTGATTGCTATTTGTTTTTCTTTTAATGTCTTTTAAACTTTATTTGTTTTTTAATTTTATCCCTAGGCATTTTATTTCATTTAATTTTTGTATATAATTTGATTCTTATTTTTTTATTGTTTTTTTATCCTTTTTATCTTTTTTAAAAAATTCATCCCTCATCATTTTTTTATTTAATTTTTATATCCAATTATGGTCCTCATTCTTTTGATTGCTATTTTTTTATCTTTTTTTAATTTATTTTAATTTTCAATTTAGTCCCTCATTGTTTTCTTTCATTTAGGTTTTGTGCTAGATTTGTTTCTTATTGTTTTGATTCCTATTTATTTTTTTTAAAAAAAAAATTGGATGATTAAGGGTTTTGCTTAGTAATTTTTTAGTGTTTGTCATCTAAAGGGTAATCTCGAGCTAATGAATAGTTCACTAGTCAAGAATTAAACTGATTTAACTTTAGTATTTCTTATGCCTTTTTTTAAAAATTAGTAATCTTTCAATATCATCCTGTAACTATAAATTATTGGGCCTTAAGTTTCATGATTTGTTTTTCTTTTTCTTTATGTGTGTTTATCTCGATCTCTTATCCTATGTCACGGGTTTGCTAGATTAACTTGGATTGATTCCAATTTTATTTTTCAATGTTTATTTCATTTATCCCGATATCACATCATAAGTCTTTGATTTTGTTTTTCTATGTTTTTTGAAATGATTTCTTTTCATTTCTATCATTTGAAATTACATATTGGGCCTTGAACTTTGTACTTTTTCTGTTTTTTCTTTCTGTAGGGTTATCAAGGATTGCAAGTTAGTTAAGTTAACCCAGTTTAACTCGGGTTTTTTTTTTATATATTTTTTTTTATTTTACTTTGGTCCTTTATTCTAGGCCCTTTTTTATTTTTTTTTATTTTTTTATCCTTATCTCATATCATGGGTTGCAAGTTATTTGAGTTGACTTGAGTTTTTTTACGATGTTTCTTTTTTAAAAATTGATTTTTTTTCAATTTTATTATTTGATATTAGATTATTGAACCTTAATCTTTGTGAATTTTTATGTTTTTTTTTTTGTGGGGTTGGCCCAGATTATAGGTTAGTAAAGTTAACCCGAGTTTTCTCAATGTTTTTTCTGTTGATTTAACTTTGGTTTTTTTTTTTTTATATAGGTCCTTTTTTTATATAAAAAAATATATTTTTTCTATTGATTTAATTCAGGTAACAGGTTGTCGAGTGAGTTTAGGTTGACTCAAGTTTTTTTGTTTGACATTTATTTTTATTTTTTTTTAATTTCATCCGTTAACACATTAAATTATTAGATCTTGAACTTTATTTTTTTCTCTCTCTTTTCTTTATATAGGGTTATCTCAATTTGTTATCTTGAGTCATGGGTTAATCAAGTTAACCTGATTTTACTCTACTTATCATCACCTATATATATTTTTTATTTTAGGAAAAATTTTATCGAGTCTGCGATGGAGCGCAAGCTGTCTATCTAGTATATTACTATTTCTAGTAACACATGTGAAATTTCATAAATCTAATATGGTGAATGGCACAACCTATTAAATTTTAATTGATTGCTTTATTCTTAATAACGCAGCCAAATGGTGTTGTTTGTTTGTTTTTTTTTTTTTTTAATTTCATGACCAAGCTAGTTTACAAATTATTTTAGTAACTTTGTAGCATTTTGTTTTAGAAAAAGAAGTTGACACCTTACAAAAGAAACTAAAACTGATGGCATTTTTGTTATGCATTCACACACAAAACACTGGACCATAATGGTTTTCTTTTTTCTTTTTATTTTTTTCGGGTTGATGCTTATAAACCAAAGGGACGAAAGAGCAAAGAGAGAAGAAAAGAAAGGAGAGAAGTAGTCATTGAAATTTTGTTGTCGACACACGCGACGCTACCTTACAATGGAGCATTTGACGAGGCAATTTCAATGACATCAAAAGACTATCATCAAAGCTCGAAGGAAATTGCTTGTGCCACCTCAAAGTGGTATCATCCTCACTCTACTAGCTCGCATCAACTTTTTTTTACCCTCGTTTCTTGGACATCATTTTAATTTAGTTCTAAATTTTAGATAAATATTTTTATTTGGTCCCTGATCTTTGATAGCTCTTCAATTTAGTCTCATATTTCATCTTCCCTAGGCTAATTAAGGCATAATTAAGCACCGCCCATGGAAAAATAAGGAATGGGAACAAAAAGAGACATTACTCAACCAAGTTACCTCATTGTGGTCATGTATAAGTCATGAATTATGTGGGTTAACAAGGTTCACTAAGATGACTAGAAGATGGTAATTATTTTTTAAAAAATTGTTCTCAATTCTTTCATAACTCTTCAATTTAGCTCTAGATTTCAACTAATCCAACGCCAATTAAGTCCCAATTGGGAGAAAATAACATAAGGAAAAAGAATGAGATAAATTGTCCAATCAGGTTAGCTCATTGTAATCATGTTTATTATCGGTTATAAATTTCATGAGTTAATTCATGTCAATAAAACATATCATCATCTTTTCATTTTACTTCCTATTTTTTTTTTCAATTTAATTCTTGTACAATTTATTGTTTCACATTTTAAGTTTTATAAATTTAGGCAAAAGTTGAAACAACAACGGCTTCCCAATAAGCCAAATAATCATTTGAATGAGGCAACTAATTCGTCTTTTGGCTTGCTAAATCGAAAAGCCACACACAACCATATTATTTTATTTTTTATTTTTTATTTTTTATTTTATTTATTTATTAACATATAGTGGTAGGCTAATTTGCTTTTTACATTTTTTATCATATGCATAAAAAACTAACAACAGGCATATATATATTTTTTCACATAATAATTGACTTTTGATCTGCACGAAGAGGAGAGCATGGTTGCTCCCTTCTTAATTAATCCGACCACATATTTATCCTGCAAGAAAATATTCGATAAATACCTGTTAGCAAATTACTCTAATCCTTTGTACAAAAGAAAAGCAAATAATGGCCCGCCTTGGTTGTTCGTGCAAATGATAGGAGTGCATTAAATGCTTGAATGGAAAAGATGTTAGGTACAGATCATGATGATATTGGTCCACTGCAACATCTCCATTGCTTCCATCAATTATTCTGCCTCCATTTACCAAAATAGGAAAAATGAGGGAAATATAAAAAGAAAGAAGAAAGGTCTCTATTCAGCGGTCAAATTAGCACAATAAACATAAAAAATAACGGAATAACATCATTTGAAAAATATTGAGTGAAATAATATGTTTCATCTTATTGTATTTTAGAAGCATGATATTTATTTAATATTGTTATTCTTAAACGTGACAAGATAGTTATTATTCTTTAAAATAACGACATTTAATAAATATTGTGCTTTTAAAGCGCGATAAAGTGAAAGTCTAATATTCTGGCTCAACCAGTTTGTTGGTTAATAATGGTCAGTGAAATCAGTCAACTATTTTTTAAAATAACAGGAAAAATCTCAAGATTGTCAAAACTAGAGGCCTCAACGAAATTTTTTATATCTAAAGATCTAATAGGACAATTATTGTTTGAATTATAATTTTTTGAGATTTTAATTAGATTCTGTTTTTAAGTTTACAAGTTGGATAAAGATGTATATTTTAACTCATAAAACATATTTGAAAAAAAAATTCATAAAAAATTGATTTTTATGTGAAATAATCGACCAGCTTATATAACTAGATCCCACCAGCCGATCAGTTGCGTCAAAAGATTGAACTTTTATCTTGTCGCCCTTTAGAAACATAACATTTACTAAATGCTGTTATTTTTAAGCACGACAATATAGTTGTCATGTTTAGAAATAACAACATTTCATAAATGTCACGCTTCTAAAGCGCTACAAGATGAAAGTGTGCTATTTCATCAAAAGTTTTAACAATGCTATTCCTCCAATATTTTATGTTTATTGTGCTAATTTGAAAAAAAAAACTAAATTGAGCTTTATCCATGTTTCTTTTTAACATTTTAATTGTAAAGTTATTAAAATTAACCTTTTCCATGACCTAATCCAATATCTTGATTCTAAGTTAAGCAAATTAACCAATCAATTAAAACAACTTAGGTCATATATATATATGCTATAACAAATATAAATAAATGCTATAACAATAGAAATCAAATAAATTTTTGATGTGAATGAAGAGGGAGGTCCAATAATGATGAGTTTCTCTGAAAAGCACAAATCATATTTATAATTTGCAAAAATGTAAAAACAAAAATGTAAATGAAAAATTCAAACAATAATAAAAATAATAATAAATAAGATTTGAAGAAATCTTACTTAAATTTTTATTAAAAATGGATATAAGAGATATAAGTACAGGGAATTTTGTATATGGTTACATGAGGATCCTGTAATTGGTTTTGTTTACAAAGGATTGTCTAGAGAAATTTTCTTATAAAGAGAAATTCTATTTCGAAGTTCTACCTTGAATGATTGAGAGGAGTCCTTTTTTATAGAGCAGTTTGAGGAAGACATCTTTGAATTTTTGTAAAGCAATTATGTTGCTTTTTAAAAAGTTGATGTAGTTGTTTGATATGAAATTCCACTACCAAAAGTCCAATGTCTTCTTCTACAAGTGGAGAAACAATTTTGGGTTGCAAAGTCCTTCAAAGGGTTTAAAAATGAAAATCAACTATAAAAGTTTTTGGGCCTCTAAAAATATTTTTTTAAAAAAACTTTAATGACATTTACATCTATTAATAGAAAATACATATGATTTATGTATAGGAGGAAGAATGTTATAACTATCATTTTCATTGATTTTAAATCTTCTCGTGAGTATGGGATAATTTAAAATCAAATAGTAAGAATTTTTTACAATAAAATCAAAAAGTTCTAATCTAGCATATTCACAATGGTTGAAACAAAACCAAAAGGCTGGGATTAAGGACTCAAACCCTCAATTCAAATTCTTAGCTCAAAGATCCCATGCCTTTACACTTTTAGTTGCAACAAAATTTAAAAAAGAATACTTTGTGATCACGAAGCAATACAAAAATCATAGACATTTTCTATGTATAGATGTAAATGTCATTAAAGTTATATATATATATATATATATATTTTAAGAGGCCCAAAAATATTTTTGGCTGATTTTCATTTTTAATCCCTTTCAAGGCCTTTGCAAACCAAAATTGTTTCTCCACTTGCAAAAGAAGACATCAGACATTAAGTGGTGGGATTTTATGATAGACAACTACATCAAATTTTTAAAAAGCAATATAATTGCTTTACAAAGTTCAGAGATGCCTTCCTCACATTGCTCTATAAAAAAGGACTCCTCTCATGCATTCAAGGCAAAACATCAAAATGGAATTTCTTTCTAGAAGAAAATTTCTCTAAACAATCATTTGTAAACAAAACCAATTACAATATCCTTATGTAACCATATACAAAATTCTCTATACTCATATTTTTTATATCCATCTTCAATATAAATTGAAGTAAGATTTCTTCAAATCTTATTTATTACTATTTCTATTGTTGCTTAAATTTTGCATTTACAATTTTGTATTTATATTTTGCAAATTATAATTATGCTATGTACTTGTTAGAGGATTTCTTCATTGCTAGACCTACCTCTTCATTTATATCAGAAATTTATGTTATTGCTATTGTTATAACATTGTTTTCTATTTGTGTTATATATATATATATATATATATATATATATATATATATATAATTAAAGTGATGGTTTTGATTTTAAAAAATAATCAAACCGAGTTGATAAGATAATGGTTGTCCTATTTGATGGATCCAATCTAACTAAATCATCTCTCACCCAATTTATTTTAAAACTAAGTAAGAATCAATTCCCAGTCGGCAGTTATTATTATTGGAAGATGTTTCTGACAATCTAGGATGAAAGATTACCACTGTGAGATACAGAAAAGGAGAGTTTTTCTCACCTGAATTGCGGGTATAAACATACCTGTAGCAGAAAGAGGAGAGGAGAGTAGCAGAAGAAACCAAATCTGATAAGCAGAGGAAGTTGGAAGGAAATAGAGAGGGGTCTAAGCCCTCTTTAGGGGTTTCTAGATGAGAAGATATCAAGGGAGGTATCAAGATCAGCTCTAAAACAAATAGAGTTTAAAAGAATATTCAAAGAATTCCAATGGCAGGTAAGTTCACTACCTCTGGCAGGCTTTGTCAAGACAAAGTTAAAAAGGTTGTAGTGTTCTTGTAGATTCAGCTGATGTAATGAAGTTCTGTATTTCTGCCAAGGCTAAGCCCATAAAGTAGAAGAAAATTATGTGGACAGGAGAAAAGATAATTCTTCAGAGCATGAATAACAAAGTATCATGGGACCTTTTTTCTGTGATTTTGACTACCAATTTGATATTCAAAAGCAATGATTTTTATGTGAACAGTGATCAATTTGGACCACCCTCACCAGCATCCCTGTCAAGTATTTGGAATCATGCACCAAAGCTTGTAGCCCAGCAGTCCTGGCAAGGATTTTCTTGCCTTGCATCCTGGGTTTAAGCCTTAGCGTGCATGCCTGTCACCTCTGCGATGCCTTTTAGCTTTGACAGTATCTGCTGTGAGCTTCATGCAAATCCCACAAGTGCAAGAATTTTTGGTTCTATATAATTTCAGCATCCCCATTTTGAGGGTAAGGTCACTGTGGTGGCCAAAGGAGATGAAAGTTGGAAGACACATATCCAGGTATTATTATTGTGTATCCCTGATCACTCCACAGAAAAGCATGATGTCCATACTAAAAACAGGATGCAGTGAAGTATAATTTCAGAAGAAAAGGAACACAGCCTGATCAATTTATTTCCTTTCAACATATAAGATGGATGCCATTCAAAACTATTCACATTACACCCATCAGATGATTACACCTTTTGCCACAAAATGTTACAATTTGATAGCAATTAAAAACAGAGAGAAAATGCCTCTGAAAAATCACCAAATTTTTACAAACTGCGCCACAAAACCTTGACAGGGCGATATCGAATTCTTCGTGCAATATCTAGTGAAGCCAAACCCAATTAGCATTCAACCTGGGTGTGAAATACTAACTCCTAACATTCTTGATTATGCTCAGGTGCTAGTTCTGATAGCCTTGTAGTTAGCAATGTAATCTTTGTACCAAGTTGCCGATAGTTTTCGAGTTCTCTTGAGAGTGGAAAAATCGACATGGTAAAGCCCAAACCTTATGGTATATCCAGATGTCCACTCAAAATTGTCAAGCAATGACCATGCAAAGTACCCTCGAACATCTGCTCCTTTCCTGAAATACATTAGTTAGACCGTAACATTTTAAATGGCGTCTCTTTTTGAAGACAAATCTGAGAGACAATTCATGATATCAAGGACAGCAGAGGCTCAAATCAAGTATGTTACTACCTCACAGCCGTTTCCAGGGCATCTAAATAGCTGCTCATGTACTCCGCTCTCTGCACATCTTTCAATACAGCTTTAGTTGTGACATTGACGTTTTCCTCCTCACAATACCCTACAAGAATGACGTTTTCCTCCTCACAATACCCTACAAGAATGACATTATGCAAGAAGCTCAGAAAGACAGAAGAAACCGTAGGTCTTTAGGAACGTTACGACATGGTTGACCCTGACCGTTTTCTGTAATGTACATCGGTATGTTGTTGTATCTGTCTTTAAAATAGGTCACTAATTTTTCCATTCCTTGAGGATAAACATGTAGCCAGTCAAGTGCGGTCTGGATAAGTAAGAAGCTAAAGTTATCTTCCAAAGATTAGGAGAAGGCAAGTAAGTTGTAGTTATGCAGATAAGCAGAGGTTACATACAGGTTGACCAATGAAGAAACCATCCTTCTGTGCAGTCCTCAAATAGAGACCTTCTGTCTTGGAAACTCCTGGTCCTTGTTCACATGTAGAAAACATGCAGTCCTTCACATAGAAACTAGTATATTGATTGATGCCAATAAAGTCCACTCCACTCTTCAGCTTCTCCAGTTCATACTTCGAAAATACAGGTAAATCAGATCCTAGAATTTCATGCATTTCTGTTGGATATGTCCCGAGTATAATTGGGTCCAAGAACCTGCTCAACATGTTAGGATAGCATCAAAGATTAGCTCTACAGTGTATATAGGGAGTTCTACAACCATCAAAATATCAACAGGACTTGAGATTTCATTGTTCTGACGAGAAATGAGAAATAGAGATGCTTACCAGTTCATATAGAAAGCGTTAGCTCTCTCGACTGCTAGTTTGTCTTCCAAAGAATCACTGATGGGTTCATGCCATAAGGCATTCATAACAATTCCAATACTTCCACCTTGCTTTTTCTGAACATTAAATGAAAGAATAAAACTTTAATTGATGTTTACAAAATCAAAACCTCTATTTTCTGGGTCCTTGTTTACTCAAGTATTAATGAATTTCGGATATGTAACAACAACAATTTTCCTTGGACAAAAATGGTGTTAGGAGTTGGGGGAGATCAACTGAAGTACCTGGTATTTAGTTCTGTAAACATTGACTGCAGCTGCATGGGATAGGATCATGTTATGTGCAGCAATAAAAGGCTCTCTCTCTGAATCTCCACTGCTACAGTATCCAAATGTCCCAGAGCAGCGAGATGGTGGGAAAATTCCGGATCTGTAACCGCGAATTGCTGCCACATTGGGCTCATTGAATGTGGTCCAGTATTTCACTCTGTCACCAAAGGACTTGAAACATGTATCTGCATAATATTTGAAATCGTCCCTGAAACATTGAATTCACACCATGGCAAAACAAATGATAAGCAGATAGCATAACAATATTGCAGGACTGCAAGGAGATCAAAGAATCAGCTGCTTGCTGTATTTCAGGACTTAGCCAAGCTCCATATCTGTCTTCAAGTTCCTGAGGAATGTCATAGTGGGTCAAAGTCACAAATGGCTGGATACCTGAAATCAGAAGAAGTAAATACAAGAATAAAATCCACGTATCCTTTCATCTCCTGCATATTCCTCCTTCAGATAATCCCATACATCTTTGGCAGATTTTAGGGACATGATCCTTGTGAAAACTGTTGTTGAGACAGCAGCAAATAGACATGCCTTTGCTTTGGATTTTTTGGTTTTTCTCTCCTTGTGACTCTTAATCTGAGTCAAGGTAGGATTAGTTGGCAGTGGTGGAACTTCATAATCCTCTTCGATAGCCTCCCAAAGATCAAGTGCTTCCAAGTAGGTTTCCATCCTTACTGCCCAAAGTTGATAATTTTCTCCATTGAAGATTGGAGAAGAAATGTGAGAAAAACTTGCTTCATTATCCATCATAAAAAGGTCATCATTCTCGCACAAACCAGAGCTTCTTAATACTTCATAAGTAAAAGTGATTCTGACAATAAATATCTTTTTCTTGTCTCACTTTCTGGGTTGGTTTTTCAGACTACGATCACATTGTGACAGTTTTGCAGCTGCCGGAAGTACTTTGACCAGATGAAAGATGGTGGAAATGGTATATACCTCTACGCAGAAGCTCGTTGATGAACTTGTTATAATGATTGATTCCAGCCCTATTCGCAGTTCCAAATCTTCCCTCTGGTTCAAAGTTAAGGTGAGAATTAGAGATGAAATCAACAAATGTAATCAAATTAAAAACCTTCTACAGAAACTGAAAACTCACTTGGTAGGATTCTTGCCCATGATATGGAGAAACGATAGCTATTGACTCCAATATACTCCATGAGATCCAGATCTTCCTGTTTTCATCAGGTCATAACAGAACAAATTTATCATTACCATCTCCATGCATGATGGATTCATTTTGTTCATTTTCATCTGCTTAAAACAATTGTCAAATCACAACAATTCAGACATCCAAATGTTAACATGATCAGTTTCCTCCCATCATTTATTTTCCACTGGCGAAGAATCATGGGGCATCTGGACCCTTTAAACAGTCAGTCATGTTAGAAAGTGGAAACACATAGTTACGGCACTAGAACAATTTGTGGCTTATGCTGAACTTCAAAGAAACACACCATGGTGTGGAGGAAACAAGAATGGTCTAGACCATACAGTGATATTTGCGGTCCATAATCTTCTTGTCTAGTCATATATTACCATCCAAATCATGGAGGGGGTCATATCCCTGGAAGCTGTCAAAATGTTGCAATTGTTTTTCAAATTGACATGTTAACCACAAGAATGATTGCATACTCAGCATGTCAGCACACAAAACACAGCTGCCACACGCCAAAGCATGATTATATATGTAATGAGTTCAAATCTTCATAGAAATTGCCTTGTTTAAGATTGTCAATCTAAGCCCACCATAATAGTTCATAATTAGTAGACTTTAAGATTTCTCCACAAATTCATATACTGTGTGAGAACTATGAAAGAAGTTGTGTCCACCTTCCACCAATGGAAACTTACTACTTCTGTTTCAGATAGAGAGTTGTGGTTATGTAAAATGGTTCCTCAGAAATGGATAGACAAGTTTCCATATTTCATAATTGCAGAAAATGGGCTGAACAGAAAAAAGCTGCTGTAAAGCTTCCTAGCATCTATCAGAATTTATTGTTTTGAAAGTTTAAAGGATAAATGAGGCACCGGATATCGATGGTAATGATCAACAGCAATATCTCCATTAGTTCCATCCATGATGGTACCTGAAAAAAATTTCAAAATCAAATCTAAATTAAAAAAAAGGGGGGGGGGGGGAGAAGGGACTGAAGCTCTAAAACATATTAATTACCAGGCTTATGAGTAAAAACATCCCAGTTGCTGAGGCCTTTGCCATTACTCAAGTAAGCTCCTTCAAACTGTGCAAAGGTGAAATAGAACAGAATGATGTAAAAACACTTCAAAATACTCCCATGTATAGGAGAGAAATGGAGGCAACAAAACCTGATAAGAAGAAGAGGCAGTTCCAAAGAGAAAATTGCTTGGAAATGCGGAAGTATCTGAACTCCCCTTGAGAAATATAGGATTGCAAGACACCATAAGCACTAGGAACCATAAGTCAAGCACAATGAAAGCATAACACCCTAACAAAAACTCCATAACACAACTCTGCAAAGAAAATAAAAGATACATATATCAGAAATGTGAATTCCGCAAGGATTCAAATGAATAAACAAAGGAATTTATAGGACCCTTGAGACATCAATTGTGACCTGATACTATCAGCCAAAAGGGAGTTCCCTCCCTGCCATGTAAGCTATGTAGGGTTGGGCTAAAATTCAAGTGAATCATGGCAAAAAAAAATAAAGCTAAATAAATTATGTATAGCTAAAATCATGCCGGATTATAGCTATAAGAGCATTGTTTACTTTTTTTTGGTAACCCGGGGTGTCCGGGCCAGCTTACGCGCATCACGACTAATTCCCGGGCTCACTGAACATCCTGCAAGCCCAGTAAACATGTAAGGCACCGCGGGGATGACAGGCGTACACATAGAAAGTCGAACTCGGAACAGGAATGAAACAAGTTACACGATTGACCACAGCAGCTAGACCCTCAAGTGCAAGAGGATTGTTTACTTGATATTATACAATAATGCAGACTTAATGTTCACTTGATGTGACAAATTTAAAAGTCATATTGATAACGATGGAATGCTGCGTCAGGATATTGAATCATTGTATATATTAGTGTTGCTGGACAGGGAAAAGAAACAGAAGAAATAAAAATATATTTAATTAAAAAAATAATTTCGAAATTAAAAAAATATTTATTAAAATACAATTTCTAACACACTACCAAAAAGCTAGAGATGTCTCCATCTTCTATCATAGCCCATCGCTGCCGCGATCATGTAAGCAATAATGCATTGGATCTACCGAAAAAATTGCATGAAAATAGCTTAGCCAATGACCTTTAATAACGAGTGACCTCTCTTTATTTATCATTCAATTATAAAACTCAGTTAGGGATATTTGTGATTGTGGTTGCAGTTGTTTTTTAAAGTATTTTTTATTTAAAAATATATTAAATAATATATTTTTTATTTTTTAAAAAATTATTTTTAAAATCAGTGTATCAAAATGATCTAAAAACACTAAAAAATATTAATTTGAAGTAAAGAAAAAAATAAAAAAATTAATTTTTTAAAAAATATTTTTTAAACACAAAAATAAACAATACCAAATTTATAAGATTCAACAGGACTTTAACTGAATGGTTGCATTATATTTTGACAGAACAGGAGCCACTAATGTCATGATTGATTTTGTGATATCATCTTGTTTAAAACAAAATTGATTTTTTTTATTTTAAATTATTTTTTATGTTTATATATTATTTTAATACGTTGATATCAAAAATAATTTTTTTATAAAAATATATTATTTTAATATATTTTTAAACAAAAAATATTTTAAAAAAATCATTACTATAATACTAAATATTATATAAAAACAAAACAAATTCTTGAAATATTGACATAAAGATAAAGGAAAAAGGAAAAGGAAGGCATGATTGATCTATTTGTTAGAATATATTGTAATATCCTTATATTATTCGAATTTTCTATTCACTCTTTCTTCTCATCACCATCGATGTTAAGAAAAATATAAGGCAAGTAAATTATATATAAATATAGCATAGCATAATGTTAGTGGGTGGCAATATGGGTCCTTCCCATGAAAGGCAATATGGCTCTTGTGGCTAATATATACTGAAAAATCACATCAATCAGATCCCCAATTCGTTAAACAGTATACGAGTTTAGTGGAATAAAACCGTAGTAACGGTTGTTTTAGAGTTTTTTTTTTTTCTAATGTTTTTTTTTTATAATAACTTTTATTTAAAAATATATTAAAATAATTTTTTTTATTTTTTAAAAAATTATTTTTTACATCAATTTATCAAAACTAAAAAAATTCAATTTTTTTTATCAAACAGCTTTTGGGCCGCATTCCCAAATACTGCGTAACATTCTTTTAAAATAAAATTTTAAAATCAAGTTAATCCATTATAAATTATTTAAAAAAACTAAAATAATATTATTTTAAAAATAAAAATAAAAATTCAATTCTTATTAGATTTTTTGGAAACTTAATTAAATTTAAGTCATATCAGATCAATATTATCATGAGTAATTTATCCTAATTTTAGAATTAATGAAAACAAAGCTTTCTTTTGGAATAAAAATTGTCATCCATGTTATCTCTAGGTTTCAACTCGTAATTAAATAAATAAGCAATAAATATTTTAATTATTGTTAAAAAATAATATAAAAATCATATCTTGAAACGTCACTTAATAGTTTAAGTTTTAAAACAGGATGATTTTTTGATATAATATCAGAACTTTATTAATTAAACAATCACGAGTTCGAATCTCATTACTCTTATTCTATTTGGTAAAAATTAAATTTAAGTTTTTTAGTTAAAATGGTTCTTTAACATGGTATCAAAACTTTGTTGACCAAGTGATCACAAGTTTAAATCTCATTACCACATTCTATTTTATAAAAATAAAGTATAATATAATGTGAGTTTGTGCAAATTTCAAGTATAAAAAGCTTTCACTTGATAAAAGTATTTTAGAGAATAATATAAAATTTATATTTTGAAATCTCGTTTAATGGCTTAAACTTTTTATAGAGATGTTTCTTTTACAACTATAGATTTAAATTATTGTATTTTATTTCAAACCAATAACATTGTTCAACCAACACATATAGAAAATATAAGTGCTTTGCTGCAGTCGATTGGCTAAACATTTATAAGTAGCATCTCCTCCCGGATAAGTTTCGAATATTCACCGATATTTCTTGTGTGTTTGGAGGGGAAACCCTTGCTAGAGAAGGGCATTTGGTGATCCTGGATTTTGCAGGCTGTTTGGATTTTTGTTTTAAATAGTGTTTTTTAAAATTATTTTTAAAAAAAAATAATTTTTTTTATATTTTTAAATCGGCTAGGCAAAGGAACCATTCGACCGTTATCATAACTTTGTCCTTCTATGTTTGAAAATCTATAAATTAATCCCTTGCTTTTGTTGACTATTATCTCATTCGTTTTTTGTTAATCCCAAATGTACCCTTTGACCATTTAAGAGAAACGAACATAATGGGAGATCAAAGAAAAACCAACCATTTTTTTAAGAACACAATGGTCAACAAGAATCAATCAAGAGACTAGCTCATGAAGAGGCCAGCTTACAGGTTTCCAAACATGAAGGACCACCAAGTCATAACTTCATTCAAAATAGAGGGACTAAAGAAGCAATTCACTCTTGTCTCTTCTGAATTTGAAGCATAGTCTTGAAATCAGACTCGACCGATCCGAGACTGGAACCATGCTAAATTAAAAAAAATATATATATAAAAAAAACTCGATATGATCCGGTGATCTGATGGATTGACCTAATTGATCTGGTCAAAAATCTAATAGCAACATGTTGATTTTTGTATTTTTTAATTAAAATAATATTATTTTAATTTTTTAAAAAAATATTAATCTGAATTATTCGATAACTCGATCAGATTTCAGAATCCAAACTTGAAATCAAAATCTGGTCTGAAAACTATGACACGAAGACCATTTGACAACGAGCTTAAGAACCCTAGCTAACATATCTTCAGACAGCCAAGTGAAGCCTAGCTAAACGTACACAGATGTGGTGATAGGAGGGCGGGACGGGAATAGGGCCACTAGAAGAAAATACCCAAAACAGCCTGTGGAGTCCCACCAGGCACCAACCACACAGACTTGAACTCAATCATGGCAGGCAATGCTCCAACGAAATTTTATTGTGGTGGGGTTTCCCCCTTCGTACAAGTCTGAGCCACCTAACCCCAGCCCCCACAATGACAATAACTTTGGTGTGTCATTTTTTTTTTCTTTTTTTTTTTTCCATGTCATCCCATTTTCTACCTACTTATTTTTTTATATAAATTCTAATTTCGGTTTTATTTTATATATTTTATTTTAATTTTAAAAAATTATTAAATCAAATTAATTAAACTATTTAAGTGTAATTTTTTTTCATTATTTTTTTATTAATAATAATATTAATTTTTTAAAATTAGATTTATCACTAATATATATGATTTATATTCATGTTTTTTTTTTTCAAGTTTATACTTTGTAGGAATTTGAATAAAATAAAAGATATTTTAAATCTTATTAGCTTTAATAACATTAACCTATTTTTATATTTAAAATATTTATATTAAAATATTTTAATTTTATAATATTTTGATATTTTGTTTAAGTTGAATTATTTTAAATTAAAAATATATTTAATCTTAACTATTTAGAAATATTTTAAATTTTAAAACTATATTTATTTAATATTATGTTTGTATTGTATAATTTATAATTAATTTATCTTAAATTTAATTTATATATATATATATATATATATATATATATATATATAATATTTCAAAACAGCACCCCGAAACATTTTAAAACTAAAATAATATATTCCAAGTAAAAATAAAAAAAACGGAATGGATAACCTTGTGCACAATTGATTGAATTATATCTATTACTTTCAATAGGGTCAAATCAACCGTCTACTTCAATTTAAAGGCATAAGAATCTCAAGGCACACAAGAATCTTGGATCCAATTACGATTACTTTGAGCACGCGTTGTATTTCCATTTTGTCAAATCACATCTACTGCTTTCAATAAGGTGATATATTTTTTAATTTATTTTAGATTATTTTAAGATATTAATATTAAAAATTAAATTTTAAAAAATTATTTCAATATATTTTTTTTTTAAATAAATTATAAAAATATTTTAAAAAAAACTAATGCTATTACAATACTAAACAAACTTTAATTATATATTTATTTTTATAACTCACATGTATATTTATATTTGTGACTGTTTTTATTTTTAAAGCCTGAATTATAGTTGTTTTTTTAAATGTTTTTTATTTATAAATATATTAAAATAATTTTTTTTATTTTTTTAAAATTATTTTTGATATCAATATAATAAAATAATCTAAAAACACTAAAACATATTAATTTTAAAAAAAAAAAATTTAAATAAAGAATATGTTTCCCAATATGTTTTAAAAATATATTAACGTTTAAAGAATATTAAATATTTTAATATATTTATAAATAAAAAATTCTAAGCACAAATCAAGGGTTTAATTCAAGCAAAAGTAAAAGGACCATGCATGATTTTTACCCCTTCTACCTGAATACAAGAGGTGAAACATATAAAAAATAAAGAAATTGCTTTCATTATTATAATTCTGCTTCAAAACATTAAATTCTTTTATTCTTATATACTACGAGGCATTTTCTTCCGTAGAAAGTGAAAAGAGGAAAGGAAACTGTTATCTACTCAAGTCACTAGTATTCTAAGTTCAAGCAAGCATATCTCTCTGTTCTCTAACACCACAGTCCTAGTCTGTCTCGGCAAAGATAATCCTCTTGTTCACAGGATACACAAAAATTTTGTCTGTCAAAAGCATTGCCCGAGATTCCAGCCAAGCCTGCATCTTCATTTTTAACTCTCTTATCATCTGAAGTTAAAATCTTGGACCACTTCCTCTCACTGTTTTGCCTGCTCAGAAATATATCAGAATGTTGTTAGAGGTTTTCATGGTATCCACAATCTAACTTCAAGAATTAATATAATGCCTTTAAAACTAAAGAAAGGAAGACCAGGGACACTACAAAATCAATATGGTGCTCATTTTACCTGACAATCTAATCTGACTTCAACCATGTAATCATTTTATATGCACACCAATCTTGTGTAGTCAATTTCTTGATCATAGAGTTGATTTTATGATCAATGTCTCAACCAAGAAGTAACAAGGGAATGAGAAAGAAGCATGCTCAATTTGGTTTGTTTCCTTATTCCTTAATGGCCCTAAAGACTGTCGAAAGGCTACCTACGGTGATTTTGTCTCCATGCAAACAAGTTGGATAAGAAAAACAGCAAAATTGCCCAAGTAAGACGATCTGGTCCCCACAAAAAACTGTATGACCAATCTAACATAAATTGCATGGAGATGGGAATATACCTGTGAATAAAGGAAGGTGCCAAGAATTGCAATGGCAGCTCCAAGGGCATTGACTGGTTGAACAGGAGTGTGGAAGATGATGATGGAGGAGACTATGACGGATATCCGTTTCATCGTGTTACCAATGCTAAATGTCAATGGAGAGATTTGATCCAGAGACATGTATGAAACTTGATTGTATAGGTGATAGAAAATGCTTTGCGCCGCCACCCACCTGTTTCAATTCAGTGCCGCAGAAATTATAATTAGCAAAATGTCAGTAAAGCGTTCTCGATTTTGCAATAGATTAGTGCCACTAAAGAAACCATCACATCAAGATTGCTACTTCAGTTCTACAAAACAAACTGGAAAGGGGAAATGAACATGCCCTCTGAGAAAAGTGTAAGAAAATGAAAGGAGATTTTAGATGTTAAATCTCTGGTAATAAGAACATACTAGAATATCTAAGCGAATATTTGCAGACACAATCTTAGAAACTTGTCAATGTCTTCAAGTAACATGCCAGTCACTGTCACCAACCAAAATCAAAGCTAATCTTTACCATACATACATACATATATATATATATATATATATATATATATATAGTAAAAAGAAATCAAAGCTAGTCCTTTTTATCTATTTTCAGATATTGAATTACTTTTTTCAGCTATTGTAAATATCACATGTAAATACTCAATATACTTAGCATGTCTGCCTTTTACATTCAATGTGTTTTGCCTGCATAAAAAAAGACAAGAAGTATGGTGGCGAAAAACTTGACGTGTTCATGAAAGTTATAGGTCATTGTAGTTACCAAACAAAATTGGGTCCAATTTGAGCAAGAGCATTTTGCCAGCCAGCAGCCCACATCTGAGGCCCTTCTACCGCAATTGCGAATGGAGTGAGTATCAACAGAGACAACATGGACAAACAAGCATAGTAGTTCATTCCACTAACAGACTTCCCACTCATCCCCTTCTTCGAGAATATGTTCCGAAACACAAATGCCAAATTCGATATCATAGCCCCCATGAAACCTGAAAAATATAGCAGCATAATTTAGAACTCGACCACTAAAACCCATAAAAGTTTCCAGTTATTCAACAGAATATAGCTCTATATTGTTATTAAAATTGTGTAACCTGAGAAGTGATCTTACCGGTCATGTTGAAATTGAGCTCAGTAGCAGCTGATAGAGCACAGCCTCCAATAATTGGTAGTAGAGACAAATAAACTGGCAGGGGGAATGTCTCACCAAGCAGAAACTTTGAAACCAAGACACTGAAAGCAGGCTCGCCACTCTTGATTATGTGAGTGAATGAGACTGCAACTTTTGACATGCTCACAGTTGCAGCCACATGCCCAATTGTATGTGCCACAGCAACCTAAACACCAAACTCATAAATCAGTATTTCATAAAACCAAATTCAAACATTTCTCACCCAAAATTTTTGTTCTGCTATATTAAAGACTGGATCTTGCGTCAACTAAGACGGTATTATGATCATATGTTCAACAATTTCAATGTTTCCATGTTCCAAAATAACACAAAATTCACTAACCAAATTCAAACTTCTCATCTTTTCCCCCATATTCTCAGCAACCAAAAAGGACTTGAATACATTAAGACTGAAATTTTATGCAGCGTATGTTTTCATGTCCCAAAAAATAACAAAATTCACTAACCAAACTCGAATTTCTAATCTTTACTGCAAATTCTCAAAACCAAGCGAACAAAACCCATAAAAAACAAAGGGCATAAAAGACTTACAGGGAACAGAGTCTTCCAAAACTCAAAATCAGTCTTAGGAGCATCAGCAATCCTTGTAGCCCAAGAGATCAGCATCATAAGAGACCCACAAGCAAGTGATAGTGTAGAAGTAAGCCAAGGGTAAGGAAAAGCATTTAGGACCTTCTTGTTATAAATATTGAAAACCACATTCAAAGCCCACCAAGTAGCAAAATATAACCCAATTTTAATCTTTTGAGCTGCATGCTCATCTGATAACTCAATGTCAATATCTAGTGGCCTTGACCTATCAGCCTCGTATGCATTACAAACTGTAACAGGCTTTTCTTGCTGGGTTTTCCTTGAAAATGAGAAACTCTCAATTGAAGAAATGTGAAGTGGTTTTTGCGAAATCTTGTCAAAGCTCAGGCCTTTTTGTGAGTTTTGGATAATGGGCAGTGGAGAAAATTTCAAAGCACTGAAAGATGAATGCTTTCTTGGTATAGGATTAGTCAAAGAAGTGAAAGCTAATTTTGATTGGTTTAATGAAGACATCATTGTGTTATTCATGTTTCAAGACTTATAGCAAGAGGGTTGTGTTTTCAAATGCAAAAGGATCTTCAAAGAAAACACTAAAAAAACAAAAAAAAGCTAGAACTTTGTTGTCTAATCGAAACAAAACCCAAGAATATATATGTTTTTTGGGTTGTGTTTTTTGCTAACCTCGGAATCTCAGAATATGAGCTTTGTTTTAGTGTTCAAGCGGATTCATTGAGGAAGGGAAGAGGAGAGGAGGTTTATATAGGAGGGAGGTGAAGAAGGAGCAATGCAGGGAAGGACACGGAGTGGTGACAGCTGTTTGATATTTAGGTATTTCTTGAAGATACTTTGATTTGTTGCGTCTTTTCATGCTCTCCAAGTTGCGACTCCTTTGTGCAAACCAGAGACACCAATGCAGTGAAAGGGAGAGTTAATTTTTTTTTTTTTTTTTTTTTTTATATATAAATCTTGAAAATATAAAGTTAAAAAGAGAAAGTATAGTCTCGATTAAAAAAACATAGCCATATATATATATATATATATATATATATAATATATATATATATATAATGCAAATAAAGTATTTATAATATAATTGGTATTATATCATAAAAAATATGGCTCATTTTTTGATTGCATGTGTTTGTTGTTTAATCCCATTGTTAATTGTTGTTCTAGTATTATTGGATTAGATACAATGCATGAGCTATATATATATATATATATATATATATATATATATATATATATTATCATAATAATAAAAAATAGTATAATCTAAAATACATTTTAAAAAATAATATATTTCCATGAGTCACATACTTCATATACACGTAAAAAAAAAAATTAGGATTAGGATTTTAATTTGAATGGACTACTTTCAACTTGCAAGTGTAAAATGTTATATATAATTTATTAAATCATACCATTATTTTTTAAATATAATTGGTATTATATACTCTCTTTTTTTCATTTGATTTAATCAAACCATCTATTATAATAAATCGATCAAATCGATTTTCATACTTCTAATTAAAGGCTATTCAACCCATATTTTTTATTTTGATATCAAATACTAATTAAATTATAAGATGGATTTTATGTTTTATGATGTAATTGGATAAAGAATCTTAGATTACCTTTAGTTTGAAAATGAACTAAAAAGGGTTAACTTGACCCAATTTTGGGTTTGATAGAGGATTGTTGTACGAATTGGAGATCCAATTGATAAAAAATAAAGGTTGGGGACCAAGTTATAAACCTTAGGAAAACATCTTTCCGTTTGAAATTTGGTATCCGTTTGAACCAAAGAGTTTTGGATTTTCTATTCTGATTTTATTTTATGGGAATATTCTATCAAATATGCTTTTCGTGAACAAATTCTTCAACCTTGCAATTTTCCAAGTTAACCTTTGATTCAAATTTTGGATTTTTTTGAGTGATTGTAGGCAATTCAAAATTCTAAAATCTAGAGAATTCTCCGCATTCTTTCATTGTTTTAAAATCTAGATCTCCAGTCAATCCTCTGTTTTCACTTGTTTAGGTTGAAAAAAATAAAAAATAAAAAATCTAGTTAATCCAATTAAAAATTTAAATTAATCCAGGCAAAATACAATTATCTATCCGTTAACCTTTATATTTTAATAAAAAAAATTTAGTTAAAATACAATTATTTTAATAATTATTTTTTAACATTTAAATTCTTGATTCATTACCCAGAACATCTCCTCTCTTAAACTTTGAAAACTATGCATATTTTTCCGGTTGATCTATCTCCAAAATCCAACTGTACACGTAATTTGAACATTGAAAATGTCAATTGGATTAAAATTCTCCACGAAAAATCTCTCAAGCACTTCATTTGGGTCAGCATTTCCCCTCCCCTACTTAACAACTTGGACGTCATTGATGTAACTCATGTCCAAGAAGTGCCAATTTTTGTGATATTTCCTCCTCCCTTCACTTCCTCGTATACCGCAACAAAATTTGCAGCCGTTCCTTTTCTTTTCATGGTGGGGCGAAGACTCAGCCATAAATAATTGAAATAAAATCAATACAAAATTACAAATATCGCTCACCGATCTCCAAGAACATGATGAATCAAAGCCACCAGAGATCGATGTAACTATTCAGACACGTCTTTAGCCCTTAGAAATTCTGCACCGCTAGTTTCCTCCAACAACTCTCCAGCAATGAACATAAAACGACAATGTCTTGAGTTATGTTCATTGATTTTGAGCAAAATATCCCCGATGAAAAGACACACACCTGGCTTCTATTTGGTTGGCAAATGTCTATGATTCTTGTCACCTTGTGTTCATCGCATATTTGCATGTGTTGATGGTGATTTCCAATGTTTCCCGTGCTTTTCATGGACGGATGGAGATTTTTTAAATAAAAAATACAAAATCTTGATTTAATTTATTTATACACGACTAGGATGATTTTGTTATTGGGAATTTTGTTCTAGTTTTTGTTGGAAATCAAAACTTTAAATAACGTTGTTTTTTTTAAAAAAAAAAAAAATAAGGAAAATAAAACCATTGATATAACTCATCCTATTCATGGTGTAAAATTGGAGATTTTGTTTAGTTTTTGTTAGTTATAACCTGGCTATTTACAAGACTTAAATCGAGTTTACACGAGTTTATTAAAATAATTTTATTTAAAAAAATTAAAAATTTAACAATTATGGTTGATTTATTTAAACATAAGCCGAGCAAAATATCAAATTAACTTATAGAACCAAGTTGAATTTAATTATTATATATGTTTTAAAACAAACCTCGATAAACAATATGTAACTAAAGATTTTCACATCAAACAAACTGAGAGGTAATTATTTAAAAAAAATCATTAAAAAAAAACCCAATTCCCCATTTTTTACTAGAAAAATCCGAAACCAGTTCATATGATTATTTTAAATAATAATAATAAACCCCGTATAGTCATACAGACAGCCTCCAATACCATTCCTAGGATCATGACATATTGGTGTTTGGTAATTGCAGGAGGCATCTCACCTTCATGCGCGTGCAAGACATTAGCTGTCCCTCCCCTTTGACTTTCTTGGAGGGGTCAACCTAACCTTCCCAACAATATAATTCTCCCTTGATTTTTTTTTTTTTTTTTAAGGCTGATCGGGATATAGTTATTATTCTTATTAATGGGATCCAAATAAATAAGAGATTAAAGCAACTCTATTTTAGCTGTCTGTCCATGCCTTCATGCTGCGTGCAGTCAAATTTCTCTCTTTGGAAACTTAAAAGGTATATTCTTTGAAGCATAATTATTAAACCAAATTCGAGGAATTAACCTAGTGTACACCGAATTCATGGATGAGGTTATTTGAATTAATTAATTTTTTTAAATAATATTATTTTGATTTTTTTAATTAGGGATTAACAAGTGCAACTCAAGAGTCAAATCATTAAATTAAAAGTCAAGTTGGTCGGGTCAAATGTTAAACGGATTAAAATCTAAAAGTTGAATTATGAGGGATATCTGGACATATAGGTGTTTGGTGATGGTACGAGGCACGACCTCATCATGCACGTACAAGTATTAGTTGTCCCTCGGAGTTTCTTGGAGGGCTGGGGTCGTGCTTTGATCTACCTAACCTTCCCCAGAATATATTTGGCTTGTGTTTTTGTTTTGATGCTTCGTTTCTTCATGATCTCTATGTTTCTTCTCGGATTATATCTGTGATATATGCTTTTACTGTGTTAGTATTAGGAAACTGAATATTGTACATGGAGATTCATACTGATATTATTAGACTATTCAAAAACTGGCAAAAATTATGGAAATCTATCCCTCGTCTGAGATTTTCCATTCAAGATTTGTGGCATTAATGATATGAATTCTGCAGAAAAAGTCCTATATATATACTTTATGATTAAAGTTTTTTTGGCAGTGTGGTTGCAGTTATTTTTTAAATAATTTTTCGTGTTAAAATACAAGTTAAATAATAATTTTTTTATTTTTTAAAAATTATTTTTAATATTAGCACATCAAAATGATTTAAAAACAATAAAAATATATTAATTTGAAATTAATAAAAAATTTTAAATTTTAAATTTTTTTAAAAATATTTTTAAAATATAAAAAAACAGCAAGATTTCATTTACACTCGTAAGTATATAATAAACATTATTTTGTTTCACTACTATTCATGACCGAAAGTCCAAGGGACAGACAATACTTCCACATGATCGAAAATCACATGCCTCCTAGCTACCATTACCAAACAACAATGTGTCATTTACAACTCCACCAAACATAAACGTATGATCCTTTTATATGTTACGTCGGTCACAATTTATAATATTCAGCACTTATTATTGGAAAAAAAAATAATTTTAATATATAGTCATTGGATACATTGAAAACCTAATTAAAAATGAGATTCAAGTTAAGATTTTATATCCTACAATTATTTGGTTGTTTTATATGTATCACACTTGAAATAAAAGGTTAGATAGACCAAAATGCATGTGAGTGGAGTGATCTTACAAGCTATGAAATCTACTAAATTAAGTTCGTGAAAATAATAATAATATTATATATACATTAAGCATTAAAGAAAAATAGGAAAACCGTGGCCTCACACACTTTAAACTGAAACCTTATTTTTATTGTTCATGTGTCAACAAGAAGGGAGTTGTCCTTGAATCTTTTATAGTCCATGTTTCCCACGTAAGATTGGAACTTGCCAGGCCTGATTACTTACCCCAGACGTTGCTGGCCCAGTCCATTCCCTACATTGTTTTCTCTGTTCTTTTTCTAAGAAAAACTTAACACATCCATATAAAACCCTATTTAAATCTCCCAAGTCATATCCAATTATGTTTTTCCTGTTACTAAGCACACGATTAGATAATCTTAATAGCTGTATGAATAAACTTAAATAAAATAATTTAATGATTTAAGTTTAAAGATAATTTATATAACCATTACATGAGCTTTTTTATAAATACATGTGATGTTTTTTTATAAAATTTTTATGTGAGTCATTTCAGTGTATATATTTTAAGAGAATCACCTACATATTAGCTCTAAGTATCTCTTATATCTTAATTTATAAAAACAACTATTTTTTTTTATAAAAAAATATATAATACGTACTAATCTCTATGAGTCTAATAAATATCCAGTATTAAGAGAATATTGACCAAGAATATTTAGGAACAATACTTTGATGCAATAAAAATCGCATAATTATAACATCTTTATAATTTATTTTGTAAAGTGTTTTTGTTTCATGAACTTTATCTTTACTCTATTTTATTTATCAAATATTAAATTTATAAATAAAATATAAATAAATTTTAAAGATAAATAATATTTTTATTTAATAAAATTTAATATATTATATATGAATAAAATAATATTATCATATTTAACCAATTGATTAGCTACACGTATATAAACTAACAATATGTGAGTTTTACATGCTGTGGTTATGCTTAGACGTATCTCTTCTCCAGTTTTGCATGAAAGCATCTGATATGAAATTAAATGGATTTTCAATTGTGGATTATGGTACCAATATTCTGAGATTCAATATTAAGGTTGTACAAAGTTTGTTGATTTTAATTTATATTTCAGGAATAATGTCTGAATTGATATATATATATATATATATATATATATATATATATATATATATATATATATATATATATATATAAACGAGAGATTCTTATTACGTGCAGAGCTTGATTTAGAGTTGATTCGCGAAAAAAACTTTTGTATTATCATGATTAACTCTTAAATACTGTTGACAGTCATGGTCCAAAATTGGAATCGTGACAATGTTAGGCTTTATTTCTAACATTATTGATCCAGTTACTATGTACTTAATAACAATTGAGCCATTACATAAATAAATATACTAAGATCTCATTAATAATCCAAAAAAATAAAAAAATTCCATTTGATTTAGTAAATTAATGAAATAAAAGATGTAAAGATAAAACGAGTACTCACTAAAAAGAATTTAAAATATCCTTTTACTAAGTAACTATCCATGTATAAACATTAATGCTACATGAAGCAATATGATATTAAATACATGAGCGATTGACTTTAGTGTATGTAGAAGATTGTTAGTTTAACATACTCTATAATCAATCAGTTGGTTACACATATTATTATTATATTCATGTAAATACATATTTATTATTTATAAAGGTTTAATTTTTATCTTTAATATTCATATAATATTTGATTAATGAATTTAAAGTAAAGATAAAGTTCATAATATTCTTGATTGTTGCTTTATTAAATACTAGATATTCATGAAAGCAGTAAAGACTAACATATATTATGATCTTTTCTTTGTGAAAGAAACTAGTTATTCTCATAAGTAAAGATATAAGGGATATTCAAAATTAATATACAAGTGATTGTCATAATATATATACACTAAACTGATCTGCATGAGAATTCCATATAGATAAATTACTTATGTCTATGGAAATATTCATGTGACGGTTGTGTAAATGATCTTTAGATTTAATATTAATAAGTTATCTTATATAGAGAATGTTATGCTATGATCATATCACATGTTATCTTAATTGCAATAATAATGTCACACGTGTATGGTGTCGCGATGAAAACATCCACTCTCAAATTTTTTATTATCTAAAAATATATTTACGTGGAAAATATGGGGAGGTAAGAAATTCTTGTCTTTTATTAGTGGAAAAATAGAATGGAAGTCACTACCTAATATTTTTATCACTAGAAACCCTAACTGGTCTTAGAAATCGGGTACGGAGATTGGTTGTGTAAATAAAAGATATTAGTACTCCAAATACGCTCTACCTAAGATAAGCTATATTATTTTATTGTCTGATAAAATCTAAATTTTTGTTGTGTTTTCTAGTTTTTGACCCGTTTATGATCTAAGAAAAGCAAGCAAAAAAGCAACTCGGTGTTAAATAAATGAAAAGCAAGCAAAAAAGCAACTCAACCCAAGCCATGAAATTAAGATTACCATATAAAAAGCAATAAAAAAAATTTATAAAGTTTAATATCAAACTAACTCGGTGTTAAATAATGAAATTACAAAATATATAAATAAAAAAAGAACAAAAAAAACATTTAAAAATAATAAAAACTAAATTTGACATATAAAAAAACTGACAACCCACTATAATATTTTTTACAAAGCAAGATGCGTAAATTGAGAAGATAAAAGAGAGAAAAAAGGAGAATAAAAGAAAGAAAGCGGCTAGTGAGAGCTACAACACATCTCCTCAACTATCAATTTAGTCTCTTTCCTTGTAAAAAATGAGGCTAATCATTTTTTTATTCAATTTCAAATTTGGTTTCGAAGTATTTATAGAACTTTACTTTCTATAACCAATAATCAATCAGATTTAAATTCTAAAGACTGAAAAGAAAGTAATACATCTTTTCTAATTATCAGGTCAACTGATTCTGAACCGTAGTATTTACTGTATTAATTATTAATAAAAATAAGTTATTGAAATAGTGGTTAAGAATTATACTTGAGTTGTGAATAAATGAAACTTGCGGGTGCGGAGTGATAAATAAATAAAATTATTATGGATTGGGAAAGAGGAATCTGCTCATGGCTTGGGATAAACTAGCTTCTCCGTAAATTGACTCAACGCAGAAAGAATGGAACATTGCATGCAGTCTGATCGTTTATGAGATCTATATAGGGAACCTATTGCTAAAAGAATAATAGCTTTTAGAACTATCTATATTCTTTATTTTTTAAATATTTATATTGATTTTTTATTTGCATATTTATATTCATAAAATTTGATAAATCAAATATCTCTCTAAGTTTTTTTTTCTCTCGAAATACTAACATGATAGTTAACTCTCTGCCAAGTGGGCATCACAGGACAAAAAAAAAAAAACATTTCGAATAACGAAGAAGACAAATTAAACCACCCTTTAATAATATATTAATTGTAAGAAACGATGTGGACATATAACCAAGGGAGAAGGCATGTTAAAGATTTGGTGGGTAATTCAAGATTTTATTAATATTTTTTTATTAGTTTTATATAAATAAATTTTTAATTCTTGATTGAGTTATAAAAAAATTCATGGAGCCTTCTAATATAAAGTTTTAGCTTGGGTTAAAATTTCAGAATTTTTAAAGAAATTCATAAATTTGATGAAAAATTATAATTTGATCACTTTTATGTTATTAGGCGCAGGTTTTAATCCGACCATTAGATTAAGCTGAAATTTTATAAGTAATCTTAAAATATATTGAATAAAATTTGGTTAAAATTTTATGATAAACAGAGCATGGTAGTGCTAACAAAAAAAAACCCATTAAATAAAAGCAAAACGATTCATTAATGGTAAAATAGTTATTTGCCATTAAAAAATAAAACAAACCAGCTCTTCCTTTGTTTTATATGTTACCAACTAGGCAGAAGCAGAATAAAAAAGAAAGGAAAAGAAAAGGCGAGAGAGAAAAAGAGAAAGGTAAGGGAAAAAAAAAATAAAAATCCAAGGAAAACAAAATAAAAAAAATGAGAGAATAACCTTGTAAAATTACAAAGTCCAACTTATAAAAGACTAATCTAAAGAAGAATCAAGTGAAGGAAGGAGGAATTGAGAGAGCGGAAAAATTTAATTATTTTATTTTCCAGTTGACATGAGATTGTTATTTTATCCTGGTTAAAAGGTTGTTACAATATGGATTCAGATTTGATTATAAATAAATTATATTCCATAAAACATCGAAGGATGTAATTTCAATAGTAGGTTTATTTTTACTTTCACTTCAATTTTATATAGTTTCAAATTTATTTTTATTTGAATTAAAACTTTACTATTAATTTCAAAAATACGTGTACATGAATTAATAATTGTTCTTAAAAAATTAATATATTTATTTAATAGCTTAGGATAGGAAAAATTCCTAACTCCGCCCTCGGATATAACATTCAAAAAATAACAGGCGACATTTTCCTTAAACAAACATTAATATTTATTTATATTAATAGAAACTAGGGAGTCTTTTTTTTTTTGTTAGTTTCTTTCATTTTTGCTCTTTCATGTGCTTGGAAGTTATTAGCTTCTCTAGCCTTCCCTAGATAGACAGTTGAAGCTTGCCAAGTGATGAAGCCGTGAAGTTTGATTGGTGACCTCTTTCATTAAATATTTATTTTTGTATAATTCTATTCTTGTTAATTACTATAATTAATTAGTAGAAACGATTCAAAGCACCTCATACCACTCCGTAACATATATTATTATTATTATTATTATAAAACACATTGAATTTTAGTGATTAAAGCGCACACATTATTATTATTCATCGACACAGACAAGATACATAGAGGGATGGCCGCCACCATGATTACATAAATACCCACAATATCAGCAGGCATCGCCCTTTCATGCTACAACCTCCATGGAAGGGAAGCATGTCAGGAGCCAGCCTTGTCATGTGAGTGAATATATATGGTAGCCTAGCAAGCCAAACCAAAAGGTACAGACGTATTATTACATCTTAGTACATAAGTGGGCGGGAACATGCATGCATATAATTAAGCTCCTTTGAACTCTTTATTCGTCAATACAGACACCAGTAAGGGCATGTTCTGTGATGTTGGATATGTTTAGTAATCATTAGAACGAAGGTAAATATCAACAGTAGCGTTGACTGTTGGCAAAAGCTGGAGGTAAAAGTCAGGGTTTTCGCTGGCAGGATCTTTCTTCTGATAATTGATAGTCCATTTCGCGGTGCTGGAAGAGGTAACCTGTAGAGTGACGGAGAAGGACTCGTACTGTTGCAGCAACGCTCCTTCCAGCACCTTGTAGGTGATTTTCCTGGAGCGGTCGTCAACGGATTCAACTACATACTTGATTTTCTCCGCAGTGTCTGATCATAATTGAAAAAACAAAGCCCAATCTTATAAGTTTCTGAGTAATTTTTCAACCAGAATCTAATCTATTATAGCTAGAATTCAAATCATTTAATGTATGGATCAGCACTGTAATAATGTTATTGCATTCTTAAATTTATAACGCACGTACCACGGCAAGACTCGGAAGACAGGATTTCAATCACTTTGCGGGAGCCAACAGTATTAACCCAGCTTTTGTTACCGTCAGCGAGTCCTATTGTCTGCACAACAGAACCGCAGACATTCGGCAAGAAGTTTGCTTGTTTCTTGAAGAATTTATAGAAAGCATCAGTAGAGCATTGAATTGGTGTTTCCACGACTTTTCTGCAAAGGCGAGCCATATCTTTGATCTTTTGTAGAGACTGGCAAGTAGCTAAGAGACCTCCTTGGCTAGATAACTGACAAGGAGTGGAGAAATGCAGTGAAGAAATGTAGAGTCCTCCTTGGCATTATATAGAAAAAATGCCCAGCGTTAACCCTCTTGTTATTCATCTTTTGTCAAGCCAATAGGTCATTTTCACATGTCACCTTTCACACAGTTGTCGAAATTTAGAATGCATTCCCTCCAGCAGCTCACGATACCTTTTAAAGCAGTAATATGGTTCTGATAATTGAATGTTATTTGTAGTTTTATTATACAATTTTCCAACGATCTTATGGCTAAATTTTCACTTATTTATTAATTATTTTGTTTAATATATTTTGTTGTTATTTAATTTATAACTTTTTTAATACAGTACTTTTTTTTTTTTTTAATATTCACCTTCTAAGTCAGATTTTAATCAAAATAGATATTTAGCTGTTGTTTCTTTAAAATAAAAATAATTATGGCTTCTACTTAAGAGATTGTTGCTCCTACAATTGCTGCACTGACAAGTTTTATCATAGTAAGGAGGATTCCATCATTATCTTCTGTGATTTATGATGAGAATCCTGAAAACTTAATAGTTTAAACTTTAAAAAGTCAAAATAAAAGATATAATTTTATCTAACCATCTTAAACTTTAAAAAGTTCTTAACTAAAGATTCGCCAAAGTTGTTAGATGATAAATCTAATACAACTATTGTGGTAGCTATGGATGAATTGATGCAATGCGATTTTGTATGCATAAAGTACATCTTTAATGGAATGGAGAATACATTTTATGACGGGTAGAGTTGCATTAATAATGTAAAGGTACTATAAGAATATTTTGGTTAGAAGTACAAAGATGAAGATGCCACTATAAAAAAATTCATAGTCAATTAAACTCTTGACTTAAATATATATTATTGATTCAACGTCTATAATTAGTCAAGTTCGAGAGTTTCAACTCATTTTACATAATGTTCTTGCCTAAGTGATGATTTTGAGTAAATCTTTCTAAGTGGTTGTTATTATTAAAAAATTACCACTAACTTAAAAAGATTTCAAGAAATACTTTAAATATAAAAAAGAAAAGATGGTAGTTGAAGACCTTATTGTAAGGTTGAGGATAGAAGATGGGAACAAGTTTTTTAAGAAGATAACCAACTTTTATTTAATGACCTTTGGGGGAATTTGATTAAACAACCAACAAAGTCTCATAATAAAAACCAAAATAAGAATCTTGTTGTGAAGGGAAAATATATTGCTAAGATATTTAGTGGCAAATGCTTTATCTACAATAAAACTAGATATCAAGCAATAGATTGTAAAAATAAGTCTCAATAAGGTAACTTTAAGAAAGAAAGGGCAACTCAAGCCAATGCCAATGAGATTGTAAGAACACATTTATTATATTTTGACTATGTGGATAATCTAACATATTATTATTTAGACCAGATTTCAGGCCAAAGACTAAGAAAAGGCTTGATCATGCCAAATGATTTATATGACAAAAAGATTTATAACTTTGGATCTGACTATTGGAATAACTCAAATTTTTTCAGGAAATTTTATAGGCCAGTTCTATAAAAAAAATAGGTTGATTATAACCATCCAAGAATGAGAAGGCCTTTAAATTACATCCATAAATTGTTACTTTTATCAATTTTGTTATTTTCCTAGTTGTTTTTTTTTAAAAAAACATTTTAGCTTGATCAATTGTTATTTTCCCTCTTAAATTGGAATTCTAATTATTCATATCTTGTAAACCTTTGGTTTAAGGCCTATTTAAGATCATGGTAACCTTGTTATGAGGGTAAACTATTAAAAGATAATTATATAGTAATAAAACTATGAATTTGGATTTCCATATTATCCGTTCTTCTAAACATCTTGTCTTTCTTGTTTTTTGATTCCTATTTTTAGGTTTGGTTGCATCATTTATGCAAAACTATACATGAAAATTAGTGAATCTTCCATCCGGAAGTAAACCATTACGCTATAAATAGATATTCAATAAGAAGATGGAAGCTAATGGAACTATGATATATACCAAGTAAGACTAATTGTTAAAGGATTTAATTATTTTCACACATATTCATCTATGTTAAGTATAACTTTCGTAGGAATATTAATAGCCACCACATCTATTAATAATTTTGAAGCATATCAAATGGATGTAAAGATAAATTTTTTTAAATGATGACCTTGATGAGAGGGTCTATATGAAGTAATATGAGGAGTTTGTAGTTAAAAGGCAATAAATGAAAGTCTATAAGCTTATTAAGTCACTATATGGTTTGCAATAAGTAACTAAGACAAACATGTAAATTTTGACAATGTTATTTTATCAAGTAAGTTTTAAATTAACAAATATGATATAAATGTGTTTATGTAAAAACTAAAAATAAAGTTTATGTCATTATATGTTTTTATGTAGATGACATGTTAATTTTAGGCAACAATAAACACATGATCAAATTTATCAAAAACAATTTAACTAATAAGTTTGATATAAAAGATTTGGGTGTTGCTGATATCATATTAGGATTTAAAATTTCTTGGATATCTAATGAATTGGTAATGTCTTAATCTCATTATGTTAAGAAAGTTCTTGATAAATTTTTTAAAGTGACAATACCATTTATCAAAATACCAATGGATATAAGTGTGCATCTATTAAAAAACAAAGGTAAGGGAATACACCAATTAGAACATTCTCAAACAATTGAAAGCTTGATGTATGAAATAAACTATACAAGATCAAATATATTGCATACTTAGTTACCAAGTTAAATAGATTTACTAAGAATCCAAGTATGTATCATTGAAAAATAATAAATAGTGTATTAAAATATTTGAGATACACCTTGTACTATAGGCTACACTATACTTGATATCTTATGGTACTAGAAAGTTATAATGATGTGAATTGTGTATCAAACACCAAGGGTTCAAAATTCATCATTGGATATTTATTCACACTCAATGGAGTAACGATGAATTGGAAATCTTATAAGCAAATATGCATTGTAAGATCCATGATACAATCAAATTTTATTTCTTTGTCTATTCCTATGATGAAAAAAGGTGCTTATATCACACTCTTAAAAAGAAATTAGGGCTAAAGTTATTTTCATATATTAGTTTATCAAGTGGAGTATAATAACATAATCTTAATAAGACATCACCTATATAAGTAGGAAATGTAGAAGTGTTTTTGAGAATTTTAAAAGATTGAATTCTTTAAAGCACTCATGAAACTAAAAGTTGTTTAGGGATAAAATAAATACCATTATGAAAACTGAAGAAAACTCTAAGAAGATAATTGTGTGGGTACTATTATCCTGGTTTGCATAAAAAAATTAAATAAGTCAAGACATAATGTTTATTAATTGACCAAATAAATTGGATAGTACTTGACCAAGAAAAGTTCAAATTCAAAAACTACCTATCCTAATATAGTGATCTTCAAATTCATTTTTTCTCTATATTCATTTTGTCTTTGTATTTTAGCTATTCAATTTCCATTCATATGAAGGATTGATGAAAAATGGCTTTGAAATGGTATTTACATATATTTTAAAATCATTAATGGTATTGTGAAATTTAATGATCAATTTCTTTCTATCTTGTCAAATTCATTGATTATAAAAATACAATAAATTTTCATGAATTAATTCTAATTAGTCTTGAATTAATTATGTTCTATTGAATCCTTTTAGATTCATTAATTATGTAAATTCAATGAATTGTTGGAATTAATTCTAATTAATAGTAAATTAATTCAATTCAATGAAATCTTCTAAGATTAATTGATTTTTCAAATTCAATTAATTATTATGAATTCATTCTAATTAATTTGAATGAATTTCTCTTCCCTAGCCTCCCATATTAGGGGTAAAAGGAGTTCATTCTCATAAGTTGAAGAAGTAGAAAGTAGACAATAGAGAATTTGAGTAAATTTTCTAGTTCATAGGTCTTGATTAGAAGTGCATTATTTTGAGGTATTGTAATTGAAATTTTTCGAGGCAAGTTAAACTGAGATCGTTTCTACCTATTAACAAGTAATTTAACCTAAAGGATAGAAGGTACAATTCTCAATAATAGCTTTTTTTTTCATGTCTTGGTTTTGATTCTAAATTCTACAAGTACTTTATATGTTTATAATTGTTTTTTACTTAATATTTTATATTATTTTTTATATTATCCTGCAAATATAAATATATATAATTGATTTTACTAAATAATTTCCCAATGAAGTTTATATTAGATCCTTGCTAACATATCACAAAATATAATGTGACTAATTTGGTTGAAAAACCAACCAATTATTTAAATTTTGTAGATATTGTTAAAACAATAAGATTTTGGACCGGATGTGGTAACAAATTGGGTTCCTTGTAAGGAGAAAAAGAAATAGCACTTGAAGAATTAAACGGACATAATTGGGGAGACGAAGGAGAGAGAAAGGAGGAAGATGGACATCACATTAAAAAAAAATATTTTGAATAATAAAAATAGAAAACCACCCTTTGATGTTACATTAATTGTAAGAAAGGATGTGGGCATTTGTGCAATGTTAACCTCCCCAAAAGGTGGGGAGGTTATTAGAATATTAATTAGAATTAAAGGGAAAAAAATAATATTTTAACAATGTAGGTATTTATTTAACTAAATCGAAGCTAAACTTAATCCAAATCATTGCAACTAAATCATATTGTAACAAAAATATTTTTATAATATTTTTTTAAAATCACCAGTATAAGTTTCACAAATCTT
The DNA here is from genome assembly GCA_018804465.1 of Populus tomentosa. NCBI lineage: Eukaryota > Viridiplantae > Streptophyta > Magnoliopsida > Malpighiales > Salicaceae > Populus > Populus tomentosa. The sequence continues at coordinate 1,312,209 of CM031975.1, forward strand.
AGAACCACTAGAGATTTATATGGTTGTTAACTTTGGAGTTCGTGAGATTAGTCGATGTATGCGCAAACTGACCCGGATACCGACGTTAATAACAAAAACATTTCCAAAATAGATTTCTCAAATAATAATTCAATAATTTAACAAATACAATATATTATTTATAAACAATTTTCATCATACCGTCACAATCTAAAATCTAAATTCAAACACCAAGCAAGTATCTTTCGGAGTCCCTAACACATTCTTGAATGAAGCGTAGTCTTTACTCTATTAATAACTACTAAAAGTAAAATGATGAGATAGTTTAAATTTGGTTAGTTTATGTATAAAACTGAGAATTATACTTGAATATCAATATTTTCTATTAAACAAAAGCATGATTAAGAATTATACTTGAATTGTGAATAAGTGAAACTTGTGGATGTGGAGTGAAATAGAAATTAAAATATTACGGATTTGGAAAGACGAATCTGCTCATGAATTATATATACAGAAAGGAGAAATCAGAATAAGAATATAGGAAAAAGCATGATTAAAAAGTTCTCTACCTTTAAAGGAATCGTTGGATAACTTTTCTTTGTTTTGTTTTTTTGTTTTTTTTCATTCGAACTTGACTTGGCATGCATATATAGAAGAAAGAATAAGAATATAGTATAAGATTGATCTTTTTGAGGAGTGGTGGCCTCCAAAATTCCTCATCTCATGCCTAAAGTGATGATAAGATAGTGGGTGCATAATTACTTTCTTTACCATAAAGTTACACTAGCTAGCAATTCATGGATTTGCTGCTCTCTCCTGTCAATCAAAGCCTGCAGGTAAAGAAGGTCGCGTCTTCTTTTTTCCACTCAGAAATTCTTATTATCATGTAGGAAAAGTCAATTCAGAATTATTAAAAACAGATAAATCTGAACCAAATGAAATGGAACATTACATGCCTTATGATTACGAGTTCCATAAGGAATCTATCGCTAAAAGAATAATAACATTTGCTGGTCTGATAATTTGTCTCGAGTCTTATTCCACAGTGAAAAGATATCTTGCATAGTATTGATGCTCAATTTTCTAAGAACTTGGTTTTGTCCATTAAAGACTAATTCAATACTCTTACTAGTTAGAGCATGAGGATCACTTGAGTAATAGTTCAAGATTTTCACTTAATAAAAAAACTATAAAAATAAATAAAGTATATTTATCAATTATATTTTATGAAATGAAGATTACCTTACTTAACAAAAAGCCAAAATTATAAAATAAAGATTGATCAAGATCTCACTTGTCTGATATAAATAAATAAATAAATAAATAAATAAATAATATTTCTTAAATATTTGTAAAGATTTCATTTATAATTTTGCTCAAGTCTTCCATTCACCTTAAGTTGGGTATGTAATTACTACTAATAAAAACAAGTTGCTGGAATAGTGGTTTAAATTGATGAGATAGTTTAAATTTGTTTAGTTTATGTATAATATTATTAATTATAGGATTTAGTAGTATAAAATGAACTCCAATTATTAATATGTTATTGCCTTGCATTCGAGAGTAGAAAGGAAATTAACAAGGTGTTTTTGATACCTTGACCTATGGTATATTGGATTAGTGTTATGGAGAATGATGAAGGATTATACTTCAATTATGAATAAATGAAACTTGTGGGTGTGGAGTGAAATAGAAATAAAATTATTAACTGAAATTCTTATTATCATATAGGAAAAGTCATTTCAGAAGTATTAAAAACAGATAAAGAAATTTATTATAACAAAAACTAAAACATATCAGTGAATTAATATGTACTGTAAGTGATTTAATTGTGAATTATATTGTTCGTGTTTATTCTCTTCAAAGTTCTTTCATTGCTGAGTTCTTTCAAATAAATAATTAATATGTTAGCCTCTTTCATCGTAATTGATGTGTGAATTATTATTATTATTATTATTATTATACTATATATTAAAATGCGTGGAAAAAATACTGTGCAAAACATTGTACATTTAATGTGAACACAAACTTGTTGCATAGTGGATGGCATTATAGACATAGAGTGTTTGCAGTATGAACATCACTATAGCACCCGAGGGATGTTATCTTTGCAATTTGTAAGTTAAAAATTGTGGTTGGGTCATTGGGTTTTGCTGCTAGCAGAACCCAATGACATTAGGTCTCATTGCCAGCAGGACCCCATAGTATTAGGCAAGACAAGTTTAATATTATTAAATTTAAAATAAATTTTAATACTATAAAAAATATATATAGATTTGATTTGAAAGGTAAAATCAATTATTATTATTATTATTATTATTATTATTGACTTAGGTTTGACATCTCCTTTCAGATCCAAGATACTTAAGGCTGGAAAGGGACACATGATCCAAATTGTTTGGGAGTGCTAGGAGCGCAAACCCAAGTCCCTTGGGTCTTGCCGCCTCTCCTGGCCCAAGATATTTGGGTCAGACGTCCAGACCTAAGCTTGGGTCTCGTTACAACTCTGGACCCAACAACTTTGGGTCTGGCTGCAAGGATGAACCCCAAGCTCTCGGGTCTCTTTTTGTAGATAGACTCAATGCTTGTAGGTCTTAGATTTTTTTTGATATTTTTTATGGAAAAAATCGACCTACGACGCAACGCAGGCTACCTAACTAATAAAGAATCTATAGCGAAAAAAATACCACTTTTGAGGTATTTATATTCTTTTATTTTTAAAAAATTAATATTTATATTGGTTTTGTTATTTGAGTTCTTGAACTATAAAGTTAGTTATATTGGTTTTTAAAAGAATACCACTTTTAAGAAAGGAAGTCTTTCATAATTGTTTATATATATATATATATATATATATATATATATAAACTTTTGAAATTTTAGTAAATTTCTTCTTCTTCTTCTTCTTCTTCTTTCCATTCAAAATTGTCTTGGCATGCTTAAAAGAAAGAATGAGAATATTGGATGACACAAAGTTACACTAGCTAGCAATTCATAGTTTCTCATCCATTCAAAATTGATACTTTTTAGGGTGGTCTCCAAAATTCCTCTCTTTACCATAAAGTTACACTAGCTAGCAATTCATGGTTTTGCTGATCTCTCCTGTCAATCAAAGCATGAAGGAAAAGTCATTTTAGAATCATTAAAAACAAATAAATCTGAACCAAATGAAATGGAACATTGCTAAAAGAATAATAATTTGTTTTGGGTCATGTGATGCATCTTATTCATGATGTGAAAAGATCTTTTCAATGATATTGATGCTTGATTTTGTAAAATACTATTTGGTTTTGTTGATTAAAACAATAAAATATCTGAGATTAAATTCAACATAGAAACAAAGAGGTAGGCCTTTTTTTTTTCTTTTTTTTAACAATTCATGAAGCACAAATATGTTTACTTTAGTCCTTGAATTTGTTTTCTCTTTAGTTTTGGTTCCTTTTCCAAGGATTTTATGTTCCAATCATGAAATTTATTCGATTTAAATTTCAAACTCTAAGATTTGAGAGAAGAGAAATAGTATCCAGAAAATAGGAAAGGAGAGAAAGCATAATAACATTTATAATATCAGACTATTCCCTCGCTGTATCCATCATTAACCACCGACAAAATTATTCCCTCTATATATATTGAGGGAATTATAGTGAGAAACGATGAAATAAAAAAAAACCCAAAAGTATGATGATGTGTCATTTTTACAAACAGAATTACTGACGACGTTAACTCGTTGGTGAAATTCATAGATAAATTCGTTTGTAATATTTAATTTATGACTTAGCGAGCAACCCTCTTTTCCCCTCCCCCATTTCCTCTTCCTCCTCCATTTTTTTCTGTAACACACAACACCCATCTAATTTTATCACAAATCAACCTCCCCCTACAAAGCCACCCTAACACTTTGTTTGTTTACATTTCTATTTTGATTCAAATTTTATTAAGGATTCCTCATTTCAAGTAAGCAAAACTATCCATTGTTTACTTGAACTCAATTTTATAATGTTAACTTGAAAGTTAAATGGTCGATTGAGGGTCAATCTGTATAAATTTAAGACTAAGAACTAATTTGAAAAAGGCGTTAGAATTCGAGGTTGATATTGAAGTTCGGTAGGAACAAAATTGCATAAAATTAGTAGTTTATGATCAATTAGGGGTGCAATTGAAAGACATTAAAAGCTAGAGGATCAAATTGAACTTTAGCCAAATCCTTAAATTAAAACCTTAAAAGCCAAAACAACGCCGTTTTATTTAAATGAAACGATGCATTTTGATCAAAACGACGTTGTGTTTTACCCAAACAGTACAAAAAAAAAAAGACAGACCAGACGACGCGTCGTGTGGTATTGTTCATCTTCTTCATCATTTTTTTCATCTGAAAGTTGTTCAGGTGACCATCTTTTCAGAACATTTAATGCTTCATCTCTCAAGCAAACCAAATAAACCATACACCACCATGATGGCCTGACACTTGACCATACCTTTGTATGGTTCTTTTTGGCCAATTAACACCACAACAACATTGGTGTTTCCCAAAAATGGCCAAATCAGGCAGTGTTTTAGGCCATGATAGCAAATTTGAACCAACGATTAGGATATGTTTGGTTCTAATCAAATGCCAAGATTTTTCCCTAATAAAGACAAAGTGTTACTCTTCCATCCCTTATAAATAGGGGTGCATTCCAAGTTTTGAAGAGGAATAAATCTGAAGCCAATGTTTGAAGAAACTCAACATTTTTCCCCTATTCCTATTCTTCCTCTCCCTGCCAGTTTTCTGCCACTTCCCCCACCACCACTGTTGCCACAAGCCATACGTTGGACTTCCTTGCACTACCAGGAACATCACCAATAAATTTTCTCCTCTGACCAGACAAGCATTCCCTTTATTTTTTCTCCTTAAAACCTTTTCATCGATCTGCGGAACATGAAGAATCATGTTCTGCAAAATGCCTAACATGGTCCCTGGATTGGAAAACAATCATATGGGCTTGGGCTAAACACTTTTCAGCCCAGCCATCTGTCTGGCCTAGTATAAAAAGTGTTTTGGGCCTTAACCGACCTAACTAGACCGCGTCTGGGCCCTAAGCATAGCCTATCCAAAAAAAAGGAAGTCAGGTCTATTGGGCCGTCTATCAGCTCGACACAACCCAGCCGAGTTTAGCCCAGCCTATATAATAATAATATAATATTATATAATTATATAATAATAAAAAAACCAAAAATTTGCAAAATTTTCCAAAAGTCATTTAAAAAATTTTGTGATTTCCTTGCATGTTTTCTATCAATTTTGTATAATATCAGGTTGTATATTTACACTACAAGATACAGATCTTGTATGAAAATACTTGGTTTTCTCCGAAACTTAAAAAACAATTTAAATTTTTTTAAAAAAATATAATTAATTTCCTCTTTGAAAAAATAAATTTTTTGTTTTCATGCATACAACCAAACTCTAAAATTTTTTTTAAGCATATTTTAAAAAAACAAAGAAACAAAAATGCATCTTTTTCATGTTTTAAAATGCAAAAATAAATATTGTAACTAGTTTATGATTATTCATTAAGTTTGGTCAAAATATCAAAAACCCTTCACCAATTATTTTGTTCACTTTATATTTAAAGTGTTAGGGTTTAGCTATAGACTTTAATATTTGGGGGGTGTAAAACTACATAGTAGAGTATACCCTTTGGTATTAAAGATAAAAAAAAAATGCGATACTAAATTTTAGACCTTAGAATGGTTCGGATTTAACTTGATAAGGTAGAGACTTCTCATGAAGGGAGATCTACTTTAAACCTTAGAAAGACTAATGGACATAAACATGACCTAGAAAAACAATCAAACAACATGTAGCTTACCTTAGGTAGGGTGCGCTGAGGGTGATGCTTAAAGCTGTGAGAACCATAACACGCGTGCACTGTCGGAGAGCTTCAGTTTATATGCGACGACATGGGCCACGACGTTCACAACGTGCCATCAAAAGAAATCCAAAATATCATGCATGAAGATGCATTCAAGTGGTTGTGGGGTCTTTTCATAGTCAAGCTTCTATTCTCTTCTGGCCAAGGAAATAGGAGGGATTAATAACCATGTGCAGGAACGATTCATAAGTAGTGGTAGAAGAAATAAATATAAAGTCTGTTGTAACTCATTTTTGGGTCCCCACAAAAAAATAAAATAAATAGCCAAAGACGGTTAGAAAAATAACAGGAGGCAGAAGCGCTCAGAAAATGATCGGAAAATTGGTCAAAGAGGTTAAAAAATACAAAGATTGGATTTTTGACAGTATATTCTTAAAGGATGAAAGCCCTGTTGAGAAGGAAAATTTGAATTTTTAGGAGAAAAGCCCAAGTTTGGATGTTTATGGACTTAATTGGATTTTTAATTGATTTTATAGGGGATTTGATTGCAAGAAAAATTGATTTTTAAGTCAATTTGGGCTTTATTTGAAAGAAATTTAAGTTCTGGGGCCAAAATATATTTTTTAGGAATTTTTTAGGTCAAATCAGGGGCTTAATTGCATAAATATTGAAGTTTAATGGCCAATTAGGGACTTAATTAAGAAAATCCGAAACCAGGGACCAAATTGGAAGAGGCGTGTAAATGGAGGGGCTGCAATTATTCGGTTCAGGGGCCTAATTGAAGAAATTAAAAGTTTATTAATCAATTGAGGGCTCAATTGCATAAATCAGAGGCCAATGACTAAAGTGAAAAACGCGGCCAACAAGAGGGGCGGAGACCGAATTTGGCAGAGATACAATTGAAATAAACAAGAAACGATGGAGGGCTGATTTGAAATTTGGGCTCATTTAAATGAAACGATGCGTTTTCTCCAAAACGACGACGTTTCATATATTATAAAAAAAGAAGAAGGAAAGACCAGAACGGTGTCGTTTTGAACGACACTGTTCATCTTTCTTATTCCCCCCGAATGAGCAATAGCAGGAGACGAAAACCGTTGTTTTCAAACCTTCCCGCCTCTCTCTCCTCGCCAGTCCTGGCCCAGACTATATAAGTTTTTTTTGGGCCGAGGTCGGCCCGCCCTTTTTTTTTTTGGTCTGAGCCTGGCCCATTTCCTTGGGCCGGCCCAGCCCCATAATATAATATATTATATATTATATATTATAATATATTACAATATATATGTGTGTATATATAAAAAAATATAATAATAAAAAAAAAATTTGAAAAATCTTTGAAAAATATTGTTGATTTTCCTGCATATTTTTGTCAAAATAGCTTAATATTGGTTTGTATTTTTTATACCGTAAAGATACAAAACCACTGTTAAAAATACCTGGTTTTCGTCAAAACATCAAAGATTTTCAGAATAAAAAATGTTTTTTGCTTTCAAATTTTTTTTTATAAAAAGTCCCTAAAAATATTGTTGATTTTTTCTGCATATTTTTATTAAAGTGGATTAATGTTGGGTTGTATTTTTATACCGTAAGGATACAAACCCAGTATTAAAATACCCGATTTGCGTCAAAGCATAAAAAAAAATAATATTTTGTTTTTTAAAAAATTGTTTTTTTGTTTTAAAATACGGCCTAGTCTCTCAAATATATATATATATATATATATTATAACATCGTATTTTCACACAACAAAGGAAATTTTCAAAATAATATATATATTAGCATGCATTTTGGCTTTAATAACCGGTTTATTCAAGCCATGAGAACTAGGCCAATATTTCAAAAATTCTAAAAAAATCTTTTTGTTTTCTTTTAGTATTTGGGATTATGAATTTATACGTAAAACGTATTCCTAAATATTATTAATAAAGTTTTGGTATAGACGTTAGAACGGTTAGGATTTTACCCGATAAGATAAAGACCTTCTTACCGAGGGGGATTTTTCTTGAACCATAGACAGACCAACAACTAGAAGTCCAATAACACCTTAGTTTTTATCAGACAATAAAACAATGCAGCTTACCTTAGGTAGGGCGTATTTGGGGTGCTAATACCTTCCCTTTACGCAACCAATCCCCGTACCCGATCTCTGAGACCAGTTAGGGTTCCTAGTGACTAAAATACTAGGTGGCGACTCCTATTCCATTTTTCTACCAATAAAAGACAAGAATTTTCTTGTCTTCCCAATATCTGCCATATAGAAATAGATTTTTTTTTATTGTTAAAATGGAAACACACTAGTTTTTTCGCCGCGACGCCGCACACGTGCGACAGATTGGCGACTCCACTGGGGACCTTGTAGACTAAGCTTTGTTTTTTATCTGATTTGTTTGTGTTTTCGTGTGTTTATTGTTAATATGCCTTTCCTTTTATTTGCGTATTTGTTTTTTTTTTATTTTATGCATATTATTCATGCATTGTATACAATTGTCTCATGCATCACTTGCTTTAATTTTGAAAAGCACACATAAACTTTAAGTTAAGTGGGGAATTAACGATTTACCCTAATAGTATTGGTCAGGGTTTAAATGCGTGAAACACCCAACTCATATCTGAGTGCCTGCTTGGTAATGGTGGGCATACGTGTCTTAACTGTTCCTTGCAACGCCCCCATACTTCTTTATGAAGAACGTCACTGGGCAGATATGAGACCCTTCAAGACCAGATAGAAAAACTACCCACTCTCACTTAATAAATAGAGCTTGTCTTTAGGTTATGTATCTTACTTTCATTTGCATCACGATTAATAATGTTAAATTCATCAACCCAGGTTTTGAGCTGAAATCATGACTAAGTACCTCTCTTTCCAAGAATTTGGACAAGAGTCTGAGTTGGCTCAGATCGCTGAAGGAAAATGCCCAAGATCGATGCTAGTGGGTTACCATGCATTACCAAGGTAAATCACATGGTAAACGACTTAGGGAAGTTATTGTCTATCATGGAATATGTTGACGAGACTCTGTTTGAAAGGCGATATGGGAGAATTGCACAAATAATGAGGTTGCCTGTACAAGCAGCGGCGATCAAAGCCCTTCTGAATTTTTAGGATCCCAGTTATCGGTGTTTTACCTTTGGAAACATCGATATGACACCCACCTTGGAAGAATATGAGAGAATTCTGGACTTTCCAAATGACAGCCACAGAATCTACCACCGACGCAGATTTGAAGACACAGCTTCAGAAGTAGTCAGTTTATTAGGCTTAGGAAAGATGAGCCAGTGTAGAGTCGTCGAAGGGGGTTTTAAATGGAAGGTCATTGAAGCCCGAATGAAGAAAAATGCCGAAGAAGGCAAGTTGTTTTTAATTTGCATCACATTCTCATTACATATGCATCACATTCTCATCACGCATTTTGTTTTTAATTTATCATATGCATTCTAGATCATGAAACATAGGTCCCACACCCAGAGTCCACCAAACCCGGTCCAGATCAAGAATGGAAAACGAAGAAAGAGCTCATTTAGAGTCGCACTACCAGACCGAGTTGGAATCCGTGAAAAATAAAGTTTCTCGGCTGACCAATCTGCTTGAGCAACTTTTAAAAGCCAAGAACGGGGAGGGAATGTCTACCCAACCACCTATAGGAGCACCGTCAGCTCATGCCCCGGGGATATCTCAGAACTTGGGGGCAGATTCAGTGACTGGGCAGCACTTTGCACCTGCCATTCCCATTCAGCCCCCTCAAGCTCACATCACTGTAGATTTAACAGCAGATGGGCCTTCCGATAATAGGTCCACTGGTTTTATGAACGATGACAAGATATCAGCTTTGGAAGAAAGGTTAATAGCAGTCGAGGGAAATGACTGGTTTGACCCCATGCGAGCGTCTGAAATATGCTTGGTACCAAACATCATGGTACCAAAAGATGATTTTAGGATACCGGAGTTTATAAGGTACACTGGGTTGGAATGCCCAAACACTCACCTTCGATCTTATTGCAATAAGATGGTTGAGGTGATTCATGACGATAAGTTACTGATCTACTTTTTCCAAGACAGTCTATCGGGGTCTGCGTTAAGTTGGTACATGAGGCTGGATAATGCCAAGATTAAGAAATGGAAGGATTTAGTGGAGGCTTTCCTTAAGCAATACAAGTTCAATTTGGAAATTGCTCCAGATCGAACAAGCCTTATGTCAATGGAAAAGAGAAGCCTAGAGTCAGTAAGGGCTTATGCGCAAAGATGGAGGGACGAGGCCACGCATGTGCAACCCCCTTTGATAGAAACGGAGATGGTGAATTCACCAGGCTAGTAGAACAACAGGAACAGACTTGGAAGCCTACCGCCGAGGAACTCGAAACCATCAATGTGGGCAATGGTCAGCTCAAGAAAGAGTTGAAAATAGGTACCTTGATTACTTCTGAACAAAGGATAAAAATGATCACCCTATTACAAGAATATTCAGATGTCTTTGCTTGGTCCTATGAAGATATGCCCGGTTTGGATACAAGTATTGTAGAACACAAGATACCGTTAGAAGAAGGTTATAAACCAGTCAAGCAGAAACTGAGGAGGGCCCACCCGGATGTCTGGATCAAGGTCAAAACAGAACTCGAAAAGCAATGGGATGCTGGTTTTCTAGAAGTAGTTAGATATCCACAATGGGTATCTAACATTGTTGTGGTGCCTAAGAAGGAAGGGAAGATTAGAGTTTGTGTGGATTTTCAGAATTTGAATAAAGCTAGCCCTAAGGATGATTTTCCTCTACCACACATAGATGTTTTAGTGGATAATGCTGCCCGAAGTTCCACTTATTCCTTTATGGATGGTTTTTCAGGATACAACCAGATAAAAATGGCTCCAGAGGATAAGACGAAAACAACTTTTGTCACACCTTGGGGGACGTACTGCTACAAGGTCATGCCATTTGGGTTGAAAAACGCAGGTGCAACATATCAAAGAGCAATAGTGACTCTATTCCACGACATGATGCACAAAGAAATTGAGGTGTATGTAGATGATATGATTGCCAAGTCTAAAAAGGGACAGGATCATGTGGAAGTTTTGAGGAAGTTATTTGAGAGGCTGAGGAAGTATGAACTAAGGCTTAATCCTGCAAAATGTTCATTCGGAGTTAAATTGGGCAAGTTGTTGGGATTTGTGGTAAGTGATAGAGGTATAGAGGTGGATCCAGATAAAGTAAGAGCCATCCAGGCTATGTCATCCCCTAAGACGGAGAAAGAAGTAAGAGGATTCTTGGGAAGGTTGAACTACATTGCTCGGTTTATAGCTCAGCTAACAACAACATGCGAGCCTATATTCCGACTACTAAGGAAAAATAATCCTGGAACCTGGAATGAGGAGTGTGAGGAGGCATTCAATAAAATCAAGCATTATTTACAAAATCCACCTTTACTAGTTCCTCCTGTATCAGGAAAACCTTTAGTATTATATCTAACAGTAACTGAAGCAGCCATGGGATGTGTATTGGGTCAGCATGATGAAACCGGAAGAAAGGAAAGAGCTATTTATTATTTAAGTAAGAAATTCACGGAATGTGAGTCCAGATACACGGAGATAGAAAGGCTTTGTTGTGCGTTGGTGTGGGCGGTAAAGAGGTTGCGACATTACATGTTATACTATACCACTTGGTTGATTTCAAAAGTGGATCCTCTGAGGTTCATTTGTAACAAGCCCTTTCTCTCAAGTCGAATTGCAAGGTGGCAGGTTTTATTAGCAGAATATGACATAGTGTATATGACAAGGAAAGCCGTAAAAGGGAGTGCAATCGCAGACCATCTAGCCGATAATGCTGTTGAAGATTACGAACCTTTGGATTTTGATTTCCCCTATGAAGATATATTGTCAATAGAAAAGGAAGAAGAGAAGACAGATTGGTGGACCATGTTTTTTGACGGGGCAGTAAATGTACATGGTAACAGGGCAGGGGCGGTAATAATCTCTCCGAATAAGAAACAATACCCAGTTTCGGTCAAACTACATTTCGAGTGCACCAACAATACAGCTGAGTATGAAGCTTGTATCCTCGGTTTAGAAGCAGCATTGGAGATGAAAATAAAGAAGATAGATGTATATGGAGATTCAATGTTGATCATCTGCCAGGTCAAAGGGGAATGGCAAACCAAAGAGGAAAAGTTGAGGCCGTACCAGGAATACCTATCCATACTAGCAAAGGAATTTAAAGAAATTAGATTCACCCATCTGGGAAGGGAGGGGAACCATTTTGCGGATGCTTTGGCCACACTAGCTGCTATGACTACCATTGATCTCAAGTGCAAGGTACAACCGGTACATATTGATATTAGAAATGATCCAGCTCACTGTTGTTTAGTTGAAGGAGAGATGGACGGACAACCTTGGTATTACGATATCAAGAATCTTATGCAGAATCAGGAATATCCGGTGGGAGCTTCTAAAACGGATAAGAAAACCTTGAGAAGGTTGGCTATAGACTTCTATTTAGATGGAGAGATTTTATATAAAAGATCATTTGATTGAACCCTGTTAAGGTGTTTGGATGAGGCAGATGCTAGAAAGGCATTAAGAGAGGTCCATGAGGGGATTTGCTCAACCCATGCTAGCGGGCATATGATGGCAAGGAAAATCCAAAGGGCTGGTTATTTTTGGATGACACTAGAAAAAGACTGTATCGACTATGTCAGAAAATGTCACAAATGTCAAATTTACAGTGACAAGGTCAATATGCCACCAGCTCCTCTGTTTAACTTAACATCTCCATGGCCCTTCGCGATGTGGGGAATTGATGTGATTGGACCTATAAACCCAAAAGTGAGTAATGGTCATAGATTTATCCTCGTGGCTATTGACTACTTCACAAAATGGGTAGAAGCCGGGTCATTTGCTCATGTGACGCAAAAAAGTGGTGAAGAAATTTATTGAGAGAGATCTGATATGTCGGTATGGTCCACCAGAAGAGATTATAACTGATAATGCCCAGAATTTCAACGGTAAGATGATAATAGAGCTCTACACTAAATGAAAAATCAAGCATTCCAATTCTTCGCTATATAGACCAAAGATGAATGGGGCGGTAGAAGCTGCTAACAAGAATGTCAAAAAGATTATTCAAAAGATGGTAGTCACCTATAAGGATTGGCATGAGATGTTGCCATTTGCCCTTCATGCATATCGCACCACAGTTCGAACCTCGAGAGGGACTACCCCATATTCTCTGGTGTACGGTATGGAGGCAGTGATGCCTTTGGAAGTGGAAATCCCGTCTTTAAGAGTGTTAATAGATTCCGAGTTAGAAGAGGCCGAGTGGGCCAGAGTGAGACACGAGCAACTGAACCTGATCAGTGAAAAGAGGATGACCGCAATATGTCATCACCAACTTTACCAGAAACGAATGGCTAAGGCGTATGATAAAAAGGTTAGACCGCGGTTGTTTCAAGAAGGGGATCTAGTATTGAAGAAAATATTGTCATTACCCGGAGATGATCAAAACAAATGGGCACCAAATTACAAGGGTCCTTATGTAGTAACGAAGGCATTCTCAGGAGGAGCGTTGAAGTTAACTAGAATGGATGGAGAAGACCTAGCTCGACCTGTGAATTCTGACTTTGTAAAAAGATATTATGCTTGATATAGGCTCCTAAATCAATAAAGTAAAGTTTGGCCATTGACTTCTTTTTTTCTGCATTGATCTCACAAACAATCATTTTTTGCATTAATCCCAACAGTGCATTGCCGGTTATTTTCGCATCACTCACTAAAAAGTTTATCACGGGCTGAAAGAATTTCTTATCTATATAAAAGCTCAGACTAGGATCACACCCCTACGCTGGGGGCAATACAAGATGTTTTTTATAAAAAGTTTTACGGAAGCCAATAGATTTGAAAACCAAGTTAAAGCATTTGACAAAAGCATGACAAAAAGGCAATAACAAGTCATACATTTTGAGAAAAGGACTACTTGAAGAAAGTCAAAGACTTCTTCTCCAAGAATATGATAAGTAAAAAGAGGCAACACGAGAGATGAATCCAGCATGCAACTTCAAAAGCAAGCTCGTGTTAAGAAAGAGCTTCATGAACTAGAAGAAGAGGATGGGGCCTATGTTTCAAAACCAGGTACGAATGCATGCATGGCATATAATCACAAATCATTGCATTATTTTTGAATTGTTACAGGAGGAATCCTTATTGTAATCCAACAAAATTTTGGATGAAAAAAGAATCATTGAGTTGATGATAGCAAAGAATCATAGTTTTGATTCTGGAACAACGAGAAGAACTTATTAAGAGAGAAAGTGAAAGTTTTGAACCCTGCCATCACAAAGAACGACATCGATATCAGCTTTGGTAATAAGGAATCGCCAGATGGGATCCAAGTTGTTTGAGAACCCCAGAAGGGATCTCGTATTTCGTTATTTTAGAGGTCGCCAGATGGGACCTTATATTTCATGTTTGTTAAAAGGAATCGCCAGATGGGATTCCAAGTTGATTAAAGGAGATCGCTAGAAGGGATCTCGTATTTCGCTAATTGGAGGTCGCCAGATGGGACCTCATATTTCATGTTGGTAATAAGGAATCGCATGATGGGATTCCAAGTTGTTTGAGATTGCCATAAGGGATCTCGTATTTCACTATTTTGGAGGTCGCCAGATGGGACCTCATATTTCATGTTTGTTAAAAGGAATCGCCAGATGGGATTCCAAGTTGATTAAAGGAGATCGCCAGAAGGGATCTCGGGTTTCACTATTTGGAGGTCGCTAGATGGGACCTCGTATTTCATGTTGGTTAAAAAGGAATCGCTAGATGGGATTCCAAATTGATTAAAGGAGATCGCCAGAAGGGACCTCATATTTCAGCTTTGAATAAAAGGAATCGCCAGATGGGATTCCAAGTTAAAGGAGATCGCCAGAAGGGATCTTGTATTTCGATAGTTGTCAGAAGAGGTCGCCAGAAGGGACCTCATTTTTTCATTTTCGTTAAAGGGAATCGCCGGATGGGATTCCAATTTTTTAGGTCGAAGAGGATTGCTGTAAAGAAAGAGTTTCAGATCGATCAAGCTTCGACCTTGGGAGTTCAGTTTGGATTATCTTTATAAACTTACTGCGCAAAACCCTTTGCTCCGTAAGCATTATAAAGAGGGGGCATCTGTTGTAACCCATTTTTGGGTCCCCACAAAAAAATAAAATAAATAGCCAAAGACGGTTAGAAAAATAACAGGAGGCAGAAGCGCTCAGAAAATGATCGGAAAATTGGTCAAAGAGGTTAAAAAATACAAAGATTGGATTTTTGACAGTATATTCTTGAAGGATGAAAACCCTGTTGAGAAGGAAAATTTGAATTTTTAGGAGAAAAGCCCAAGTTTGGATGTTTATGGACTTAATTGGATTTTTAATTGATTTTATAGGGGATTTGATTGCAAGAAAAATTGATTTTTAAGTCAATTTGGGCTTTATTTGAAAGAAATTTAAGTTCTGGGGCCAAAATATATTTTTTTAGGAATTTTTTAGGTCAAATCAGGGGCTTAATTGCATAAATATTGAAGTTTAATGGCCAATTAGAGACTTAATTAAGAAAATCCGAAACCAGGGACCAAATTGGAAGAGGCGCGTAAATGGAGGGGCTGCAATTATTCGGTTCAGGGGCCTAATTGAAGAAATTGAAAGTTTATTAATCAATTGAGGGCTCAATTGCATAAATCAGAGGCCAAGGACTAAAGTGAAAAACGCGGCCAACAAGAGGGGCGGGGACCGAATTTGGCAGGGATACAATTGAAATGAACAAGAAATGATGGAGGGCTGATTTGAAATTTGGGCTCAGTTAATTTAAACGGCGCGTTTTTTCTCCAAAACGACGGCGTTTCATATATTATAAAAAAAAAAAAGAAGGAAAGACCAGAACGGTGTCGTTTTGAACGACACTGTTCATCTTTCTTATTCCCCCCGAATGAGCAGCAGCAGGAGACGAAAACCATTGTTTTCAAACCTTCCCGCCTCTCTCTCCTCGCCCCCACCGAAGCCCCACACCTTGAGACCTCCGAACGAGTCACTGGCCGACCAGCCGTTGCGTGATTTGCTCCCAAGGCGCACTAGCAAAAGGCGCACCGATTCTTCCCCTATAAATAGAGAGTTAAACCGAAGAGAGAAGGGACCCGAGGGGAGAGGGAGAAGAGAAATAACGAACGAAAGAGAGGGGAGAGCAGGAACAAACCGAAAACAAAGAAACCGAAACCGAAACCGAAAACAGAAAACAAACTGAGGAGGAGAAAGCCACTGAGAATGAGAAAAACAGGGGAAAGGGGAAGAGGAAGAAATTTCTTGCCGCCGTTAGGAACAACAGCAACATCGCCCGTAACAGCCGTCCGCGAGCCACGCCACCGCAGCACCACCAGCGTCCGCCTCCTCCACGCCAGGTACATTTTCTTCCCCCGGCTGTTTTTGTTTTATTTGCAGGTATTTGCCTCCTGCATGCAGAATCGTTCTGCATGCAGGAGGCGGGGGGAAGAAAATTAATTCTTCCCCCCGCTGGGCTGTAGGGTGCTGGGCCAGCCCGATGCTGGCCCAGCCTTACAAGTCTGGGCCGGTCCTGGCCCAGACTGTATAAGTTTTTTTGGGCCGAGATCGGCCCGCCCTTTTTTTTTGGGCTGTGCCTGGCCCATTTCCTTGGGCCGGCCCAGCCCCATAATATAATATATTATATATTATAAATTATAATATATTACAATATATATGTGTGTATATATAAAAAAATATAATAATAAAAAAAATTGAAAAATCTTTGAAAAATATTGTTGATTTTCCTGCATATTTTTGTCAAAATGGCTTAATGTTGGTTTGTATTTTTTATACCGTAAAGATACAAAATCACTGTTAAAAATACCCGGTTTTCGTCAAAACATCAAAGATTTTCAGAATAAAAAATGTTTTTTGCTTTCAAATTTTTTTTTTATAAAAAGTCCCTAAAAATATTGTTGATTTTTTCTGCATATTTTTATTAAAGTGGATTAATATTGGGTTGTATTTTTATACCGTAAGGATACAAACCCAGTATTAAAATACCCGATTTGCGTCAAAGCATAAAAAAAATAATAATATTTTTTTAAAAAAAATTGTTTTTTTGTTTTAAAATACGGCCTAGTCTCTCAAATATATATATATATATATATATATATATATATATATATATTATAACATCGTATTTTCACACAACAAAGGAAATTTTCAAAATAATATATATATATTAGCATGTATTTTGGCTTTAATAACCAGTTTATTCAAGCCATGAGAACTAGGCCAATATTTCAAAAATTCTAAAAAAATCTTTTTGTTTTCTTTTAGTATTTGGGATTATGAATTTATACGTAAAACGTATTCCTAAATATTATTAATAAAGTTTTGGTATAGACGTTAGAACGGTTAGGATTTTATCCGATAAGATAAAGACCTTCTTACCGAGGAGGATTTTTCTTGAACCATAGACAGACCAACAACTAGAAGTCCAATAACACTTTAGTTTTTATCAGACAATAAAACAATGCAGCTTACCTTAGGTAGGGCGTATTTGGGGTGCTAATACCTTCCCTTTACGCAACCAGTCCCTGTACCCGGTCTCTGAGACCAGTTAGGGTTCCAAGTGACCAAAATACTAGGTGGCAACTCCTATTCTATTTTTCTACCAATAAAAGACAAGAATTTTCTTGTCTTCCCAATATCTGCCACATAGAAATAGATTTTTTTTATTGTTAAAATGGAAACACACTAGTTTTTTCGCCGCGACGCCGCACACATGCGACAAAGTCGTTACATTGATTTTCACTTTTGGTTTTGTTATTTTTTATTATTTGAATTTATTTCATTATGGTGTTAAAAACCTTTCGTTTTGGCGACTTACGCTGAATGTCTATTAGATTTAATTGTATTTATTACTCATGGATATCAATTGTGATTTCTTTTGATGGCCCATTCAAAGTCTTATCACATTGTGTTTGGATTGAATTAGGGGATTTGATGGTCCTTCAAATCAATGCTTTTAAATCCGGCCCAAGTGATCGTTCTGGCTCAAGACTTGAGTAATAAGTTTTGAGAGGGTCACCTAGATAACCCCAAATTTTTTTTATAAATCAAAATGAAGTTTTTTTGGTGAAAAATAAAAAAAATAGTTAATGAATTGTAACCGAGTCTTGTTAGGTCAACAGGTCACCAGGTCAATCCGTCAGGTCGACCTGGTTAACTGAGTTTTTAATTACTCTTATTTTTTTATAAACCCAACTCAGGTCTCATTTTGGGTCAGCCAAGTTCCGGGTCGACTCATTGGACCGGGTTAGATTTTAACTATGCTTCAAATGGGGGCACTCAATAACCCTATCTAATTTCTTTTTACCACATTGGAAACCCATGTGGGTAATTTTGACATTCATTTGATTGATGAAAATATAATAAAAATAGGGACACGTTTCTCTATCTCATATTTTTTATAAGGGTAGATAGAAATATAATAATAATAATAATAATAATAATAATAATAAAGTATGCATGTGAATGCCATGTTTTATACATGCTCGTGTTCTAAAGAGGGTCAGTGCTATTGGACAGAATCTAGCTTATATATTGCACCCCATTTGTTAATTTTTTGCAACAATAAAAACATGGAAAGATCTTCGTTGCTAAACCTATGACCACGCTTAGTTCAAATCAAACAACAATACCTAAAATACATCTTTTCTATGGTTTTCATAACAAGAAAGACTAAGGATCTCACATGTTTCATGATTGTTAGTTCCCAGCCTAGAAATCCACTTTTCTTTCATCTGTATTAAGATAAAACATAAATTAACTATAAAACCACAACCATGCATTAAAATTCAAACAAATAGTTCATTTTGGGAGGATTTTACCATAGGTGATCTCAAGGCTTATATTCCATATATATATATTAAAAAAATTATTAACCTAAACTAACTGACATAGAACAATCCAAAAGAGCTCAAATGAAAGATATTTAAACCAAGCTGTTAATTTCCTTTCTACTCTCGATATACTAATAGTTGGAGTTCATTTTATACTACTAAATCCTATAATTAATAATACTATACATACACTAAACAAATTTAAACTATCTCATCAATTTAAACCACTATTCCAGCAACTTGGTTTTATTAGTTATTAATAGGGTAAAGACTACGCTTCTGAATCAGTCTTTAATCGACAAAACCAAATACTATTTTACAAAATCGAGCATTAATATTATGGTGGTACAATCAGGGAATCAAAATAGGTTGGCCGCTGTGATTCGGGAGAAGCAAGGTAAAGTTGCCAGTGGTAGTCCCAACGCGCCTATGCACTCGATATTATCCATGATCCTTCTGAGGAGGAGATTGTGTGCCTAAGGAACAGCCACACAAGTTCTCATATCATTTGGTTCTTATGATATTATGATGGAAGCATTCGAAATGGATATAGCACCGTGGAGTGTTTACTATGGTGAATTAGGGCCTAGCATTGACGGATGGTCCTATCGATCGGTTTGCCTGGCTTGAGGTCACTGACCTACCAATTGTTTATTGGAATGTAAATAGCAACAACAAGATTCTGTCAGCATATGGCAGAATTAGTTTTGACAAGATTAGTTTTTGATACAGCGCGCAGTCTTGTCCGTATTAACATTTTAGTTGGAACAAGACAAAGCAGATTCATTAAGGAGTCGGTAGAATATTTTAAGCTGAGAGGAACTGATCATCATGTTATTGTAGATCGAGGAGCATGATCCTCTGCATTTTCCAGTCTTTGACGCTATTGAGTACAACATGACGGCCTTTAACCTCATGCTGGAGGAAGAAGATGCTGCAACAGAGTCCAGTAGTGATGGCATGGCTCTCCAGAGGCTGAAAGCGTGGAAAGAGGAATGGCTCTATTAATATTCCATCTCATTCTGGTTGTGTCCGCTATTGGTGCGTCTAAAACAGTTTTTAAAACTTTTTAAAATATTAAATATTTATTTTTGTTAATTACTATAATTAATTATTAGAAAAGATTCAAAGCATCTCATATCACTCCATAACATATATTATTATTATTATTATTATTATTATTATTATAAAACACATTGAATTTAAGTGATTAAAGCGCGCACATTATTATTATTCATTGACACAAACAAGATACATAGAGGGATGGCCGCCTTGATTGCATAAATACCCACAATATTAGAAGGCATCGCCCTTTCATGCTACAACCTCCATAGAAGGGAAGCATATCAGGAGCTAGCCTTGTCAAGTGAGTGAATATTTATGGTAGCCTAGCAAGCCAAACCAAAAGGTACTTACTTATTACATCTTAGGTAGTATATAAGTGGGCGGGAACATGCATGCATATAATTAAGCTCCTTTGAACTTTTTATTCCTCAATACAGACACTAGTAAGGGCATGTTCTGTGATGTTGGCTATGTTTAGTCATCATTAGAACGAAGGTAGATATCAACAGTAGCGTTGATAGTAGGAAAAAGTTTGAAGTAAAAATCAGGGTCTTCGCTGGTTGGCTTTTTTTTCTGATATTCGATGGTCCATTTTGCGGTGCTGGCAGTAGTAACCTGTAGAGTGACGGTGAAGTTGTCATATAATTGCAGCAACGATCCTTCCAGCAATTTGTAGGTGATTTTCCTGGAGCGGTCGTCAATGGCTTCAACTATATACTTGAATTTCTCCGCAGTATCTGATCATAATTAAAAAATCAAGACCTAATCTTATAAATTCAAGTAATTTTAATCTGGATTTGATCTATTATAGCTAGAATTCAAATCATTTATCGAATGGATCAGTACTGTAATATTGTAATTGCATCCTTAATTAATCTCGTACGTACCACTGCAAGAATCGGCAGCCAGGATTTCAATCACCTTGCGAGAGCCAACAGCATTAACCCAGCTTTTGTTACTGTCAACAAGTCCTATTGTCTGCACAACAGAACCGCAGACATTCGGTAAGAAGTTTGCTTGTTTCTTGAAGAATTTATAAAAAGCAGTAGTAGAGCATTGAATTGGTGTTTCAACAACTTTCCGGCTACGGGGAGCAAAACCAGAAAATAAATGAACTGGTGTTTCAAAGAAGTTTTCTTGAAGGCAATCCATATTATCAGTAGAGCTAAGAGACCTCGTTGGCTAGATAACTGATAAGGATGCAATGCAATGAAGAAATGTAGACGCCTCATTGGCATTATATAGAAGAAAAGCCCAGCGTTAACCCTCTGATTATTCTTCTTTTGTCAAATCAATAGGACACACACAATTGTGGGAATTTAGAATTCACTCCCACCAATAGGAAGATTCCACCATCACCTTATGTAATGTGATGCATGGTTGTTTATTTACAATAAAATTAATTTTGACTTCTACTAAAGAGATTGTTGCTCCTACAATTGCTACAACGAAAAGTTCTATTTAGTAAAGAGATTCCATCATTATTTTTTGTGATACATGGTGAAAAACCTGATTTGGATTTTGAAAGGTGAGCATATAAAATATAATCTATTTAACTACCTTGAATTTGAAAAAAAAATCTTAATTGAAAATGCATCAAAGCTATCACATATATGATGAATCTAAACCCAATATAATTGATGCAATGCAATTTAGTATGTAAAAACTACATCTTTAATGGAATGGAGAATATACTCTATAATGGGTATAGTTCCATTAGTAGAACAAAGGCATAATAATAAGCTTTCAGTCAAAAGTATAAAGTTGAAGATACTACTATGAAAAAATTCATAGTCGATAAAATTCTTGACTTCAATATGGTTTATTTAAAGACTGTAATAAATCAAGTTCAAGAGTTTCAGCTTATTTTACATGATATTCATGTTAAGGAGATGGTTTTGAAGATAAATCTTTCTAAATGAGTGCTATTATTTAAAAAATTATCACCTTCTTGGAAAGATTTCAAGAACTTCTTAAATATGAGCCAAAGGAGATGGCAATTTAAAATTTTATTTTGGGGTTGAAGATAGAATAGAAGAATATATTTTTTGAGAGGATAGTCAATTCTTCTTTAATGTTCTATGGAAAATGCGATTGAACAAATGGGGAAGTCCCATAATAAAAACCAAAAGAAAAGTCTTAATGTGAAGGGCAAATGTATTGCTATGAAATTCAAAGGCAAATTCTTTATCTAAAACAAGACTACATATCAAGCAAAGATGACAGAAATAAGTCTCAACAAGACAACTTTAAGAAAGGAAGGATTACTTAAGCCACTGTTGCTAAGGTTGATATCCTCTAGAATAAAATGTTAGAGATTAGCTTGTTTATGGGTGTCTTTCAAAATCAACTTGATCAACTATCCTAAGTAGTGGTGGATTGATAATAATGCTATAAGATTTGTTTATGCTAAGATGAGGATGTTCTCTATTTATAATGAGGTTGATGATGAATAGCTGTAATTGGAAAATTCATCAACCTTAAAAGGTACTTAATATTGAAAAGATCATTATAAAGATGACTTTTAAAAAACTTTTTCTTATTAACAATGTACTTTATGGTATTGATATTAGAAAGAAGTGGTGGATTGATAATAATGCTATAAGATTTGTTTATGCTAAGATGAGGATGTTCTCTATTTATAATGAGGTTGATGATGAATAGCTGTAATTGGAAAATTCATCAACCTTAAAAGGTACTTAATATTGAAAAGATCATTATAAAGATGACTTTTAAAAAACTTTTTCTTATTAACAATGTACTTTATGGTATTGATATTAGAAAGAACTTAATGTTTAGCTTATTACTAAAAATGGGGTGTTTATAGGAAGAAAAAGTATCTTTGTTATCATATTTTCAAAATGAATGTAATGACTATTATTGTCATAACCCAATTTTGAGTTATTCCTCAAAATTTACTTTTTTTAAAATAAAAATCAAAAAATAAAATAAAGGCTGGCACTGTGGAGAAAGCCGATAAAAAAAGACTGCAAAAAAAGGCAAAAATCGAAGGTCAAATTAAATGCATATTCGAAGGTCAAATTAAATGATTATTGGATGAATTTGCATAAAAATTAAGTCCAATGACATAATTAAATTTTTAATGGGCCAATTTGATTTAATCATGGGCCAAATTAAATTTTAATTATGTTTAAGAATTAATTTAGGTCCAATTGAAGGATTTAATTAAGTGCAAGGACTTAATTATACTTTAAATGGGTCAAATTAATTTGGGGGCTTAATTGGTGGAAAAATTAAGTTTGGGAGCTTAATTTGGACTGAATTGAAAAGATTGAAATTTTAAGACCAAATTTAATTTTTACCAAGTGAATTGAACACAAAAATTGAGGGACCAATTTGAAAGCCCGAAAAAATATTTTGCCTATAAATAGCAGCTTTTAACTCAAAGTTAAGGAGGATTATTTTGTAAAGGGAGGTAATTTTGACAATTTCTAAAGAGAAAAAACACAAAAACCCTAAAACCCAACTCTTTCTCTCCACTCAAAACAACTGGCCGGCGGCGCCTCCCCCCACTGATTTTGAATTTTTGTTCCCCGGGGTCCTTGGATTTTGCTCTCCTAGAACCAGAGAGCCAAGGACCCCCCACCATCGGAGCCCCACATTTGACCCACACGGTTCACCATCCTCATCTTTTCTTTCTCAGCCTTTCCCCTGCCGCCTCTGACTAGGCAAAGACAAAGCTCCCAACTCACTGCCCCTCTGTAACAACAAGCCGGCCACTCTCCTGGCCTTTTCTCCTCAGCCAGAAAACCAAGCCACAGCTGCCGTTTCCCCTTTTTTTTTTCTTCTCATCGTCAACCTTCAGCTGTGCCTCCATCTTCACAGCTTTCCCCTCTCTTTGAAATCAAACCCAGCAGCCAACCACCGCACCACCACAACTCCCTCCTTTTTCCTCTAATTCTCTCCACCCGGCTAAGCCAACAGAGAAGCGGCGCCCTACCCATTGGATGTCGTTCTCCGTCACTCTCCCAGCCGACCAAGCCTTCACTCAGCAAAAGAGAACCAGACCATACCACATCATCTCTGCCTCTTTGTTCCTTCCCCCCGCTGGAATATTTTTTTGCTCCGACAGATTCGACCCAGCTTTCTCTCCTTCATTCGGCCTCCAGTAGCAGCGGCCGGCTCGCCGAACGCCGGCAGAATCGCCAACAGCAGCAACCCACAAGCCAGCAGACCCACCTCACCGCCTCCAGCAGAGATACCCACCGATCTGTCACTCCTCCGCCTCAACGCTGCCAGCACCTCGCCCATCTCCGCAACAGTTCAAGTGGCCGCGGGCTGTAGCAGCAAAGCCAGCTGAAGCCGACGATCGGACACCAGCAAGAAACAGAGAAGGAGAAGCCAGATCTAGCACCAGAGGAGGAGAAGAAGATGTCGTGACCTTAGAGCCGACCGCCGCCTGGGGAAACGAAAAGAACAGATCTGTAATGAGTAGATCCGAAACGAGCAGAAGAAAAAAAAATTAAAAACAGATCTGAAACAAAAAAAACTAAAACCAACTGCTTTGTTTGCGTTTTTTTGTGTGTTTACAGGTGACCGGACCCTCACCGCTCGCAGAAAATTGGAGAGGGGAAGAAGTCGTTGCACGCACCCCTGCCTGTTAGGTTTTCCAGCGGCGGCGCGTGGGTTCACGCGCCGCCAGTGACGGTGGCGCGCTGCCACTGTTCCCCAGCACTGTTCCAGCTTGCTGAGGGGCATTCATGTAATTTCAGATGGTTTTGAAGCCCTTATTGTAATTTTAATGTAATTTTTGTTTATTTGTTTTAAATTTGTATTTTGTGTAAATGTGAATGTAAAAGAAAATAATAATAAAAAAGAGTGTGTGTTTGTGTGTTGGTGTTCTTTTTTATTTATGTTATTTAATTATAAAAATAAAAAAGGACAAAAGAAGTGTTTAATTTTACATGCACAATTTTACATGCACAAATATCTAAGGATAGATAAAGTCATGTTGTATTTTTCATGAAAATGTAAGAACATGTTTTTACATATATTCTAGGAATTAATAACTGATTTATCAAAGCCTTAGAATCGGGCTAAAATTTCATTTTTAAAATTACATCAAGCTCACGAAGCTTGAATGTGGTGTGTGTGTTTTGTTTGTGAATTTTTTCATGATAAAATTGGCAGGAATAAAGAAGGATTTAAATATTTTGATTGGATCACGGTGTAGAAGTACAAACTTGTATGGAAGTTGTATTTCTAAAATCCGATGAAAAGACAAAATTTTTAAAACTTCTTTAACACATCAAGTCCACGAAGCAGCTTACCTTAGGTAGGGTGTGTTAGGGGTGCTAACACCTTCCCTAACCACAATCAGTTCCTTACCTGCGAATCTTTGACCATGACTAGTCCACCAGGGTTTCCTAGTAATCTCAATTAAATACTAGGTGGCGACTCCTAACGAACCAATTCAAGCAAACACAACAAACAACAAGAGACAAATCGCCAGCCGATGCCGCGCGCGGGGATTTTCCGACGTGCGACAATTATAACAAAAAATGAGATTAATAATGATAATGGTGTCTCTTCTTCATACTTGCTTGAGCATTTTAATTTGTAGCATGACAGGCTTGGATAGGTGAATTATAATTCCATATAAAGATTTATTAATCTTGAATTTTTACCAATTATTGTTTTTGGAAAAAATGATAAGTGTGAAATTTATATAAAATTAAAATTCACAAAGACTTCTTTTGAGCTAATTAAAATAAGTAGTGAGCTTTTAGGTTTAATCCAATTAGTTATTGATGATTTATAATTTATGCATGCTAAAAATGAAAAAAAAAATTATATTACTATGATAGATTATCATACAAGGTATTATTATACCTATAAGTTAAGAAGCATAGTTAAGGCTATTTAAATATGTACATATTAAAAAACAGAGTTAAAAATCAACTAAAATTGGATAAAGGTAATAAGAAGAGATAAATGCGGAGAGTACAAAGCATAACTTTTCAATGGATTTTACAAGCCTGATTTTATAGTAAGTTAGCTTACCAGAAGAAATTACATGAAAGGTCTTTTATGATTAAAGGCAAGCAACATAATTTCTTAGTTTTTTTTCTCATACATTGTATGGAATTTTTAGCCTCACTGGAATGATATTATTTTTAATGACACTGCCCCTAACTTTTAAATTTATTTGTCCATGGTACACAAAAGTATTATTTTATGGGTTAGACTCGATTGCAACTCTTTGGAATATTACCAAAAAAGAAGAAAAAGACACTTCATCTTTATATAAGAGGTAATGAAGTTCACATTCACATATTGAGAATGTGACAGTATGATATTGTTAAAAGAATATGATATTTTATTGGATGCAAACAAAAATTGGGCTACTTGTAAGGAAATTAAAAGAAATAGCACATGAAGAATTAAACGAGCCTAACTGGGGAGAGGAAGAAGAGATAAAGGCGGAAGATGGACATCTCATGAAAAAAAAAAATTAATAATAAAAAGACAACCTCCCTTCAATGCTACATTAAAAAGGATGTGGGGATTTGAACAACGTTAACCTCTTCAAAAGGTGGGGAGGTTAAAAATCCACATATAGCCTATTACAATTAGAGAAAAAAAAAATCATATTTTAACAATATGGTATTTATTTAACTAAATCGACCCTAAGCTTAATCCAAATCATTGTAGCTAAATCATATTTTAAACAAAACATTTATGCACAAATTTCATCATATCGTCAAAATAAAAAATCTAAATTCAAACACCAAGCTGCTAGCATCGTCTAAATCTAAATTCTCTTGGAGTCCCTAACACATACTTGAATGAAGCGTAGCTAGTCTTTACTCTATTACTAAAAGAAAAATTAGCAACCTGGTTTCTGGCCTGTCTCTAACTTTAAAAGAATCCTTGAATAACCTTTTTTTTTTCTCCATTCAAACTTATCTTGGCATGCTTAGAAGAAAGAATAAGAATATAGGATGGGATTGATATTTTTGAGGAGTGGTGGTCTCCAAAATTCCTTTTCTCACGCCTCAAGGGATAATAAGATATATAGTGTGTGCATATTTATTTTTCTTTTTTCCAATCTGAAACTCTTATTGTCATAAAGGAAAAATCATTTCAGAATTATTAAAAACAGATAAATCTGAACCAAATGAAATGGAACATTACATGCCTTATGATTATGAGTTCTATAAGGAATCTATCGTTAAAAGAATAATAATAACATTTGTAAGTGTAATAATTTTTCTCCAGTTTTTTTTTTTATAATCAATATATATATATATATGATAATTTTAGCGCCAGTAAGAGTCTGGTAAACTAGAGTTAAAAGTCACAGAAATAGATATATACAAACATTAACGAGGGATTGAAAAAAAAGAAGAAGAAGAAGAAGAAGACAGCTGCACAATATAAAACATACATAAGAGGTGTTTGAGAATGTATTTGTGATTATTTTTTAAAGTGTTTTATATTTGAAAATATATCAAAATAATATTATTTTTATTTAAAATTAATTTTAACATTATCATATTAAAATGATTTGAAAATATAAAAAAAATATTAACTTGAAACAAAAACAAAAAAATATATATATTCATAATGAACTCCCATTATTAGTATATTATTGCCGTGCATACACGAGAAGAAAGGAAACTAAAAAGGTGTTTGTGAATTATGCTTGAATTGTGGATAAACGAAATAGAAATAAAACTTTATGGATTGGGAAAGACGAATCTGTTCATGATGATAAAATAGCTTTGGATAACCCAACTTTTTCCGAAAGAGGAAGGAGAAATGAGCAACTTGGTTTTCTGACCTGTCTCTACCCTTGAAGGAATCCTTGAACTTTTTTTTTTCTTCATTCGAACTTGTCTTGGCATGCTTAGAAGAAAGAATGAGAATATATATATATATATATATATATATATATATATATATATATATATATATAGAGAGAGAGAGAGAGAGAGAGAGAGAGAGAGAGAGAGATGAGATTGATCGATCTTTTTGAGGAGTGGTGGTCTCTAAAATTCCTTATCTCGTTCCTAAAGGGACAATAAGATAGTGTGTGCATATTTATTTTTCTTTACCATGAAGCTACAGTAGCTTGCGATTCATGGTTTTGCTGGTTTCTCCGGGCAGTCAAAGCCTGCAGATAAAGATGGTTGCAGAACCTCCGAAACAGGGAGAAATAAAAAATAAATAAATTGGGGAATTGACCATCAACGAAAAACAAATAAAGAAAGAAAGAAGAAATTCTGTTTGGGAAAAGAAATATATAAGAAATTAAGTAGTCACTGTTCTTTGCGTCTTACATCTTTTCTCCAATCTGAAATTCACAAGGAAAGTCATTTCAGAATTATTACTAAATTTGCAGGACACTGCGGTGGCTCTAAAAATTATTTTTATTTATGAAAAAAATAGATATTTGATATTTTATTTTTTAAAAAAAATAATCCTGTTTAAGGAGTCATCACCTAATATTATGGTCACTAAAAACCCTAACTGTTTAACAGAGATTCTATGGTACAAGACTGGTTATGTAAAAGGAAAGATATTATCACCCCTTAAATGTTTTGCCTAAAGCAGAATGCATTGCTGATTTTGTCTTAAATTGCTAAACATTTATTCGCTTATGCTATGATGATTTGTTTATAATATTCCTGACTCTGACACCAGTAAATATTTAATCTCAAATAATTTCAACTCTGATATTGGTAAAAGTTTCACCACAAATAATTTCAACTTTGACGTTGGTAGAAATTCGTAGCTACAAAAAAAAATCAGTATATATTTTTCTATTCATGATCCTGATATCAATGAATAAATTGATAAAAAAAAAAATTCCTAAAACATGCAAAATTTTTATTTCTACACTTTCTATTTTTTTTTTTTGGAGAGGGGGTTTGGTCTAATCCAGCCTACATGGCTGGGTAGACCCAACATCCCTGGTCTGGTCACTGGCCGAAGCCAGTGACCCGATTGAGTAGTGAATTAATTATAATTCACTTGCTACTGTAGCAAGTGAATTATAATGCAGGAGGGGAGAGACGAGAGACGACTTACCTGGTGCAGCAAGGCGTAGCCGGAGACGATGGCGCACTGCGCTGGACGAACAGCGCTGCCACCTCTTGTTCTTCCTCTCTTCTTCCTTCTCTTCCTCCTTTTCTTCCCCGGTTCGTCCCTGTATTTCTCTCCTGGAGTGCCCTGTTTCTGGTGCAGTGGTTGCTGAAGATGGAGCTCTGAAGCTGCTACTTCTGGAGGCGACGAAAACAATGGTGACGCTGGTGGTGACTCTTGTCTACTGCTTTCCTTGGTCTTCCTTTCGTGTTTCCTCTGCTCAAGACATCAACGATGGTGATGAAGATGTTAGGTGTTGTCGGTTGAATGGAAGCTTGCTCCCCTCTGTTTTTTTCGTATGCTTCTCCGCTCTCTATTCTGTAACTTTGCGTCTTCCCTAGTCAAGTCGATGGGGGTTCTTCTCCTGTCTGGGTTCCTGGAGGCTGAAAAGCTGTTGAAGATGGTGAAGAGATGGTTGAAAACTGATTCTGTGTCTCCCCCTCTCCCCAGTTTTGTCTCCTCTGTTTTCTTCTTTTTCCCCCCTTTTAGTCCCCTTGGTTCTGCCCTTTTCTTCCCCCTGTTCGTTGCTTTTTTTAATTCTTTAACCTCCTTTGTTTCCTTGAGAAGAAACAGAGGGACGAAAGTCTGTTTATTTTCTCCTCTCCCCCCTCTAACCTGGTGTCGGTTCTCCTTCTCTGGTTTTTATAACCAGAGAATGCCATGTGGTTGCATGGATTTTAATGTAATAGAGGCATGCGTTTTCTTCTTGTTTTCGGGTGAAGAAGATGAACAGTGCTGATGTTAATGGCCATTTGTGTTTTGATCCCTGACATTTTGAATTTTTGCAGTCCAATCCTTGGGTAAATTGTAATTGAACCCCTGCATCTCAGAGTCATTAACACATTGATCCTTGGGTTTTAATTTCTTGCAAATTTGACCAGAATCAGCCCTATACTTTGATGGTTTTTCAATTAATTCCCTGAATAAATTAATTCCAAGCTCAAATAAGTCTAAACACTTGTCAATTCTCCAATTAAACCCTTGATTTTCATTAATTCAATTAATTCCAAACTCAATTAATCTCAAAACTTATCAATTCTCCAATTAAACCCTTGATTTGATTAATTAAATTAATTCTAAGCTCAATTAAGTCTCAAAACTTATCAATTCTCCAATTAAACCCTTGATTTGATTAATTGAATTAATTCCAAAGTTTAATTAATCCCCAAAACTTCTAATCATGTTGCCCTTAACCCAATTTTAATTTATTCTTCATTTATTTCATTTAACTTGTTTTTCATCATTATTATTTTTTTCATCATCATAATAATAATTAAAATAAAATGGTCAAAAATTGAGTTATGACAAAATTTATCTGGACAAAATTTTATTTAGATATGGACTAAATTGAAGGCATGAACTTTAATGTTAAAAGTTGTTTTCTTGTAAAAAATTTGAGAGTAGATCTTAATTGTAAATTATTAATAAGACATAAAATTTAACATAGGTTAATTTTGTAACGTGTATTTTTTATAGTCATATTTTATAAATATAATTCATTTAATCATATATATTTTTAAAAATAATTTTTCATTATTATAATGTTATGTGAGAGACAATTTGGTATTTAATCAATTATATATATATATATATAAACAATTACGAAGCACAGGAAAACAACCAAAATGTTATTCGAAGTAAAAAATTTAAAACTAGAGTCAATGGGCTTTTTCATTTTATTACAATGGTTTCTTCATTATTATTAAGTCAACTTATAACCAGTTTAATACGTGTGTGTGTGTGTGTGTATCAAAGGACAAACACATGTACGATGACACTTGAAGAAGCGTGGGTGGCACTCCTGTCCTTCTAGTTGCATGTGCGGCATCTCCCAAAGTCTAAAAATGCTCTTTTTGTTGTGTCGTTCGCCATGTCCTCTTCTATGTGAAACAATGCATGTCGGCATTGGTAGTCCAGTTTGTCATCGATGAATCTTTTTTTATCTTCTTTTCTCTCTTCTTCCTTAAAACTTATAGCTTGACCCTCTTTGTTGTTAGTATTTTAGATCCAATCCTTATTCTTTTGATTTTTGATTTTTAATTTTTGTTCTTGGCCCATTAGTAGATGTTTTTTTGTTTACAATTTTATCCTTCCATCCTAATTTACCAAATACTATATTTTCTAATTTGGTCTTTATTATTTTGATTTCAAATTTTTTCCTTGGGCTTTTTGTAAAAGTTATTATTTTTCTCAACTTCACTCTTCAATTAAAATCTTGTTTTTATTTTTTATGTCAATTTTAATCTTTATTGTTTTGATTTTTTTGTCCTTTTGCTAAATAACTTTTACTTTTAAATTCTACCCTTCAATCAAATATAAAATTTATTTTTTTATTTTAGTTTTGATCATTATTCTTTTAATTGCTATTTTTTCAATCCTTATATATAATTAAAATTTTTTTTCAATTTCTTTCTTCAATATTTGATTGACTAGGAATTGGATTTGTTCTTTAGCATCCAATATTGAAAAGAATGTCTACTAGAGTAGACACCTATACATGGATTTGCACATTGAAATGCAATCATGAATAGGATGCCTACTAAGAATAGACAAGTTAAGTCCATCTTGTGTGATGTTAACCAAGCAGTTGCACCAAGAGAACCAATAACTAAATGATTTCAACAGGTTAAGGGTTGGCATGTAGGATTTCAATAAGCAAAAATGTTGAAGATCTGTACGATTCAGTACCTGCTAACTTGACTCATTTGATAAATGAAGCTTCTCATTCATAATTTAACTTTGTTGTTGGTTTTGTAAAAATCCAGAAGCCATGACATGCCTGGTGAGCATGTTTTGATGTAGAATGTAAATTGCATTTGCAAAAAGCCAAAAGCTATGACATTCTAGTGAGCACGTCAAATATAGAATGTAAACTGCATTCTACCTTTATCCTTCCCTGAAACATGGTATTTGAAGCAGAACAAAAAACAAAAAACTTAAAGCATAAAAGAAATAAGCTTCTAGAGAAAGAAGAAAGCAAAGGAAGAGAAGAATGAGAATTGAAGATATGCAAAATTTATAATATTTTTAATTAATCATCAAAACTCTCATAACATTTAGAAAAGTAGGATAAATCCTAAAACCCTAATTAGAATTAAGTGATTTGGCTTATGACCCACTAAATAAAATACCCAACAATAATTAAATCAAACCCAACAAATAAAGCTTAATAAATAAACCTCAACTAAAAGTTCATATAAATTAAACTAAAACATAAGCTAAAGCCTAATCTCTCAATGGGTTGGGCTATTCTCCATCGTCTATGATTATATACGTGCGTAAACAATGTTTCAAGTTTGGAGTCCCTACCAATTGTCCTAGGGTTAGAAGAACTCGACCCCGTCAAGTATAGGTCAAGGCAACTTTGATAACACTCTCAAATATAAGGATCAAGTTGGTGTGATGTCTCTATGATAATCTAAGTATAGTCTGAATCTAATCGTCAAGCCCATATACTAGGATTTGCTGAAGTTCACCATCCCTAGTAAAAACAACTTGTGCATTCAAAGTAGCATTAATATGTTCATTTTGTGCCAAAGATATGGATAATAAGGTAGGGGTATCAAAAAGAGCATCAGGAATAGGTTGTGTTTTATAAATAATGAGGTCCTTCATGTTAAAAGTAGAGTTAATATCAAAGTTTGGTGGCAATTTCATGATATAATTATTTGATTCAATCATTTGTAACATTTTAAATGGTCTAGCACTACTTCTTTACAATTTATGATTGGTTTCCAAAGGACACCATTCATGTCTAATCTGTATCATGAAATAATCTCCAACATTAAGTGCATCATGATATTTAAGTAAATCAGCTCCAAATTTGTACTGATCATTACTTGCTTGAATTTGTTTCATGATCTTAACATGCAAATTATGAACTCTACATGCTAACAACTCAGCTGACTTAGACATCCTATCATGAGGAGGTACATGAAGATGTTTTATAGGCTTCTCAGGTTTGTAACTATGATCACCAAGTGATTGGGGGAGTTTGGAATGAGACAAACATTGTTTGAAACATGTGTAGATATGGTATGGACATAACCAAGTAAACTAAGATTATCTTCATCTTCCTCATCATGTGCATGAGGTAAAGGGTCAAAAAAGCTTAACATGTTCTGTAAACCTATGATGTGTTGGACACCAAGCATATGGGGTGAGGAATCAAGTAGTTTATAAGGACTAATATCATGAGACTCTTATAAGACCATACTTATCCTTTTTAGGCGATTTCACTGAAGAGTTTTCTAAAACTTCCTCTACCATTAAAGTAGACATTTCAGACTATTTTTTAACCTCATTCTCAAGCTCACGTAGACTCACTATGTTAAGCCCTCTTCTTATATATCCTCGTCATCTAAGTTACTAAAATCCTTAAGATTAGGCTTATACACTCCAACACTACAATCTTTCTCTTTACCTATATCTTTATATTTTTGGATGACTAAGGGTTTAGAGGTGCAATCTAAGAAGATATGACCAAAACCTAGACAATTAGTACACTTAACTCTTGAACTCACCTTATACATTTAATTGACTACTCATTTGCCCTTATCTTTCTTATAAAGTTGGGCACTACTAGGATTAGGTTTGTAGGGTGGAGCACCTAACAAAGAATCGCCACTTCTAAATTGGGACCTAGTAGGGATACTATAAGGGTCCTGATGATTCATCTACTGATTCTTCATAACCAACTTGTAGTCTTGAACTAAGGTACAAACTTCGTTAAAGATAAATACACCTTGAAATACAACTTCTTTTCTAAGGTCATCATTCAAACCTTTACAAAATTTACGCAAAGTCATGGCTTCTCTTTTATGACAATCTCATCATATAATCGTTAAACTGTGTTGTATACTTATTGATAGACTTATTTCCTTGTCTTAGATTGTTCCATTAGTCTAAGATTTTATTCTTATAAGACTGGGGTAGGTATTTCTCTTGAAGTTTTTGTTTCATTTTGATCTAATTAGTTATATGAGATTTACAACTTATCTCTAAACAATCCTCAACATCTCTCTAATAAATTTTGGTTGTACTAATGACTATCATTTTAGAAAATCTAACTTTTTTATTATCAAACAAGTTATGCCACTCAAAGAATTGATCCATATCACGAATCTACATATCAAATATCCAAGGGTCATGATGATTGTCAAAAGTGGAGGCTTCTATTTTGTTAGGACTCATGACACATGCAACACTCATTTAGAAATGAATTTGAGATAACAAATGATTCTTGCAAGTGAAATCACAAAACAAAAATAAAGTTAATCCCATTTTTTTATGTGAAGATCAATCAAGAACAGATTATGCTAGGAGAATTATAAGCATGCAATGCTAGACCTTTTAAGTATAAATGATTAATAGAAAAATGGTCACAACTTTTCATTAGTTCCAGCAAGCTCAATAACTAGTTGCTAAATATCAATAAAGAAAGAGGTTGATAAGCAAGAGTTAATAGATAAAAATGCAAGATGAGATATTTTTATTTTTTAGGCACAAAAGTAATATTAACAACAACTTTAAATAACATATGCAATACCAAAACAATAAAATTCAACAAATCAAAAGGTAGAGTAATTTACCGACCAAGATTCCAATCATCGAATTCAATCACAAATGGACTTTTTTTATAATGTAAGTTGTTGTTGATGTCGTGGTGATGCCGTCGTGATTTCTTAAATGACTTACTTTTGTGCTTTCACTTTCCCTTTTTTTCTCTCTTTTTTTTTGGCTTCCTATCACTTTTCACTCTATTTCTTTTCTTCTTCTTTTTTTGCAATTCTTTTTTCTACTCACTTTCTTTTCTTTTCTTTTTTTGTACTTTTTTTTACAAGTCAATATAAAACAAAACTACAAACTGAACCAAAGAAAGGAAAAAAATACAAACAACAACAACAACAACAACAATAATAAATTAACTAATAAACAAATGAATTATTAAACCCGTGAATTGAGTTTTTATGACAACTCAATGACAGAAGACTTAATCCCTTAGTGATGGAGCTGGTGGCCGCAAAGAGGGCGTGGCATGGCTGTCTGGATTAATGGTTGCTACTAGTGTTGAATTTGGCTACTGGAGAAGATGATCTGATATGGCAGGTGAAGATGATCTAATTTGGCTGCTAGTTTAATCTGTTGAAATATTGTGATGGCATGGCATGGCATGGCTGAGGCATTGGAGGGGATGTGCTGGACTGGGTTTGTGGTGGCTACAGCGTGACTTATTATGTGACAGTACTTGTTGACTTGGTTCTAACTAGGCTGATGACGTGGAAATGTTAATTATTTTGCCTTGAGAGCTTATGTTTCCTTGCTTCCTTGTCTTCTGTAATTTGTTGCCATTGTTGACAGCGATGGCACTGTAGACGATGGCAAATGAAGATTTGTTGCGCTGCCTATCTTTGCTGCGGTGAACCACGAATCGGTGTTGGCTGTGATGGGTTTTATGGGTGGCCAGTGGATGAACTATTATAGATTCTGATATATTGTTGTGGAGGCATTGCAGGGGTTGTTGTGGCGGCCAATATGTTCTTGTAAATGAATAGTGTTTTATATATATATATATATATAATCAGAACAGTTGGATGTTTTTTTTTTTTTTTTTAAGATCAAACCGGATCTAGAGTTAGGGTTATGAACAAGCATAAGCATGAAGATCGTTTAATTATAAAAACAATTAAAACTCTAGTTCTGATATCAAAATTTGATGCAGGACAATAAACAAAAAAACTTAAAGCATGAAAAGAAAAAAGCTTTTGAAGAAATTAAGAAAACAAAGGAAGAGAAGACCAAAGATTAAAGATATGCAAAGTCAACAATATTTTTAATTAATCATCAAAACTTCTATAATATTTTAAAAAGTAGAATATCAATACTAAAACCTTAATTAAAACAAAACCTTAATTAAAACAAGTGATTGGGCTTATGACTTACTAAATAAAATACCCAATAATAAATAAATCAAATCTAACAAATAAAGCTTAATTAAATTAAACTCAAACAGAACCTAAACCCAATCTCTCAAGTTTGCGCTATTTTTCATTGTTTATAATCATACATGTACGTAAACAATGTTTTAGGTTCAATGTACTCACCAGTATCAACAAGTTTTTAAGAACATAAACTGCTTGTCGCCATCAAAAAATAAAGAAAACGAAATTATGAACCTCCAATCCAGCTTATAAAAACAAGCCTTTGGCTGAACAGAACCAAAAAAAAAAAAAATCATCTACAAGTCAACATGATAAGGCATAGCCTAAGCACCATCAACCCATCATAACGTAATAACTGAAATCATTTAGAGAAAACATACCTAAATGAATTGTCCAGATGCTGCTGTAATTATGGTACTCTACTGAATGAATTATAGAGAACAAAACCAACAGGTTCAAGCCCTAATTAACTTGTGCAAGGTTCACAAAAAAATGATTTCACAGTTTGTTGAGCCTCTGGGGAGCATCAATATCTCCTGCCGCTTCGACAAACCACCCCAAATATACATCTTCTCCAAAACTGATGAAACATCAAGCAAAACCTTGATCAAATACAACTCCTTTTCAGTTGCTGCAAATCTCCAGATTTTAATGGTTTTAGCTGTGTCAATAAACAAGGAGGTACTGGATCCAATTCGGAGTTTTTTTTTTCATATTTTTCAGGCAAGGGAGTATCCTACAAATCAAAATATATTTCAGCATTAATAACCAAAGAAAATACCTTTCAGCAATAAGAAAACATAATAGGTGGTTAGAAAAAGGTACTGTTCCAAAATCAAGACAATCAAGGTGAGGCAAATTATGAAGTAACCTCTGCAGTGCTCCATAATCAAAATTCATAGTTCCATAACCAAATTTAAGAAGATTCAGTTTGTGAAACACTGGCAGATGGGGGTATAATTCTTCTGCACGAGTGAGAATCTAGAAACATGATAATGGAAGTGAGCAATGGAAACAAACTTTTGAGAGAAGAAGAAGAAAAAAAAAATAAACATCATATGTTCCATGAACTCATCTAATCAATAGCAGTAAGCTTGATGACTACAAGTTCTCGATTACAACTTAATTGGAAACATATATACCTCCAATGCAACAGGTGATACTGTCAAGCTTTCAACGCTAGAGAACCCCTTATGAAGCTTGCGCACGTGATAAGCAGCTTCCCTTTGTTTTCCGTCCCACTCAGACACTGTCACTGATCTCAAATCCATACGTCCATTAACCAGTGAGGATGAATATAAGCAAACATCTGTTTTGAGTTCACCGCTGTAGGAAAAGAATTTGAGATTTGTTCCACAAGTCACAACTTGACAATCATGTGGACCGCCGTCATCCCATGTAAGATCACATATAGATAAGAATTTGAGCATAGGAGAAGAAATAAAAACAAACTTCTCATCCTTCCATGTGCATTCATCAAGAGTCAGCTTGCGCAAATTCAGGCAACCATCAAAGAGCTGTGTTGAGTGATCATCCACAAATGTAATAAATGACAATTTCAACTCCTTGAGATTGGGAAGGCATGTGGTTGAAAGAAGTTTAAGATCATGAAATAGGTATAGTTCCAATACAGTTAATGACTGAAAAGTAAATAGACAATGAGGTAATAATGACTCGTTTGCATTGCATTGGTAAAGGTCAAGTTTCAATTCTTGAAATTGCAACACAGTGCAGCTAATATCCATGTATTAATGTGAGATGCATCAGAGTGCACATCACATGAAGGGAGAAGTTCCTTATATCTGAGAAATTACAAAGCATCATAACTCTTTCGACAAAATTCATGAAATGCACCCTGTCACCAAACATGCCTTCTTCTTCGAAGTCCAGATTGGGGACTGACATCCATAGCTTTTTCCATCTTTTAGATAATATGCTATGACAACATCTTTCATTGGGAGGAAAGAGAATAACATCTGGTATTCTGATTAAATTCCTTCCCTCTTCTGTTTCCAGCTTCTGGCTTTTGCCACAGATTACTTGAGCACTTGCATCCATTATTCTGTTGACTTACTAAAGTACACAAAATAAGGAGCTTAGAAAGATCACCGGAAATTAAATCAAACAGTTAAATAAGAAATGAAAGCTCTGTGCATTCTGTTAATTGTTTTCCTATTTACAAGTTCCACAAGCAGCAACAAGCTTATTTTGAGAAAATTAACAAAGGTCAACAAATAAAAATCCAACAGAATTGTTCCATCCACTAAAACAACAAACAAATGGTCTCAACCCCAGTTTTAAAATTTCCCATTTTCCTCCAATTTCATTTCTTTATCCCAATACACAGAATACTATGATCAGTCCTCCAAGACTACAACTTCTAAGCTACACTCTTTTCTCCATGATAATCAATAATCAATAATGATAGAATATGTATCATAATCATTATCACTACAAAGGGTTTTTCTCATTGGAAAACAAATAATTAAATTTTTGCGATCATTTTAAACCCAGTCTGAAATTTTCCCATATTCTTTCAATTTCATGTCTTCACCCCAATACACAAGGTTCTTATCTACGATCACTGAAAAAGTACAAGTTTCAGCAAATATCTTTGTTTCTTCTTGGGAAACATCATAATCATTAATCACGTCAAAACTTAGAATTCAAAAACTAACTCCAGTTTCCTAGTGAAACATCATAGTTAAAGATACGGAAAATTGGATATAAAATGAAGAACTGGCTGAGCAAACTTTAACAGCTTCTAGATATACATAGAGAAAGCCATAAAGCTAATTAAACTACAAAATTCCATAAGAACAGACAAAAATGAATATTTCTATAATCGACCTTTTCTATCAACAGAAATTCTGAACTAGAAACAGACTTCAATAGTTACAAGCTTGCATGTCTGTTTAGGCCAACAATCAAAGTTTTACTTTGTACGCAAGCACTAGTACTTCAGATGTTTTTGGTTGCAATAGTACCAATTTGACCCGCGAAACATCTAAGTAAAAGCAGGGTGATTTGTTTATCAAAGCTGAATTCAAAATTCAGCATGTTTGGTAGAGATAAGTTACTAAAAAATGTTTGGAAAAAAATCTTAGCATGCTAAAATGTTGAAAAAAATTACTTCCAACCATGCTTATTATTTCGAAGTCAATTGTAATTTACACACATGTAGTTTTAAATAGCAAGGCAATTTTTGGTTTTGAGGATCCACTTACATGAACTAAGAACGTTGGTGGCGCCCACAGCCCTGGTTGCAAATGTAAAATGCAAGCAGATCATACATCGTTTTTTAAAAAAAATATTTATATTTGGTTTTTATACCAAACAGCCATGTAGACAAGTTTGTGAGGATTGCATTTTGTCATGACTCATGAGCAGATACGATAAAAAAAAAAAAAATTGGATTAAATACGAAGGAACAAAGTTGTCTCATGTGCGAATAGTTACTAAACCCAACCAAGCCCAACAAGTCGACCTGGTGACCTACCAACCCAGAGCCTAGCCCCTTTGAACTAGGTTGAATGTTGACTCGGTCAAACCTAAATGACCCGACAGATCAACCCATGACTTGGTTGACTCCAACCAAACCTACGTGAGACTTAGTTATGTCAGATCCAAGGGTTTCTTTTTTAATTTTTGTCCAAAATAACATCATTTTGGTTTTTACATTTTAAAAAATGAAACAATGACATTTAAGGGTTGACTCGGCCATCCCGCGACTTTGGCCTTGTGCCAAGATAATATGTTATTTTTGAGAACATCTTTTGCAGGAAGGAAAGATAATATATGCAGAAGCATTGTGCCTGGCAGAATTTTTATTATGTCCTTTTCATCATCCATGTTCTAAGCTTCTGGCTTTTGGCCTGACCACTTTCACTCATGATTCCAGTTAATTTGCTAAAGTAAATAAAATAAGGAAATTACCAAGAATCATAGAAGCTTGATTTATCTCAGTATATATATATATAAAAAAGAAAGAAAGAAAGAAAGAAATTAGCAGGACATTGAAAATCGGAAGCACTAGCTAGGCACCACCGCTGAAAATTTTTAATCTAACCAAATCAAATTATAGAAGCTTACTTTGGGAAGACTACAACATTAATCATATAAAACTAGGTAATACAAACTTCTACCGATGACGATTGACTCAAACCATAAAATCAAATTTAATTCAAGAATTTTTTCACAAAAACTTGAAAATTATTCCTTGAACTCAGCAAAAGACTCCAAATCTAAGATAATATATCTCTTTCCCAACTAGAAAAACATAGCAATAAGTATCAAAATTCAACCAACTACTAAATATTGCAAGAACCTGGGCAAATCATTCTAGCAAAACATCATTGTCATAGATACTAAATATGGAAAAACTTGAGAAGTTCAGTTGCAGGCTTACCTAAAAAAGAAGAGGGCAGCTTGATTGCTCCTCAATCCAGAAGGAATCGATTAGATTTTTTCCACTCCAAATTCCAAAAGCTCTTTCTTTCTGTCACTAGAAGCGCATACTGCTGGATACCTATGTATTTATAGAAGGGTCAAAACTAGCACAGGGTGCAAAAGTACAAAACCAATAAGGTCTTAACGTCTCGCATGTAAACTTCATTTTGGTCCCCTTAGATTGACCGGTGATCTAATCCAACCCCTTTTATTTAGAATTTGTTAATATTATCATTCTAGTTTGAAAGAGATTCTAATATTATACTTAATCATTAAAAACCATACATGAATTTGGTTTTGGGTTTTTTTTTTGAAGGTTTTTAAGTAGTTGTGTGAGATATATGACATATTCAGGGAGAAAAATAAGAAGAAATAAAAAAAAGTATTAAAAAAAGTAAGTTTATTAATTCCTTAAATGATTTTGATTTTCTTTTAATTTTAAGTTATTAATAACATGAGCCGCATTTTATTTTTCCATTCTCCTTTGTCCAAAAAAAAAAAACTATCATGTTTAACTTTCAAACATATTAAGAATGTTATTTTAGATGTATTTAGAATATCATCAATTAATTTTATTTATACTTTTCTAAAATAACCCCGTGTTAATTGTAGTTTTTTTTAATATATGCTTTTATTAAGGATATAATAATAATAATAATAAAAGAATTAGTTATAATTATTTTGAAATATATAAAAATAGAAAGCCAAACAATCTCTTTATTTTTTCTTTAACTCACATCAAATGGTGGACACTTTAGTTTTAAATGAGAAATGCTTTGACTTAAATACTTAATTGAAGAATGTTACAATATAAGTATTTATTAACGGTTTGCTATTAAGCCTCTCTCTTAAAGATTTCACACAAAAACGAGTTAATTATAAATTTACAATTGTTTAGCAAAATTATCTGATTATATTCAATCATGATTAATTATATTTAATCCTTATAAATTTATGATGTAGTATTTTCATCAATTTCGAATATATTTTTTTAAATTTTATTTATCTATCTCTCTTTTGAATTATAGAATAAATAAATGAGAAGTAAGTGAGATGAGAGAACTTAAATAGGAAATATGGCAATTACCAATTAAAAAATGACTTAATTTGGATGGCCAATGCTAAGACTATCGGGACAATTGATTATATTAATAAAGTATAGGGACTATATTAAAACTAACTCCATGATAAGGAAAAAAAAAAAAATTCAAACAAACACTCTCTCTCTCTAGAAAATAAAAATTTAATGTTATAACCCCTTAAAATCCCCAATTCATAAACCCAAATTCTCCACATTCCTTTTCAAATCTCTCTCTTAATGGAAACAAATGCAACCCACAAAACTCCTAAACCCTAAAGCCGCCACCAAGGCGGCTGCTGCGGCAGCCGTTACCACCACCATGCCAAATGAACTGCTGCCACAGAAACCATCAGCATCGTCAGTTCTTGACAAGTTCCGGTCTTTATTGAAGCAACGACAAGGATCAGCGGTGGAGGACCATGGTGGTGGTGACGGGGCAAGTTTGCGTATGGAGGATGTGGTGGAGATTTATGAGACGGTTTTGAATGAATTGACGTTTAATTCAAAACCTATAATTACTGATTTGACTATTATTGCTGGAGAACAGCGGGAGCATGGTGAGGGTATTGCTGATGTTCTCTGTGCCCGCATTGTTGAGGTCTGTTTTTTATTTCTCGCTTCTTTTTTTTAATGTGTGGGATTTTTTAGGGTTTTGTTCTTGATATTGAATAATGCTAGAGATAATGATAATTTTAGTATATTCTTGTAGTCTCAGAATCAGTGAGGTGGTAATGTTTAATCTTGGATTTTAGGGTTTAGTTACTGGGATGAGAATATTGCTAGTATTGATGAATTTATAAGTTATGGCGTTGGTAAAATGTGGGAGAAATGGAGAGTTTTAGGGTTTAGTTATTAATAAAAGTATTGCTGGTATTGGTGTATGTTGTTTTAAATTGGTTTCTTTGATGTTATTCATGGCGGGTTTAGTTGAAGGCGTAGGAGAGGGGAATTTGTTGTATTTTGTGGTTTGCAGAGGTTGTTTGTGTGTGTTAAGAGTTTTTGAATGTTTGTATTGGTTGGGAAAATGTGAGAGAATTAAGAAGTTAGAATAAAATTTAGTTGAGACATAAATTTTCAGCTTTGTTGGGCTGCAAAATTGAAAGTCTTAGTTTTTTCCCCTACTTGTTATTGCTTTTGTCTGTATGTTCAAGTAGAACCAGTGGAAAGGAAAAACAAGTTGAAATTTTACAGTGTTCAGATTCCAGCTGCTTGGTTGATGGTGTTACTTCAAATCTTGTTCTTTTTGTGTGTGTCTGTGGATTTTAGGAAATTACTTTTAAAAAAACTTTTTTTTTCTGCAATTTATTTTGGTTGTATTCATTAGGTTTTTGAACCTTTTGATTTCTCACTGTCATGAATTCGTTTTTTTGCATGGTTACTTGTCTAGTTCCTTGGATAAATTTGGGTTAAGGAAAGATATTTTGAGTGTTGAAGTTAGGAAAGATATATTACGTAACTTTGAGAAACTGAAGACAGGATTGACTTTCAAATTTTTTGAAGTTAAAGAGAATTTTGAGACCATTATATTCATCTTCATTGTGTTCTCCAATTTAAAAGTTTGAACTTTTCTCTCTGTTTATCATTTTCCCTATCTTAAAGAAAATTGAGTTTATATATTTATGCCTTTTCTTTTCTAAGGGGAGGTCGTTTGTGTTTACTTTTAATCTTTTGCAGGCCCCCGTAGATCAAAAGCTGCCTTCATTATATCTTCTAGATAGCATTGTCAAGAATATTGGCCGTGAATACATTAGGCACTTCTCGTCCCGTTTGCCTGAGGTGAGTTAATCAGAGTATTGTGTTCTCTTCTCTTGCCATCTTCCATGCTGTATATTGCTTATCCTGCATGATTGTGATATTTTTCACCTTGTCACCTCACCAGGTTTTTTGTGAGGCATACAGACAAGTTGACCCTAGCTTATATCCTTCAATGCGCCACCTTTTTGGCACATGGTCCTCAGTGTTTCCATCTTCTGTACTTCACAAGATTGAGACTCAACTTCATTTTTCTCCACAAGTTAATGATCAGTCATCAAGCTTGACTTCCTTTAGAGCTTCTGAATCACCCAGACCACCTCATGGCATACATGTGAACCCAAAATACTTGCGTCAGCTGGATCATTCAACTGGAGATAATGTAAGGTTTCCAATGAAATCTCTGCCTCTCTGGTGCCTGCAGCTATTAATTTATAGTCCTGCTGATGAAACCATGTACTTCTTGTTTTAGAATCTTCACCTGGGATTTTGTGGTTAAAATACAGGTTCAGTTATATGGTCTTTCTAATGGCCTGTTTAAACTTTAGAATTTAATTTTTAAGTAAAATGAATTCATAGTGGAGTATACATATACCATGTTAAATTGTCATCATTTTGATGTTTCAAGGCTGAAATATCAGTGGATAAAGATGGCTTCTTGATGCTAAACATTGCAGTAGTAGACTGTGGAGATCAAGATGAGTCTTAAGCAAAGTAAAAGTTATGCAAAATAGCTCATTGGAGCTTGTTTATATGTTGCATCTCCCTTTAAGCTAACATTCTCATGGCTCTCAACTATTATAACACTCAAATGGAAAGCCTCTTAGTTGTTTTGCAACTTTGTGGAATTTCTTCTGGGCTAAATTCTTGCTAATGTACTGCGCTGGTTCTCTAGTGTTTACTATGTACAAAATAAATAATTTGATTGTAAGTTTAATAAATGAGCACACAAGCTACATTTTGAGATTATGTCATATTTTGTTGTTGATTCTCTGTTGTGTGCTGTGTAATGCAATGTGCATCTGTTTGCATGCAGACAGGGTGGTCAATACAAACATACAAAGCTAAAAATGTAATTCAATCTTTGCAGAATGTTCAGCACACTAAGGGAACTTCTTCAAATCTGAAAATATATGGTAAAAAACCTGCTGTTGGATATGATGAATATGAAAGTGATCAAGCAGAGGCCATATCTTCACAGGTTGGAGTGGGCCGTACATCTCTCACTCTTGGATCTAATAAGCTGCATCCATCTTCAACTTCCAGGCTTGCAAGACGCTTGTCGCCTTCAACAACTGGAGCCGAGAGGCCTTTATCTTCAGAAATTGATGACTTTGCAGTAGGGAATTCTCCTCGAAGGTTTGTT
Organism: Populus tomentosa; assembly: GCA_018804465.1. Classification (NCBI taxonomy): domain Eukaryota; kingdom Viridiplantae; phylum Streptophyta; class Magnoliopsida; order Malpighiales; family Salicaceae; genus Populus; species Populus tomentosa. The sequence continues at coordinate 1,356,704 of CM031975.1, forward strand.
GAGGGGCTGTCCCCATCTCATCCTCTATTTGATTATGGACACAGCAGAGCCATTGTCAGAGATGAGGAGGCAAATGAATTAAGAAGAAATAACTATTCTGATGATAACCATAACCGATTTGAACCTTCTGCTAGATATAGGCTTAGCAATGGACTTGAACATCAAGGACCCAGAGCTTTAATAGATGCATATGGGGATGATAGGGGGAAAAGAACTACAAGTAGTAAACCTCTGCATATTGAACAGTTAGCTGTAAATGGCGTGCACAATAAGGTAGCTTCAAGATCATGGCAGAATACTGAAGAAGAGGAATTTGATTGGGAAGATATGAACCCTACTTTGTCAGAGCGTGGTAGGAGTAATGATTTCTTGCCATCATCTATTCCACCTTTTGGAAGTGTTGTTCCAAGGCCTGCCTATGGAAGGCTAAGTGCTATCCATGCAGAATCTGATATCAGGAGCAATCGATCTAGTCTGGCTCCAATGGCATTTGTGGATGGCTCCTCTAATATTGCTGAAGAAGCAGTCTCGATTCTGGGTGTACGCTGTCTCAACTTGTTCCCTTATGTGTTGCTGTTTAAGTTTATTTACCTTTTCATATACTGTCCAAAAGCTAGGCTCTTGTTTGATTCCATTTACGTATTTTGATTTCTTTTCTATAATAAGGTGGTTAGTATTTTTAATGGATTTGACTAGACTTTATTTGAAAATGAGTTTTTTTCCATCCTCTTTACCTCCATCTGGCAATTCTCTTGCAATTTGGCACCTTTTAGAGCTTACTGCTGCATTCTGTGTCGTAGTTCAAATTATGAAGTGATGATGATTTGCATTTCAATTTATTATTTGTATTGTCAGTTAACTCATTAAGAAGATTCCCAGTTAAGTTATCTTCATTTGTTTTATCTTTTCCCCATGTTATTTGTTTTAAGAAACAGTTGACTGTGTTGTTCACTAACCAGGAAACAAGCTGTAAATTTTTTTTCTTTCTGTTTTCAATTTTGTTTTTGCGTATCTTGGGAAAGAAAGTCAAGTTCAAACTTTGATCTCATGTCCAAAAGAAATTGATGTGCTTCCTGCAGTCTGGCCGTGGATCAACAAGCAAGATTCCTGGATTCCGAACTGAGAGAAATCAGATCTTGGGTTCCCGTCATCATCAAGAAGCTTGGAATTTTCCACCTCACATCCATCAGTCAGCACATCTCCTGAATTCTAAAGGAAGAGGACGAGATTTCCAGATGCCCTTATCTGGAAGTGGTGTGTCTTCTTTGGGTGGTGAGAATTACTCTTCACTTGCTGAAAAACTTCCAGATATTGATGCACAGCTTAATAGGCCTCCTGCCATTGCATCAAGATGGGGCTCTAATATTGACTCTACTAGTTCAGGGACCTGGTCAAGTGTTGCGCCACCATCATCAGGGGTCTGGCCTCCAGTAAATGCACGAAAGTCTCTGCCACCTCCTATGCATCGTATTTTTCCTCCACCAGAGCAGAGTAGAAGTCAGTTTGATCCAATAAATGCCAGCAGCACTGTCATAAATCAGGTTTTACAAAAGGGTTCAGTTATGCCTGAACAACCATTTAATAGTTTTGAGAACAAAGATTACAATTCGATGAAGCCAACACCAATGTCTAATCAGCATGCTGCTTTGAATCAGCAAAACCAGGCAAATGTAAATCCTTTTCAGCCACAACAACTTCCATCTCATGAAGCCCGAGAGAATTTTCATCCATCTGGGGTAACTTCAATGCCACCTCGTCCCCTGGCACCACCACTGAGTCATGGATACAACACTCACAGGCATAGCACTGCCATTAGTATGGTTCCTTCAAATGCATTACCTGCTGTACAACTGCCTTTACCAGTCAACAATATTCCAAATATGTTGCATTCACAGGTGGGGGTTCGGCCACCTTTGCCGCCTGGTCCTCCTCCCCAAACGATGCCTTTCCCTCAGAATGCTAGTTCAGGTGTCCCCGGCCAACCATCTGGCAGTGCATTTTCGGGTTTGTTTAACTCTCTCATGGCACAAGGTTTGATCTCATTGACAAAACAAACTCCTGTGCAGGTAGTTTGAATAGCTTCTCCATTCTTTCTTTCAAAGAATGCAATATTAGCCTGAAAATAACCTTGTGGCTCAATATGTAGGACTCTGTGGGACTTGAGTTCAATGCTGACCTTCTCAAGCTGCGTTATGAATCTGCAATCAGTGCATTGTATGGTGATCTGCCAAGACAATGCACAACATGTGGCCTTCGGTTCAAGTGTCAAGAAGAGCACAGTACTCACATGGATTGGCATGTTACTAAAAACCGGATGTCTAAGAACCGGAAACAGAAATCTTCTCGCAACTGGTTTGTAAGTGCAAGTATGTGGCTCAGTGGTGCAGAGGCATTGGGAACTGATGCAGCTCCTGGTTTTTTGCCCACTGAGACCACTGTGGAGAAGAAGGATGATGATGAAATGGCTGTTCCTGCTGATGAAGAGCAGAGTACATGTGCATTATGTGGAGAGCCTTTTGATGATTTCTACAGTGATGAAACTGAGGAATGGATGTATAGAGGAGCTGTGTACCTGAATTCATCTAATGGATCAACAGCAGGCATGGATAGGTCTCAATTAGGTCCTATAGTACATGCTAAATGCAGATCCGATTCTAGCGTGGTTCCCCATGAAGATTTTGGACATGATGAAGGGGTATGCATTTCTATTTCTATCTCCTGCTTTTAGCTTCTTTTGGTCAGAGCATAATTTATCTTTTATGTTTCTACTTGAAGTGTTGTTATCTATTGGTGTATTTTTCAATAAAAGTGCTAATTGAAACACCAAAAACTTAATCAGTTGCACACTCATGCCACCTTCATCCAAGATGTGGATGTATACATTTTGTTGGAAAAATTAATGTCTTGAGCTTGCAGCCAAATTGAATCATGGCTATACAAGTGTGACTTTGGTGGAATGTTGGTTTTGTATTAAACTACCTCCTTTTTTTTATCTTTTCTGTGCTCTTGCAAATATGTGATGTGATATATATATTCTGCTAGATTAGGGTCTGTATGGTTTGTATTCTGTTAAAAACTTATGAAAGCATGTTAGCTTGTATGTAAGTTGAAAGTTCAGTTGACTAAATATATTATCCATGTTCCTTCACTTCCTTGCTCTTCAATTTCTTTTGATTTTCCAACTACCTGAGATTTATTTCTGATTTATCATCTGCAGGGAAATTCTGAAGAGGGTAATCAAAGAAAACGAATGCGGAGTTAACCTTTATTAGATCGGCTTCCAAGTCTCATGTAACTTTGAGTTTCATCGTGTTAGTGGTATGGCTTACTTGTTTTTATAGTTGTGTTGGAGCTTGCAATGCATTGGCTCTTAGCCCAAATCATGTAAATATTACTTGGGCTTGTACCATGCATGATATCTTTGAAAAAAAGATTAAAAATTATGTCTTTCTAACATCCAGAAAGATATTTAGAACCATCTTTTTAATATGCTAAAAAGAAATGTTTTTATTAGATTTGCTGCTGGGTGCTTATAATGCTGAAAAGAATGTGATGTGGAATGGACGAATGGTAGCCTTTTATTCCTAGGACACCCAGTAGAATCTACTGTAATTATTAGCCTGCTGGGTTGTCTACTCTTTGCAGATTGTTTTGATTTTCTGCAGGGACTGCAAACATCTCCAGTTAGTCGCATTCAGTTTATTCTCTTCAAGGCTGGAACGTCGCATAATAAGCTTAGTTCCTCCCAAATGGATGGATTGGTGGCAGCAAAAGCACTCTTTGCCTTTTCATGGTGTTGATTATCTGTATTTGTTGAATTACATCATTTCTATTTGAAGTAGAGTACTAATGCTACTATCTTAAAATATGCTTTCTGGATGGTTTTTCTGAAATGATGCCATAAGGAATTTGCTTGATAGCTGATATTATGCTGTATTCACTAGTTTGGGATGAATCTCTTGGTATCACCTCTGGACTATGCTTATCAACTTCAATTCTTTCTATGGTTGGATTTTTATTTTTTTATCTTTTCTAAATAATATTAGATATATTTAAGGTTTTTTTTCTTGTGTCATGGCTATTTTTGCAGGTCATAGTGTTTGGTGTATTAATTGGACACAAATAAAATATGCTTAGAAAAAAATATGTAATAGATATTCAAGACCTAGTCTGATGGATTTGAATTGCTGATAGAATGTTTACTCGCCCTTGAATATTCGTACTGCCCTTGCTGATAGAAAAACCCTTTTCTTTAATATAAATAATTTATTTACGTAAAGAAACAATTCATAATTCATCCACATAGAGCAAAAGTTGAATTAATCTCTATGGGTTGGTAAAAAAAAAAAAAAATCAACAATTTCTCTTCCAGGAAAAATCAACCATGGCTGGCTGGCCACTGCTTATAGAACAATGATATATATAATGAGCACAAGATCATGCCTGCCTTTTCGTTTTTTTCAGCTTTCCCCTTTGCATATAGAACAATGAATGATATCATGAACACAATAATTTCGCCTTTAACCAGCAGTGCTTTCCTTTTGTTAGCGTTTGTACAATGATCATTTGTCTAAGACCTTGTCTGTTTTTGCGTTCGATTTTGTGGTATTGAATTGCTTTGTTGTGAACAAATTTGGATCTCATGCTCAAGTAGTCACTCCACTTTTGCCACAAGATGAAGGGAGGCAACGACTCATTATTCAACAATCTCTGTAAGAAATGGTTTTTGCTTTTTGGTTTTCTTTGTGTAGTGGCTAAGTCTTTTTTTTTGTTTAGCTGTTGATACGAATTCGTGGAAAAACATGGAGGAAACTAGGTTAGTAAGTAAAAGTTGGAAATGAAGGAAAAATACTCTATCTCACTCTGTATTTTATCTAATATAAATTACTTTATCTATATAAATTAAATCATATATACTAATTAATGTATAATATTTAAAGTGACATGATTTTAATATCTTATTTCCATTTCTCTGAATAGATTATATCATATTAATTTTTACATGATTAAATGATAAAGTAGGAGGGGGCATTAGCAAGTGATTGGTTTCTCGTTCATGGTAGTCATGTCCTCATCACGACGGACGAGCCATGGTGGGTGTAATTAGCTAATGAGTAGGTGTGAATGCATGTTTTCTGGCCAGAAAGAAGCTATGAATATTAAGTTCAATAAATTACTGTATATATTTATTAACGTTGTCGTTGTTGTTATTAAATAATTATTATCACATCCAATATATTAGATGGCATTAACTCCAAGATAAAACCTGTGATTGCATGACTATGAGATTTATACAAGGTCAAAGGTTTGCTTTCTAGCTATATGAATACTACTAGATTATTTGTTCGGGTTTGAGCAACTTGTTAAATTTAAAAACAATTTAAATAATTCTTAATTAAAAATCAAAATCACGCTGTTTTCGCATTTTGCATGGCAATTTTTCCTACCATGCATGGTTACAAGTTTGTCTTCGTGTGACAAACTTTTCAAGACAACCATATGCATTATATCCCAGATGACATTAATGTGAAAATTTGATGTATGTTTTGGAAGAGAAAATAAATGATGTAGAGAGTCACAAAGAGCTCCTACGGGTCACTAAATGCTGTTGAGTGTGAATGTATTATAAATATTTAATTATATCGATTGTTCTGCGAATTAATCAATGTGTTTGTACAATTTGTTTGTAACAATTAATGATGTAATGAAATCTTTTTTTTTTTAATTTCATCAAATTATGTTACTCTAAATTCAGCAAATGGCATTCAAGCTGCATCAAGCTTAACAAATGATAGCAGAACTGCCATAAACTCAGCACTAACATTACTCAACCAAAATTAATTATGTTTGCTAGAAAACTTGATGTGTTTCTATTTATGAATCAAGAACGTGATCTTTTGATTTGGAACATAAAATTCAATCCCTCTTGTTTAAACTTGAAAAAAACCAAATCACATCTACAACTCATGAACAAATCTATGTCTTAATCACTCAAGCTCACCCCACTCCATAAAAGCTGACCAAACCTAGCTAGATAACTTAATTTCCCTTGTGAATTTAATTAATTCTATAATTTGTTAATAAAAACCAATTCAATTTAAAAATTTAAATTATTAAATGAGATTCTAGAATATAATTTATATTATTTTATAACACATCACTCAAGTGAAAGTCTATTTAATTTTTATCAAATAAATAAAAATAATAAAATTTGAATTTATAACTAATTGATTATAGTTGAAAGAAGATTTGTGATAATTAAATGGCTTACATAATCACATAGACACTCTGGTATTTATATGATTATGATAATACATATGTTACAGTGTGTTATACTATACATGATAATTTAATACATCAATAACAAATCAATAATACAATATTTTCTATTTTACAACATATTCCATAATACAAGGTATTAATATTATATCAAAAAATTAATTTAATTTAAAAATTTTAATTATTAAATTTAAATAAATTTTTAAAATATAATTTATATTATTTTCAAAACACTTAATAATTGATATTCAGTGATTTACCTGTTGTCTTTCAAACTTCTTGTATCTTCCCGAAAATGTTAATAAAATTCTTTAGCTAGACCTTGTTTCTACATCCCGCAGAAAGATTGCATCAATCTTATCACTTACTAATTGATATTTAGTGAGCTACGTGCTGTCTTTCAAATTTCTTCTATCTCCCCGACAACGCTCATAAAGTTCTTTAGCTGGACCGTGTTTCTTCGACAAAATTAATGGTCTCTGAAATCTACAACAATATAGTTTCAATGGAAGTACTGTAGCTGATGCAATTATTGTTTTTGGCAATTCAATATTGTGGTGCCACTCATGTTCTCTTTGATTTTGCTTTGTTTTAGGGCCAAGCAAATCTACAGGACTCAAAAAGATATGAAATCATCAAAATGTTGATTCTCATGTCCGCAAACAGTGTTCTTCATCAATGGTGTCTCTGGGATGCTGTTTGGAAGAGAATTAAATTTAGTAGGTAACCCTTTTATTTTGTATCTTCAATATCCCTTTTTATTGATTTCTCGAGGAATATAAAGGGATTAGAGAGTTCGTATAAAACCGTTCTTAGGATCTTACCACCTCATTTAAGCTTTTGAATTGAGAATTCTCCTCGAGTTGGCAATATTGTATTGCTTAAGTTCCCCAGAGGTTCTTCCAATACAATTGTTAGTGCCTAGCTCCCGTCATATATTAATGTCAAATTAAGGGCTAATGAAAAGTTCCTTTGGCTGCTTTTATCTCTTATGTTAAGAACTCATAGTTGATGCATACCCTCTTTTTTTTTTGTTAGAGTTTGAGATTGAACAAGTTAGAAGCCACCCAATTCAATCATTGATGCCTTGGATTTGTCCTCCTTGATAATGAGAAAGAAGGAAGGAAGGGGACCGATTCTAATTATCAAAACTGAGGCTGTCATTTTTCAGTCAGTGATCGATAAGTAGCAGTCTCAAACAGAAAGGAACAACAATTCAATAAGAAGCTACTGAAAAGTTCAAAACAAAATGAAACTAATGTCTGTTAAATGAGTAGGCAAGCTCCTTAAAAACAGATACTCAAAAGGAGACAAATACAAAGTAACTCACACCTACAGGAAGACTAACCCTTGTCAACTCTAAAAGATAAAGCAAAAGATATATGAAAGCGAAATTTTGTAACATTTGTAACAAGTTCTGACTTCACTTTCATCTTTGTCAGGCAAAGTCAATACCCGAACCTACAACCCTTGCAGGGTGGTGAAATGCCCTTTTACTAATTAATAGCTACTCTGCGTTAACAAACACCACCAAGCAAGGATCATCTTAGGTGCGTTCTTGACTTAAATATGGTTGAAAGCATACTTCATTTGTCTTGCTTCCTCTCCTCTTCCTAACTGCAACAACAATCATGATTGAGCACAAAAATGTTAGTTCTTCTGTAATTTTGGCTACTTGTTATGAAATAATTTCGCAAAAATATAGTTAACCAGAAGCTCCTAACATTATGTGAGGCTTTTCAATCAGGCATTGTCACAAATTACTGCAGCCTTAATCCTTTCGACTGTGCACTTAATTAGACTGTTTACAGTTGCTACTGATCCGAGCGAAAGTTTTGCTGTTGGGACTGAATCAACTAATATCTGAAATGCAACAGTCAGTAGAGAGCCACCGGACCCAACATCAAGAATTCCTGGAGAGCCATATCCTGGTCCATCAGGGAGTATAGCAAAACCTGATGGAAGTAGGGCAACATAATCTGGGTCTCCACCGCTTAGGACTATGTTCATGGCCGAAATGTCCACTGGTGCATAAATCACATATGAGCCTGTAGAATCAGTACAGCTCTCTTGCAATATTAGCATGTTGCTCTGGCTTGAATTTGCGCTCTGCAATTTATATGGTTGATTTCAGCGATGATATGATTCTGAAATAAGATACGTGAACAGGAAAGGCTTGCTAGCACGCACACAAAATCATGTTTCGGAAACTTACATTGACACGGAGTAAGGAGACGCAATTTCCAGGATCACGTCCATTAGCTATATGAGCCATTTCTTGAACTTCGCCGCCGTTCGAAAGGATATCCCACTGTATGCAAAGATAAAAGGTTTACATGTTTGAAGAGCTTAAAACCTTGAATTCTTTCAAGAAATTAGGCTTGAAAAATAACATGATTTCATGTACCTCACTTCGATGATTCTCATCCCTAAGGAAATCAAACATCCTCTTGGATTGAACTGGAATCCAGAAGGAAGTGGCAGCACTAAGCACAATACCAGGAGGCCTGCCTGGATCATCCATACTCTTTCTGGTCATTACTCTCACATCATCAGCACCAGTTGCGGACAATGTCGTCCATGCATGTGCAGTAGAAGCACCAACTCCAGTGCAAAAACTCATCACCATTCTCTCGGCCAGCTTCAGCATACTTTTCCTCCCTTCAGCAGTTGTTATCACTATCCAGAAGAACAAAGATTGATCAAGATATTATGTCATCTGGAAGAAATCCAAATGAATAAACTTTTTAAGCTCTAAGAAACTAAAGAAAAAAAAATCAAAATCCATTACCACAGAGATCTCCAGTTGGAATGTTAATGGCCATCGAGCTTGCAAGACGTTCGCATTGTCGATCTAGTGTTCCCACCCAACGTTTTGCTCCAAAAGCAAGACCAGAGTTGACTAGTGGTCTGTACATATTTTGAACAGATCTATCATCCACTTCAATGTGTTCAACCCAGACGACCTGCAGAATCATGATACCAGGGTTATATGATGATTTTAACAAAACGTTTTGAAGGTCTCCCTATCTGGTAATGAAAGTGAGGCCTTGAAAGTGATCATATTCAAGTAAGAGTTACTACCTTTGAATAACCATTTGGCAATTCTTGGATCAAGCAACCTGATGGCCTTCTTCTACATTTCGAAAGCAGACTAGGGCGTAAACTGTCCAAGGAAACATCTACCACTGCCCAAGTCCCATCGGTATGCTGTTTGCAGTACCTCACAAAGTAATTTTCTCGTGTAGGAACAATTGGGGAAGGTACTTGAAACTCAGCCGTCATCTGTGAAAAGCAATGATAGGTATGTTGAGAAGTCAATGAACTAAATGCAAATGCTGATCATCTTGGTGTTGGTACTATTTCCTTCACAAAAAAAGTCATTAGATCCATAATAATAGATTAAAGAAATTGAAAATTTGTTTATACCACTTGTAATGCTCCATTATAGTTCCCTGCCACTCCTGTTGATAGGACTTCCAGGGTCATTGCTCTTGATACAATACCACAGAAAATAGTTGACCATTGATTCTGAAACAAAAATTTTGATCAACATTATAGTTATTTGGAACTAAAAAAAAAATTCCGACTTCCAAGTCTCAGAAATCGTTAAATCATTGAATGGAGATTTAGCGAATATATAGAGATATAATCCATCCTAATTCTGTAGCCAAGTCCCAACGAATCAACCGAAAATATCATAAATAGATACAGATCTAGGCAAACTTAAAAAGTAGAAAAACCTACAGCGTCCATAAGAATCTCAACAAGATTAACATGATTCATGATAACAACTGCGGATTCCCTTGAAGCTTCAGATCTCATTCCTAAAGGTTTTGGTCCAATTCCCCTAGTGAAAGTTCTCAAATATTCCTCTTCATTGAGCATCTCAGTATTGTTCTCTCCTTGAATCCACAAGGCTTCTCCAGCCTGAGCCATTCTCATTAGTTCCTCCATTGCTGCAACCGCGATTTCAACTATCATTGATTTGTCTGCCTCAGTAGGTCCAGTGACTGATCTAAGAAGATCAGTAGCTCCAAACATCTCCCCTACGAAACCCGACTGTGCCCCAAAATTGCTAGCTCCGAGATCAAGAGACCGGGACGGTAAATGAGGAGAAAGGTTGGAAAGAGAAGACAAAGGCTTGCCAACATACTTGGCAGCAATTCCAGAAATCCTGTCAATCTGTAACCACACAGGAGTTTTATTAAAAACAAGTTGAAGGATTACAAAATTTGAATTGATAAGAGTAACAGAAGGTGTATTTTTTGTAACCTCTTCTCTTAGACGAACATTCTCAATCCTCAAATGCTGCTCATCAAAAGACATCTCACCAAGAGCAGCTGGACCACCACAGTTAGGGCATGAAGCATTACGTAGGGCTTCCTTGTACCTATTGTTCTCCGCACGAAGTCTTTCATTCTCAGCCTTAAGAATTGAATTCTCACTGCGTTCATGTTGAGCCTACACAATGGAAAGAAAGATTAGCAATATAAGCCGCTCTTTATTCTTAGACTAAAAAAACTTTGCAAACAAAAAAAATAGAGTTTATTAATATGATCAAATATTTTTTCTTACATATGAGCTTTAATTATTTGTAATTAGAAATATATCTCTGTGTTAACTATCAATACTTATATGTCGTATATGAATATGAATATCTTTCCTTCTTGTGTTTATCATTATCATATGTCGTGAGTATTACGACTAAAGTATCTTAGGATTTCTCGTGCTATGCAAGGGAAAAATCTTTTTCTGAAAGGAAAAATAAAATATTTGTAACATTAATAAATATGGGAAGTTATATGCTTTCCTTATCTTTTTTTTTTTTTGGTAATAGAGTTATATGCTTTCCTTATTAAAATATCTATGAGATTGGAGAGAGTGTAGAGGGTGCCTGAAATGTAGCGGATGAGTTACCTTCATTTGAGTGCGCTTGTTTTGGAACCAAAATTTGACTTGCAATGGCTCTAAACCTAGCTCACGGCTGAGCTCCTTCCGTTGCTTGTCGTCAGGATGAGGGCATTCCTTGAAGAAACTAAGCAAACAAAGCTCATAAATAAATCACCAAAAATTTTAAACTACAATAAATAAATAAAGCACGGTCTATCTATCCATCAATGCACAGTCGATCGAAGTTAAGACGGAGACTGCTTACGCTTCCATGTCCTGGATTTGACGCTGTGTATGGCGATGATAACGCTTCTTTTTGGGGTGTTGTTCACTGGGATCTTGGTCATCACCGGACTGAGCTTCCATAGTTTCGGTGCCCGATTTGGTCTCATAGTCATCATCTTTGAGCTTACTAAAGTCATTTTCAGAGCTTTTGGGAGCCATATCAAACATGTGATGGCCTTCAAACATATTTGCGTGGAACATTTGTATAAATCCCTTAAATTTTAAGCTAAGCTGTACTTCCAATCTGCAAAAAAAAAATATCATAAATAAGCAAATAAAAAAAGAAGAATAATCCTAAGGTATGCCATGTAAACATGCTAAAGGGGTGAGTAAATCATGTGTACAAGGAAAGAAAAGTATTAAAGGCTATATAGGAGATGTTTGTAGATAAGAAATTAACATCTATATGGAAAGATTTATTGATAGGAAACATTGATGAATTATAAAAAAGAGTACAAGGAGGAAAAAAAGCAAAACCAAGTTAAATTCCCAACATAATAAATGTTGTGTGAAATTTGTAGGGCAAGGTGAAGTGTCTTCCACACTGTCGTAGCTGTAGTTACAAGAGATGCTTAATCACCAGATAAGCAAGTTAACACCTTTTATCCCTCTCTCTCTCTCTCTCTCTCTCTCTCTCTCTCTCTCTCTCTCTCTCTCTCTCTTTACTCAAAAAAAAAAGAAGCGTTTTGCGTTCATTCCAAGAAGGATGTTGCTCGGAAACGTTTTAATTACTTTGTTTAAGCATATTCAGTGAATAAAAACACTTTTTAAGAACATCAACCAAAGTGAGAGGGACCTTACCTGATTGACTAACCTTAGAGGATGATTGAAATCTGACAACCTTTTTCTCCTTTAAACTCCATTACAGAAGGCATATCTTACTCTCACCAACAAACCCTAAGCAGCATCCTTATCTTTCTCTCTCTCTATCTCTTGAGGGTATGACATGATTGATTTTGCTGCTTACGTTGGCGGTATGTGGGGTTAGTTTGCGAAATAGATTCTCTCAAGCTGCTTGAGCCAAAGCCAAAAAAAAAAAAAAAGTTATTACAAGTAGTAAGAGAGGAGGATATTGACTGTAGGGTGTTTGGGTCATAACATCAAAGAAAAGTCTCAAGTCCTTTCTAGTTTTACGTTCCAAAATATTAGAATTATATAAAAAAAAAAAAAAACAAATGAGCATGAAGAGTTGACACTAAATGGACCCCTTTCTGAAGCTTTGACAAATAAATTTCAACACACCATTACCAAGACTATAACGCCCACTAAGATCTAGGTCAATCCATCCCACTTGACATTTTCCATTCCTGCACAAAAAATTATAAAAAACACCATTTTTATGTTTAGGAAAAAGATTAGGACATGATATAAAACTGAAAATGAGAGAATCTTATTGTGAAGAGAAATGAAAGGTTTTATGGACAAGGTATGCAACTTACCAAAATATAGAAGCCTTTGAAGTTCCATGGAAACAAGGATTAGATTTGTGATGGAAGAGGTTTTGGATCTCTACAAAACCAGTTTTTAGGGATAAAGAAGTGGTTTACCGGCTGGTTTTTGAAGAGAGACCCTATGTTCTGAAAGGGTTTTAAGATGACTGTATGATTAAACGATGATGGGAGAGAAAAGGGCACACACAGAGAGAGAAACGGAAGAGGAAAAGGAGGAGACAAATTATAAGGTTTTGAAGAAGCTGAGAAAGGAAAGAAGAAAGGGAACGGGTGGTGAGGATGTGGCAGCAGAGGAGTAATTGCAGAGCGTATAGAGAGGGTTTGCTAGCATTTATGGTGGGAGAGAGGTGTAAATGCGAGAGAGTGAGAAAGAGATGAAAAGGAGCGATCATTATTTCATGTTTAAATTTCCTCTAGAAGTATGGTGGTGTGAATTACGGCTTCTTGGATTCCAAATTTCCACCATTGTTGTTGCTTCACCAGTGCAAAAATTTATGTATGTAGATGATCAATATTCGCGTATGAAATCATAATTTCCTCATGATTTTGTGGTCTTGATGCCTAGTTAGGAACAACATGATTAACGAAGAAAAAAATATGGCTAAATTATACACACAATCAAATATATATATATATATATATATATATATATATATATATATATAGTGACAACATTAAAAAAAAATGAGAATAAGAAGAAACGGTAGAGCAAAGGTAAGCAACATGGGCTTGTGGTTAAATTTTTAGGTGGGAGATAGACCTTTAAAATTATAATTCTCATGTTTGTATAAGTTAGCTAGCAGAGGAGGAAAAGTAGGTGACACTAGCTTGTGGTTCAATGGAAAATGGATGGACATGGAAGCTTCAATGCAATCGGGAATTATTCTTTTTTAGTAGTAACAAGCAAAAAAATTTTAGTGCACCTTTCTAATAATAATTCATATGGAAAGATTTGGAGCTTAGACAAGAATAGCACTACTAAGTCAAATCATGTAGTTTTTTTTATTGATATAATTATTTTTTGAAGGATCTAATCATTTCAAATTTAATATATAATTTAAAATGACCCCACCTAAAATATAGATATTTATGTGGTTCACGGTCCAAAATTAACTTTTTATAATGACTTTCTTCTCGGACTTTGGTTATTAACAGTAGTGTAATTCAAATGTTTATTTTGTGCGGTAGAGTGGGAGACTTTGGATCATTTGTTATTCCATTCTTCTAGTAGTTGGCAATTATGGGTAAAATTCTTACATTTGTGTGGAGTATCTTAGTGCATCCCTCAACTCTGGATTTATTGATTTATCAATGATTTCCTTCAGTGAAAGCTAGATTTCAAACTTGTGTTTGGAATTTTTTTTTTTTCAGAATAGAATGGAGTGTTTGACTCATAAGAAATGATCTGGTTTAGTCGCACGTATATGACATCGCAATAATCATCCTCTCAAATCGAGATCGTCAAGAATGATGTGGATGAAAAGGACAAGAAATTCTTGTTTTTTATCAGTAGAAAAAAAATGAAAATCATCACCTAGTATTTTTATCACTGGAACCATAACTGGTTTCTGAGTCTCGGTAAAGAGACTGATTGTGTAAAGGAAATAAATTAACACCCCTAATATGTCTTACTTGATGTAAATTGTATTGTTTATTTGTTTGGTGTAAAATAAGATAATGTTGTGTTTTCTAATCGTTGGTCCATCTACGGTTTAAAAACGTCTTTCTTCATTAGGAGGCCCTCATCTTATCACGTTAAAAACTCAATCGTTTTAATGTTAATATAAAAAAAATCAAATAAATTATATTTTTATTTAATATCAGGAATAAATCTTATGTATAAGTTCATAATGTCGCTAATTAGAGAAAACAAAATAATTTTTTTTGGTATTTCTGAAACGTAGGCAAAAATCCTTTGAAATTTTATAGACTCATAGTAAAATCCATGCATAATTTTTTTAAAAAAAAATGTCAAAGTATTTTAGATTTTATCTTATAAAAAAAATGCTTAAATAACTTTAGGAGTTTTCAACCACGTGTAATAAAAAAGATTTTTTTTTATTTTTTTTAGTTTTTTAATCTTTCTTTAGAAAAAATCCATTTTTCTTTGTAATAAAACCACAAAAAATAGGCTTAAGGGGTGTTTTCCAAACACACATATAAACCCAAAAACTCTTTAACAAAAATTATGGCAAACCAAATTATGGTTGACCCGATTTGGTTAACCCAGAATTTGTGGTTCGGCCATAAATCGAATCAAAAATCCTAGTTTGATCCAAAAACAAAACTAAGGACAAAAAGCAAATTTAACATCCAAAAACACAAAAACTTAAAAATTCTAGAAGAAAATGGATCAAACACATAAAAACCAAATTAATTTTTCCATGATGGTTGCACTATCAAGTCTGATTGAATTGCTCACTTTTGATGCTTTGTCAAAGCAATTCTGATGTCATCATCACTTGAGACAACTTCAAGTTGATAAAGGGGGTGGAGTGCACACCTTTTATTTGGATCCAACCTTGCTCAATTTAGAGGTCTGTAACTCCACATTCATTCATTTGAAGTTGTCAACTCAATCAGCCAAAATTGTAAGAACAAAGATGCAAGTTGATGAACGGCGTACGTGTCATTCACCTTTTCTTTATTAAGTCCAAACAACACATCATTTACATTTCTTAATTTGGGATTTGAAAATTTTCAATTAAGCCATATTCTTCTAATTGCTTTTAATTGTACCTGTAATTTCTTTTAAACTTTTAATTTCATGCAATGTCACCCTTGTAAAACTGAATTGTCCGCCCCAAAGTCGACCATTATTTTCATTTTAGTCATTGGTTCTGAATTTATGCATTTTGACCCTTAATTAACTAGCAAGCTTTCAATTTCTTCAATTTAGACCCTAATTTGGTTAATTTCACCCCTTACATTCACGTCTCTCTTTTAGTTTGGTCCTTAATTTTGAATTTTTTCAATCAAGTCCCTACTTGCCCATCAAACTTCAATATTTATGCAATTAAGCCCCTAATTGACTAAATTAACTCTTAAAAATTGCAATTCAACCCCAAACTTTAATTTCTTCTAATTAAAGTCTAAATTGACTTCAAAAGTCAATTTTTCTTGCAATTAATCTCTCAATAAATTCAATTAGACCTTGAGAAATTTCAATTGAGTCTTTGAATATCCAATTTTGAATATCTTTTCTCAAATTGAATTTTTATTTACTAATAAAGCCTTTATCAGTGAAAATATACTGTCAAATTTTTCAATCTTATATATTTTGATCTTCCTCAACTAGTTTTCAGTAATTTTCCAGGTGCTCTGGTTTATTCTTCTTACTAATATATTTTTGTGGTTTTCTCTTAGCTTTTTTTATTTTTTTGTGTTCTCTTTTTTTTTTCTTTTTTTTGTTTATATGGGGCCTTGAAATGGGAACAACAATCTTTAACAAGTTCAGACGGATTGTGATTCTAGTATCTTTTCGATCTTGCATAGACTATCAATTTGGCTAAAGTGCGATGAACCTAATTTTAGCTATACTGGTAACGACCTCATTTGATATGTAGATGATATTCGAATATGAAGAAATACACATCACTAATTTGGTTGTTTTTTTTTCTATTATGTTTTCATCTGTAACACAGACGTTTTATTTTCCTATAAATGGTCATTCAACTTTTCAGGGGTCATCTTCTAAATTATTAATTTTTTATTAATAAGCTTGATTATTATATAAAAAAGGAAGAAGAAGACTAATAATTAGAAGGACTTTAATGTTAATTTCCCTAATTATGTGCGAAATATATTTCTATATGATAATGGAAGCAGTAACACGGTCATGACTCCAAAGAGAGCATAAATATACTTTATGGTCTAATTTTTAAATCATCGATCGCAATGATGTATAACTTACAGTAGTAGCCTATGGTTGGCGACTCATGAACAATGTGATGTCCTCCTCCTTCTTTTGATTATTTTTTTGTGAAGGACTTTGGTAAGGTTGCTCATCAAAAGATGTTTTTGTTTTCTCATGGAAAGTATTCAGGAAAAAAAAAACATTTAATGACAAGCATATAATTGAAAACTTATGAAAAGATAAGTAATTATAATTAATTGAAGTAGCTTCATTAGGTATTATTTTTCAAATTATGACAAGATACACATTTTTTGGTATAAGTCCAGCGTGTAGTCGCATAAAAACGAGCATAACTTTTGATTCGATCATTTAATTGAGCTGGAATTTTGCTAAAACATTATAAAGGCATTGTTCCTTTTAAAATTAAGAAGACAACATCATCCATGTTCGAGAATAAGACTAGATTCAACCTAGAAGTTACTACTCATGAAATATTTTTAAAGTTACTACTCATGAGAATAAGACAACATCATCCATGTTCAAGATTTTTTTAATTTTCATTGTTGTATTTTGAAAACTTTTTCCTATTTAAATTAGAACTTTCAGGGGAAGATTAGTGAAATAGTCTTCTAGGCTATGTTTCAGGGGAAGATTGGTGAAATAAACTTGTTAAAGAGTTTTCTCTTCACTCTTCTCTTCACCGGGTTGTAACTTTGGAGTTTGGGAAGCTTAGGTTTTTTTTCTATAGCTTAGAATTGTAAGAAAAATTAGGAGTTGAGGAATTCTATCCATACTTTATGGTACATTAAATTATCTTTAATTGTCTTATTTTATTTTGTTTTATTCTTTTTTTGTAATGTAAATAGATAAATTATTTCTAAGTGTTAGGAGGGAGGGATAGGAAGACTTAATATGTGCCAAGATAAGTTGCCAAACAATGATGTGAAGCTAACTTGATCATAGTGTAAACAAGTTTAATTTCAAACGAAGTAAAAAATAAATAAATAGAACTCATACATGATCATTGTCAATGCCCCTGTATCGTATTATTACCTTTAATAAGATTTTTTTTTTTATCTAATTTAGGATGAAAAGTAAAGATCTTATAAGAAATAGTATCATTTTTCTTAAAATAGAAAAATAAATAAATAAATAAAAAGATATCCCTTATAATCTATAATAATTATGAGCATTTCTGACATAAGGAAACAAATGTAATGAACTTTCCAAAAATTATTCTCTGTTTTTATACATAGAATTTATAGCGAGAGGTGTCGCACGTGTGCGACGTCGCAAAGATATCGTCCACCCTTAGTATTATATCTATCTGGCAAATATAAGGTGACAAAGAATTCTTGTCTTTTATCAATGAAAAATAAGAATGGAAGTCGCCACCTAGTATTTTGATCACTAGAAACCCTAACTGGTTTCAGAAATTCGACATGGAGACTGGTTGCATAAAGAGAATGTATTAGCACCCCAAATACGTCCTATTTAAGGTAGGCTACATAGTTTGATTGTCTGATAAAAAACTAAAGTCTTGTCATGTTTTCTAATTGTTGGTCTGTCTATGGTTCAAGAAAAGCCCAAATACTAAAGTCAACAAAATAATTTAATATCCGGAATACGTCTTACGTATAAGGTCAAAACCACATATACTAAAAGAAAAAAAAAGAATTTTTTTTTTTTGAAATTTTAGTCTAGTTCTCGTGATTTTAATAAATTGGTTATTAAAGCCAAAATACATGCTAAAATATTTTTTGAATTTTTCTTTGTTGTATAAAAATACAATATGAATTTCTTGAGAGACATAGTCATATGCATGAAAACAAGACCTTTTTTTGTTTTATATTTTTTTGCAATGTTTAGGCAAAAACTGAGTATTTTAATACTGAAGTTATATCTTTATGGTATAAAATATAAACCAATATTACATAAAATTGATACAAGAATACACGGGGCAATCAAATTTTTTTAAAAAAAGATTTTTTGATTTTTTTTTACACTGGACCTGGGCTGGGCCAGAATTGGCCCTGCCATGAAAAGTGGCTCTCCACTATTCATTAGCAAACAGTGGAGACTAGGGTGGCAGAACAAGAGAAGAAGAAGAAAAAAAAGAAAAGGAAGAAGAAGAAGAAAATAAAGAGGAGGAGGGCTGACCTATGGTTGCTATAATCGTTGGTGGTGTTGTTGGAGGCGGCAGATGGCGGCTCCTTTTCTTTTTCTTTATGTTTTTTTTTTCTATGTTTCTTCTTCCCTCCATTTCTGTCTCTTGTTTCTCTGTTTCTTCTCTTCTTTTTTTGTTGTCGTTGACGATGGCTCAAGGTAGGGGTGAAGAAGAGGACTAGTGGTGGTTCGCGAAGGGCGCTGCGGGTTCTAGTCTACTGGATGGCGATCCTCGACGATGCTACTAGTAAAAACAGCAATTCTTCTTTCTCTGTGTTGTCCTTTATTTCTACCCTTCCTCCTCTCTTGCTCTTTTATTCTCTGTTTTGTTCTTGTCCTCTGTTCTTTGTCTCTTTTTTTTTTGTGTTCTTCTCCCTTCTCTAAAACCGCCCTCACCGTTCCCCCCTCTGTTCCTGCTTCTTTCCCCTTCTGTTCGTCTCTGTTTTCAAAACAATCTTTGTTCCTCCCTCAAACTATCCACTACTCCTTTCTTTTTATTATGTTCTCCTCTTCAAGTTCATTCCCCAAAAATTTTTTCTCCTCCTCGTTTCCAATTCTCCCCTGTGTTTATAGGCAGTCGGAAGATCAAAATAATTTTTGAGTTAGTATTTAAACAAATCTTATATGAACATTTTCTTGATGACTATATCAATTTTCCTTTGTATTTTTTTTTATCCAAGAAAGATCCTTGAAACGAAATCAAAGAGCTTCACCATCCACAGAATAGAAATCTAACTAAAAAGTAATTAACCAAGTTAAGACTAAACTTCACACACACACACACATATTTTTTTAAAAAAAAATTCAGCAACAAATCATAACAATAGATTTATACAGATTTCAAGTCTAAAAATCTATCATTTATTATAAATTAAATATAAAATTAGTTTTAAAATCTTGTCCAAAAGTTTAAAAATTGTGATTGAGTTAGTATTTTTATTCTAAATAAAAATAGCTACACAAAATTTAATTCTAAGTAGCTTTCATGCAAGGGAATATATTTGGGAATTATATATAAAACCATTGGAGTGGATGTAAGCAAACACATAATGAAAACTGATTTTCTTAACTTAAAGTCTTTGTATTAAATTTCATCCATTAACTTAAAATTTGGTATTAAATGGCTTTTGTAATCATTTGGATATACTATCACTTAATTATATGTTACTGTGTTCTTAATTTTATAATTAAATCTCAAATGAATATGAATTGTATAACAACTTATCATTCTCATGATATCTTAAGAACATGAGAGAAATACTTTATCTACCCCTTTTCATGATAAGTACTACTTTTATAGGCATATGATTGTCGGTTGTATTTGAATATAATATACTAACTGGAGAGCTTCTTTCTTGTAGCTTTGTTGCTTGTTATTTTGAGAGTTTCTTAGAATTAATAAATCTTGTTATTCTTCTATACCATGCATGAATAAAAATTACCATAGTTTGGCCTAAAACAGTAAACTTATAAATTAGGTATAATTTACTATTATAATCTCAATTAATCCATTCAACATATTATAAATAAATTATTTATTAAATATGTCATCACTACAAAAGACATCAATATTATTGCAATTAAACACATATATGCAAGTATATAAGAAACAATCTTTAATAAAATATAAAGATGAATTGAGGTAATTTCCCAAAACAATACCAAATCATTGTTAGTTTTCAATATGCTTGAACTTATGCAATTTTTTTCTTCATAACTTATTTACTTGTTTGGTAGTGTTGTTGCGGTTACTTTTCAAATAATTTTTCGGTTACTTTTCAAATAACTTTTTGTGTTAAAATATATATCAATAATTTTTTTTATCTTTTAAAAATTATTTTTCACATCAGCACATCAAAATGATTTGAAAATACTAAAAACATATTAATTTAAAGTAAATAAAAAAATTAAAAAAATTTTAAATTTTTTCAAAAGTGCTTTTGAAACGCAGAAACAAACAAGACATTGTATTAATTTTCCAATTAAAAGCCTATATGGAAACACGGGTCAACACGTGTTTTCAAAAAATTCAATTGTTTTTACTAAAAATTAATTTTTTTATATGTTTTGGATCGTTTTGATGTATTAATTTTAAAAATAATTTTTTAAAATAAAAAATATAATTTTAATTTATTTTAATATAAAAAATATTTTAAAAAATAACTCTATCTCATACAGACATTAATATTCAATAATAAAAAAAATGTTGTCGTAGGCCATGTTTATTTCCTAGAAAGTAGTTTTCGGGAAACCATTTTCCAAACTTTCCTGTG
The DNA here is from genome assembly GCA_018804465.1 of Populus tomentosa. Classification (NCBI taxonomy): domain Eukaryota; kingdom Viridiplantae; phylum Streptophyta; class Magnoliopsida; order Malpighiales; family Salicaceae; genus Populus; species Populus tomentosa. The sequence continues at coordinate 1,377,907 of CM031975.1, forward strand.
TTTGTTTGTCATTAGGAAAGTTGGTCAACGGAAAACACTTTCCAGTCAATTTTAGTCAAAGAAAAATTTAACTTGGTTTTCAGGAAAGTGTTTTCCCTTTAGCTGTGTTTGTTTTCCGGAAAGTGGTTTCCGGGAAATCACTTTCCAAACTTTCTTGTGTTTGTTTGCCAGTAGGAAAGTTGGTCAATGGAAAACACTTTCCAGTAAAAGAAAAATTTGGCTTGGTTTTCAGGAAAGTGTTTTCCTGAAAAATTTAAGGGGAAAACACTTTCCGGAAGTTGTAAAAAATTTGGAAATGTCATTATTTGCTAATTATATCAAATTTGATCCTCAAACTTTTGATTGCTATATATATTTTGTTTTGAATATTTATTTTTCAATTTCATCTCTTAAAATTTTATTTTTATATTAATTTTGGTCTTTATTTTTATAATTGCTATTTGCTTTTTCCTTATCATTTTTTTATTGAAATTTTTTATCTATCAAATTTGGTCCTTATTCTTTTGATTGTTATTTATTTTATTTAAAATAATTTATAAAATGTTGATTATTATTATTTTAATTTCTTCATCTTTCATCTTTTTTTAATTTTTTAGATTTGATCTCCATTATTTTGATTATTATTTATTTTATTTGAGATAATTTATGAAATTATATATTTTTTTTCAATTTTATTTTCATTCAACTTTTTAATTTGTAAGATTTGTTCCTTATTATTTTAATAAATTTGAGAAAATAAAATATTAATAAGTTATTTTTCAGCTCATTTTCCATGACATAACCAAACACTAGAAAGTGTTTTCCAACTCATTTTTTATTACACTATCAAATATTAAAAAATATTTTCTTGAAATTTATTTTATAAAAAAAACTATTTTCCAACAAACAAACGGAACCGTAATACCATTACAAATAAATTGTTTTTTGAATGATAATTGATACAAAAGTTTTTCCCTCCATCCCCATGCAATTGTTTACGCACCTAGCTAGTGACATCAATCAATCAATAAAAAGCCTGTGGTCACAGTAACGGTCCATATTGTATTAATCTAGAAAACAATGAATGGAACATCATTTAATGTTTTGTAATTTACTAATTTATATAAAGTTTTGTTTCACAGGGGGGTTCGAACTCTTTAATATCTTTTCCCTAACTCAGCCAACCGAGTGCACGATTTCTTATCCAAAATCCTCCACATATTAATTACGAAGTAGTCCTTCTTGTACCGCAGATGATAGGTTGCTAGGTTAGCATGCTACTGTCCTTCAGCTTCATTGGTGTGCTTTTATGTTAAAACCTAACGATCTTAACTCTTTTTTTAATTACTCCACCTTGTGAGTTAAGCTATGCTATTTGTTTAACTTTATACTATACCGCTGCTAGAATAAACTTTTTTCAATGTAAACGGAAATTCAAAACTTGATTAATTTAATAATATAATATAAAATACTATATAATAATAAAATAATAATAGATAAATTGGACAAAATAAAATTAACATAAATCAATTTAAATAAACCCGTAAATCAAATAACTCGATACATAATATTATAGCAACCCTATAAACTAATAAAATAAAAAAAATCAATGGTAAAAAATAACTTAAAAAAATCCTACAATCTTTTAAGTCTATAACCCAAATCCTACAATCATCTCATAAAGTAAGATTTTAAATTTCCTCTGATTCAACTTATGTAAAAGTAAAAAGAAAACAATCATAAAAAATTAAAAAACCTCTAAATACAAGCTAAAGATAATTTTAATCAAAAGGCCATTCTACTACAAAAAAAAAAAAGGTCGAAACTCCAGCATGCCAGTTCAGTATTTCTAGCTTCAAATGATATTTTAGTTATTTTACCATGATAACAAAAACACCTTTTTACCCATGATTTTCAAGCTAAAATTTTTTGTTGTTGAGAATAGAAAAATAGTAATTTTATCGTTTTAATTCATAGGGCCAATAAATTTAGAACTACAATAAAAATTGTTGCAGTATTTTCTCTATCCCTTTTAGTTTTTTTTTTATATATATAAAAACAGTTCCCTGGGTTGCATTTCTTTTATTTTATGTAACTTTATATCTTTCAACACATATATGAATGATATTGATTTAATTTGCTTGCCTTTTATTTACTATCATTATTATTATGTAATATATACATTTTTCTATTAGAACTCTTCTCCAGTTTAGCCAGAATTCCTTCATTATATATATTGAAGGGTAATCTGACCTAATAATATCCTTACATATATATCTCAAAGATACTTTTCGCTATAAATTTCTAAAACAATTTTTCTTAATGCACCGTACTTATTTCTATATAGTTATCACGTTTTCTAGATACAAATTTAAAATAAATTGAACATATGAAGTAGATTTCAATAAATAATGTAGGTGAAATTTATAATGTTTCTCTGTTAATGGTTGGTATATATTTGGTACTCTGGATGAAGCAACTGATCCATATATATATATATTCTCTTTTCTTTTTTTTCATTATGTGAGTTAAGAGAACACATGGGATTGTACGTGGAAAATATTCCATAAAAGAGAGAAATATCTATAAATACATAATTCAAATCAAGTTTTTTTTTTTTTAGTTTTATTCTTTGATTGATTGAGATTTTAATTTCGTTGTTTGTTTTTATTTTTTTACCTTTTTTCAGATTTTTTATTTAAATTGTTCCATTTATTGCTTGGCACCATTTTATTAAGTGGGATTGGATTGGATTGGATTGGATTGGATTTTTAAGCTCGTTAAGTGATCCAAAATGGATAAGAAGATAGCTAAGGCGATCTAAAGCCCATAAGCAACATTCATATCATATAACCCCACATATATGATGAACAAATCAGGATCAAATGTCATAGAATTAAAGGGTTTTTTTTAAAAAAAAAAAACTAATGTGATTAAGAAAAATGAATCGTTTCTGTTAATATATTTAAAAACTAATCAATAATGATATACTATCTATTAAAAAATTATCGCATATAATGATTTTCTCTTGCCATGTATGAAGATAAAAAAAAAATATATACCAAGTAAAAGAAAATAAAGTTTTTTAACAAAATACTTTGAATCATAGCATAGAATTATATTATAGATTATTTTTACTTAAAAAAATTGAAAGCTCACACCATAAGTTTTAATTTAAGATGGGTATTGAATATTTTTTGAATAAAGTATAAAAGCAATAAAATAAAAAAATAATAATCTATATATTATACTATATCAATGCACATCAAAATCCTTTAATTTCAAATATTTATGATAGTATAAGAGTTTCATTATATATTATTCGATTTCTTATTAATTTTTAATTAATCATATTTTCTTAATAGATTTATGAAATCAATAGTATCACAGATTCTTTTTTAATAATCAAAAGTAATTAAGAATTTAAATTTGACATTCATAAAAAAAACATCATACACACACACACACATATATGTGTGTGTATTAAATTTTATTGTCTTTTAGAATAGAAATTTTCTAAATCTAATTTCTATCAATAAAAAAGTTAAAAATTGATACCAAGTTAGAAAACATAAATGCTATAAAACAATCATAAGAATCCCTATTAAAATCAAAGGGTTAGTCACATTTCAAAGTTAAATATAAAATATAATTAGCAATGTTGCAGAAAAAAATCCCTTTCCTCTTGAAATAGAATCTGGTTGGCTAGAAGTTCGCTATCACTGCTTGTCTTCTCTTTCTAACAAATTTTTATCTTTATTATAATCTTGTTGAAGATATTTAGGATTTGCATTCCTATAATGATTCACATAATTTTTCTTTTCATTGTCATAAAAAAATAGGAGAGCCAACAATATGCCTCAATTATTTTTAATATGTGATGATTTTGTAAAATTTAAGATACATAAATAATAAGTTATTTAGTATTTGAGATAGTGATTAATCAATAAGTCAAGATAATTAGATTTCATCTCTTGTATCAAGGAAACAATAGACTAATAATAAAAGCTTAAGTAATTGAAAAAACAGTCTCAATCGAGCGACTTGAAGACCTTCTAATATGATAAAGTTAGTATATTTATAGAAAATACAATAAATGATTTAAAAGAGCTTAAAATTCAAGGAATAAAGATGTTTGTTCTTAAATTTTAAAATAGTTAATACCATAAAATATATATGCAAGTTTTTCTTAAGATATGAAAAGTTTTGAATTCTTACTTGGATGGTTCAAGTGGTATTTATACCCCTAAACATTGTCGTTTTTAGAGAAATAAATAAATAAAAAATCTTTTGCTTTCTGTGGTATTAATGATGAATGAATATCCCTTATATATTATTAATGAGATAGTAAGTATGATAGCTAGCATTTTTATGAAATTTTCTGTACACTCATGAGGGTAAGAAAATCATTACATTGAATATGAATGACTCGTATAATTATTCTTGAAGGAGAAGCATAACGGTTTATTATACTTACAATACTTTTAATCTAGAAGATCATATTAGGTCTAATATATAGCTTTAGAACTCGATAATCTTTAAATCCAAGTTTTTTAGGTTTAACATGTTTTGCCAAACCCATGTTTGCATTGGGTTCGACTGATCACCAAACTTAAGTATTTTGGGTTTAGCACATTTACCAAATCCATATTGCTTTGGGTTTGGTTGATTGTCAAACTCATATATCTTGAGTCTGATTTGTTTTCCAAACTCATATTGCATTGAGTTTGGTTGATTGTCAAACCCAAGTGTTTTGGGTCAAACATGCTTATCAAACTCAAGTGTCTTAGATTTAACATGTTTGTCAGACCCATATTGCCTTGGGTTTGACTGATTCTCAAACTCAATCATCTTGGATTTATATTGTCTCGGGTCTAATTTATTTTTCAGACTCTTATTACCTTGTATTCGGCTAATTATCAAACCAAAGTATTTCAAATCCAACATGTTTGTTAGATTTATGTTGCCTTGAGTTTGATTAGTTGTCAAACCCAAGTATTTTTTGGATCTAGTATGTTCGCTAGACCCATATCATTTTAATACTTTTTTAATGTATAATTTTTTTTAATAATTTATATAAAAAAATTAGATAAAAATTACATACTCATCAATTTGTTTTCAATTTTGGTTACTATATGCAAATACCAATAAATTAATAGTGCACGACATCCACTGTAATATTCTGATAAGCATTCAAATATTAGATTATGTAGTTACTTCATTATTAAATAAAATTTATCCTTTGATTTAAGTTTAATAATGTAGATTTTATATATATATATATATATATATATATATATATATATATATAATACCTATCTATTATATTTCAATAACATGAGAGGTCCAACATTTTTATTTTATATTTTATATTTTTTTAATTAATATGAATATTTTAGTCGGCTTGTGTATATCTTGATTAATCTCATATATTTTAAAGTTAATAATAATATATTTATGTAAATTTTCAATGATGTTAAAGATTTTAAAATTTAAACTAGTGATTTTATTTTCAAAGATAAATAGGAGATTTAATAATAATAAAAAAAACATAGTTTTAACTTGATTAAAAAAAAAACACTTTCATTTTATAATGAGTGAAATTACATATTCTAACTTTCTGACAGGAGAACCTTCTCGTTTTTGAAATCTGGCTTCGCCACTTTCGCTGAATTTGATGACAGGCCATGCGACCCAAGATTCAAGAGGAGTGGCCTTAACACGAGGAGTGAAAAGAGAGGCTTATCGGCAGTGCATTCTGCATGCACCGAAGCAGTCGGTCCAAAAATCTGTATTTTTCATCATCATAGCCCATAAGTGGGACCCATACAGACACAATATAAACCACCTGATTATTATACTATTTTTGGAAACCATTTTCCGCACAGATACACTTTGACTTTCTTGTTCCCCCTCCTCGGGAATAACATAGTTTTGAAGTATTTGAATTTTGATCTTAGGGTTGCTTTAGGCAGCAAAGTTCAAGACACATTCAATGTTAGATCTTCAAGATGAGCTTCGTAACTGATTGCTTAAAGAAGTACGTACCATGTTGATGCTTGACTGATTTTATCATACTTTTAAAACTATATCAAGTAAGGTTTAGTTTTAAAATTATATCGAGTAAGGTTTAAATTACAAGTTAAAAAATTAACTTAAATTAATTATAAAATAAAAGAGAAATCAACCCTCTTAAAAAAAATATTCTAAATAATAAAAAAAATATTATTTTAATTAATTTTTTTTTAAAAAATAGTTAATAATGGATTGTCGGTTTGGGTAAGGTCTAACAAATTATCAAGTTAACCCATAATTTTATAAGACCAGCAAGTTTTTCTTTTTTTAAAATTTTTTTATTTATTTTTTAATCGGGACTTATTTAAATTTCAAATTAGCCAAGTCTCTCGTCAAGTTTTGAAACAATGAATTTTATTTATGGAGATATATTTTTTATTAATTTTTATCTTGAATATATGGGATTTTATTAAACACATGTAGATGTGAAGCAACTCATAATGGTGTTTAATAAATTTATTTATATATTTTATTCAATTTTTTTCACTGAAAAATAAGTGAAATAGATATTGTTAAAAGCAATCTTAAAAGCTTGAGATAAGAATTAAATTAGATAAGAATAATATTATATTATCTGTAAATATAAAAAATATTTATCTCATCAACTTATTTTTAAATTTACAATTAGATTTACAAGTTATATGTATTGTAAGTTTGGAGGAACATGCTATCAGTGAATGTATCAGTTGTAAGTTATAAATTCTATATTTTACTAACCAATCCTAAAAAAATATATGTATAAATTTCAATCTCACTCATTTGATTCTATTTAATTTAAAATTTTTAAACTAATTAAAATGTATTTTAGCCTTGGAAATAGAGTTTGAGGTTCTAGGGATGATTTTTGTATGTGTTTCTAGGAGAACAAAAGATTGAAAATTGAGTTTTGAAGTTCCAAAACTCATATTATAACTTTTCAATCACCTTTCGTGATCAAGCTTATTGCAACACAACAATTCATATCTTCTCAAGTAGAAGACATATTATTCATCACATAAAAAATAAATAAATAAATAAAAAAGCAAGTCCACAAATTAAACCTACCAAACCCAAGAAGGCTCACAGGCCAGACCTACTCTAGTCCTTTTTATAAAAAAGGCCAAGGGTGCATGGGCCTTCCTTTTATATCCACACTATTGGGCTTGGTTCTCTCTTCTTTTTTTTTTTTTCTTTTTTCAATATCTTAAAATAAAAACCTATTTAAATAAATAATTAAAATAATATTTAAAAATAATTTAATTATGGCATGTTTTTTAAAATAAAATTTAAGCTTTTACTATAATATTTATAATTTTTTTAAAATAATTATATATGAAACTAAGATGCATAGTTTTCCAAAATGAATTGCACATGAATACTCAATAAGAATAAAGTATATGTTTTATATTTTTACTTTGATTAATTATTTTTTTATATATAGTCATATAAAAATAACAAGACATTATTTTTTATATTTTTATTGAGAATTGCTTTGCAAAATGATACCTTTTTATATGATAAAAAAAAATCATGTTTTTGTATAAAAATACATGCTCTCATCAAAAAAAAGAAAAAATCAATACCAAAAAGGGATTTTTGGCTAAAAATATATTTTCTTTTGTCTTGAATTTAAACCATTGAATTTTTTACAAATATGTATTCTGACTTCTTTTATTTTTTATTAAAAAAACCATGTTGTTAATAAAATAGACATGACTTTATCAAATAAAAAATAAATTCAGAAATAATAAAAATAAATTTTAATTGAAGAAATACATTTTTAATCTAGAATTCAAATTATTGGAATTTTAAAAAATATATGCTTTCATTGCCGCAAAATTAAATAAAACTAGGTTTTGAAAATAACCCCACGGCTCACACAAGTCTATATAAAAAAAATCGAAACGTCATCTCAAGTTCGGGACAAGTAGTACATCATGTGGAGATCGAGTTTATGCGAAGGTTCGAAATAGATAAATACAAGTTCCTAACCAAAAAAGTCCTACTATGTTCATGCATCAACTATCTCTCCAGCCTCAGCAGCAGCAAGCACAAGCTCTGGCTGTAGACTGAATGTTCCATCTAGGGCATTTGGTTGCCCCAAAGCCTTCAAAGCCAAGTGTGCAGCCTTCTGCCCTGAGATCATCATTGCCCCAAATGTTGGACCCTGCAAAAATTAAGTTAATGATCATCATTAGTTTAATGATACAGTATGATTTTCACATGAACTTGATTAAAAAATAATAATTATGGTAATCGAAGATTTACCATTCTTGGTGCTCCATCAATTTCTGCAACTTCCATGCCGGTAACAATCATGCCAGGCACAATCTCTCTTGTAAGCCTAACAATTGCATCTTCGGCTGTGTTCATGTCGAGTGCTTTCATTCCTGGAACACTATCAATCATGCCAATACTCTTCAATCTCTTCACTCCTGTAGCACCAAAAGGTCCATCGTGTCCACAGGAACTAACCACAACCCTAGCCTCCATGACATTAGGGTCCATGCAAGATTGGGTGTCATGGTTCATAGACACTAAAGCCCAGTTAGTAACCACACCAGAAACTCTGCCTCCTTTCACTATTAAATCCTCTGCTGCCACAGCATTAAACAGCTTCACATTAGGCCTAGCCAAGAGTTTGCTCATGATTGTTGAAGTGAACAAAGCTGCATGCTTGATAACCACATAGTTATCTGCCTCGTCGTATTCAACTTCAAGTTCATCAAGAAATCTATGAGCTGGTTTACGCACAATCATAGCTGAAAACAGTTGGCCACCAAGCCATGCACCACCTCCAGGGCTAACCGATTGCTCAATTATAGCAACACGAACTGAAGGGTTCTTGCTTAGCTCATAAGCACAAGAAAGACCAGCAGAGCCAGCACCAACAATGACAACATCAGTGTCTGCGTAAGTAACCATGTCTGTCATGTAACGACGAGTCATTTCCCGAGAGACGATGGATTCTTTGATGGGCTGGAACTTAAAGGACTGAAGATCATATGAAGGTTGTGTCAAGGACATGGTGATGGCAGGAGAGGTGGATTTGATTGGAGTGAGGCGTCCAGTAGTTGTGATAGGTGTGCCATGGAAGGATGATTTGTGATCCAAGAAAGAGGATTTGAGGTTTATAGATAGAGAGGAGGTAAGGGTAGAGGCCATGGCTGTAATTGAAGGAGTTTTTGATAAGGTTTTGCTAAAGGGTTTTTGACTGTGTAAAAGAAATTGGAGAAAGCTACAGAAGAGGGCTTGAGAGATGAGATTTTAGATGATGGGTATTTAAGGATGTGTAGCAAGTGGAGGGATGTGAAAATATCTGGAAAAAAAATCTTCAAGAAGTGAGTATGATGGGTCACAAGATAGCTAGATAGAACTTGAACGGTTCATAATGCTTGTAGTTTTGCAATCTGGATATAAAGACTGCACTAAAAGCAAAATCATAGACAACTTTCCAACAATAAGATCTGTGAGATATATGCCCTAATTCATCGATCATTTTCGACAATCTGTGGCAGTAGTCTCATAATTAATTAACCGATACAGTATAATTAGTTTAGTAATCCAACTGAAGTAGATACAATGGCTGTATATCAGATTTAGCATGCTGAGAGGTAAAACTTACTGCAATTTCTCTTAGGTCATTGCTAAGAAACTCTCTGATCAATCAAATAAATTGAATTAGCAAAACTTTCCAAAAGAAAAACATAGCAACCCACATTTCTATATGCTCATCAGTCATTGTAAAACCAAAATATTTCAGCTACCTACACTAACATCGGTCGTCTTTGAACCGTGATTTTTTTCTTTATACCTTCACGTTTCTCACCCTCTCTAGTTTCTCTTCTTCAATTCATAAATGAAATGCAGTTTTAATATTTTACAAAAGTTTTGATCAAACTTCCACGTTCACCTTGAATTTTTTTTCTAGTGTAATATCCTGGATATTGAAAAGGGGACTCGAATCTCGTTGCCAGTACTGTAGCATCCTGGATATTGGAAAGGGGACTCGCAATTTCTGACATGCACTTTAATATCTTTTTCTGCTCTTTGCACCACGTTCATACTCTTACTGTACTTGTACCTTTGGTGTTGACTCAAGTTCATACTGCATAGCCTTCTGCTTCGTTTTCCTGGAAGATCTTGATGTCGAAGATGAAGATTTGGGAGAGGAAGAACTTGTCTTTTTCTTCCTAATTTTTGGTTTCTTGGGAACATTTGGAAGAACTGAAGGTGGAATGTCATTGAACACATTTGGCATAGTTTGATGTCCCAAAGAACGATCAAAATCTGTTACAAAAATATCACAAGAAATAGGATCATGTCATCTGGAGATAATTATGGAAAATCCTAAAAGAAAATAAAGAACATGCATCAAGGAGGTATTTCCCAATCGAAGAGGAAAAACATTTCAGAATTGGCTTAAAAAACAAACTCAAAAGGAGCCTAAGGATCTAAGAGTAGCCCCGAAAACTTGAATCATGTGTCACAAATTCTTTGAGCTGGCCTCCAGCTTGTCCCAAATAACTCATAGTAACTATCATCATCTCTGGGAGATTTCGAAGTGGGATGATATGGTTCCAATTATGTATTACCACCTCATATGGATTTTGAAAAGTATTCCTGACAAATTCAGCCAATCCAACAGAATTTCAGCTTTCAAAACCATGAACAATGGATCAATGCCTCCCTCTAAACACTACTGCCCAAAAATTCTCAATAATATTCTCCCAAGATACCCTACAGATATTATTATTACACCATTATATGAATGGCTCGAGTAACAAAATCTATGCATGGTCCCCCCAGAACTGTCCTTTACCAAGGCAACCAGTTCCATAATTTGGCTCGTGACACAAAAACCAAACTCCTGCCACTTGGAGGGAAATAATCTCAACTTTGAGTGTACCTTGAAGATTAGCTTTGATAAATTGAGGGAGGCATTCCTATGTGTTGCATTTAACTTCACACGTGAAAAGGCCCTACTTTTACTTGTCAGCTTATGCCATGGAGGTATCTATTAATTATTGTTTAAGGGAACATAATTTTGAAGTGATAAATTCAAGCTTTGGCATTTACTCAAATGGCATCCAAATGGGTGCAATCTTTGCCACATATATGGGTGTGTCTTATTCGTTGCTGTGAATCTTGAAAAATGAAAGAAATGTTTCTTATTATGGTTCACATAAAAAGCAGCCTAATTCGTCTAGGTTTTGGCATAATTACAGTGCTCAACAGTTCTTTATTCTGTATGCGGTAGCCGAAACATAGCTAGCTTACCACCACACAAGAATTCATAAGGAGTTTGAAGGAAATTTATTTAGTCCAGTGTTTCTCCCCCACCAAACAGTATATAGCTACACAGCAATGGCAAAAAAGAAAAACCAAGTCGCCAAGAAGGAAAAATAATTTGATGAAAAGATTTTGGAAAACAACCTTGAGAGGACCATGGGGAGAGAATAACAGAGCTGGAATCTCTTGGATTAGCAACTGTTGTTGTTGAGAAATCAGGAGGTGTCTTGAATTCATTCATCTGCAATATTGTCCCACCAATAATTTCAATAACATATCATTATAAAAATCGCATGATGAGCCATCACAACACGCATTTTGGTGCAATTACTAATTAATATGATCTTTTTATTTTTGTATTATTGATAGATGAAGTTCATGGGATTCATAAGATGATGGAAGGCCAAGAATTGCAGACAACATACCCAACTGGGTGCACTGCCAGAAGGACCATCCCACCCTATATGGGCCACATGCTTGACATCTGTAGGATACCCAATTTCCATCTCTCGTTCTTTTACCACTGCAAGAAAGTACACCAAACAAGCAATAATTATATTACGAATTTCAAATGATTGTAGTATCCTTTCTTGTGGGAACTTTATAAATATTTTTTAGAGAAAGAAATCATGTAGCAGATTATTTGGCAAAGCAGGTAGTCTATAGAGAAACAGATTTAGTTGCTTGGTTCTAGTTTTATTAATTTCAAAGTTTGGCTTATACGTTGTGAAGAAAAGAAAGATGTGAAGGCTTACCAAAGATTTGGGAGATGTACTTGAAACCCTTATAGATCCCTTTGATTTTGGTTGCCATGGAGAAAATCTGTAGAAGCTAGCCAAATGCAATAGCCCTTGATGAATATATTTATTTCGAAACTGATGAAGGAAGATGTACCAAAAGAACGTGGAGAGATGGTTCTTTTGCCTGATAGAAAACAAAGATGTACTTAGACATTTGAGATTGATTATGCAATCCACACCAGAATCTTACAACACAACAAGTCAAGAAAAGCAAGGTAAAAAAAAAAAAACAGATAAAAAAACTTAGGAGCTTGTCAGAGAAGATCATAAATGCATGTGATTTACAAACTATTTCCTCATGAAAGAAGTTGGAATCTTTGAAGGAAAAACACACTGCATTAATCTGAAATCAGAGGAAAAAAAAAAAACAAAACAGTACAGCAACTATACCTCAAAGGATTAATGGCCAGGAATATGACGGTACAAAGATTAATTCAAGAGAGAAACAGCCTCTCCTCTCTTTTATCCAACCAATATTGCTCCATCTATGTATGTATTCTATTCCTATTCTTGATGAATAGAAAAGGTGCACATAAGAATTCTAAATGTAAACTTTATCATGGGAGAGCTTGGTGGGCATCAAAGAGACCTCATTGAAGCCAAAAGAAATAGCTAGAGAAAATATTGTGTGGATGTCAAAGACTCGATATATAATATAATAGCTAGCTAGCTAGAGAAAGAGAGAGATTAAAGAAGGTGGGGAGCCATAAATACAGAAGAAGAAACAGGGCAGGCAAAGAAGGGTTTGGAAGACGAAAGCCAGAAAGAAGAGAGGGTGATAAAAATTGGGTGGTGGCTTCGTTAATTGGTTTTGGTTGATGGGAGATGTTTTCCGACAAAGGAAATTGTGAGGGTAAAGCGAGGGCCTCAGACGATTTTATCTGTCTTATTAAGGACTCCTGTCTAAAAAAACGCTGGAGCTCTCTCAAAATGCGGGCAAATTTCAGAAGAGAGAGGAGAGAGCAATTAAAAAAAAAAAATGATGTTTGACTTGTAAAAAGAGTAACTATGCCTTGTAAGCTGGCACCTTGGACTTGATTGTATCTTATAAAACTTAGCTGTCATGATATGAACGACTGGCCTACTCTTGGGGAAAAATTACACTAAACTTTAAAGGGTAGGTCTTGTGGTGGGAGAGACTTGTTCTCAGAGAGAGATATTTTTTAATTTAAATTTTAGAGTAAATATATTGTTTTTAAAATATATCAATTTCATATAGAAACAAGGGGTATTCACTTTAATTATAGTGATATGGACTTGATAATAATTGTCTAGCATTATGGTACTTGAGGACAAGGGGTGCAAAAAGTATTATGAAATGGACAAATTAAGTAGAACTCTTTTTATTCTCTTTTTATATATTTCTTTATTTTTTTTCACTACAGATGATCCGATATTTTTAAAATTATTTTAATTGACGAGTAATAACCAATATTAATCAAAATTTATAAATAAAATTATTTTTTTAAAAAGGATTTAGTTGTAATTAACATACTAACTGATTCATCGAATATATATATATATATATATATAAACCCTCTTCATAAGCTATTTCAGAGTAGTAAGATAAAAGTGAGAATTAGTGTATGCTTCAAATTATCTGTAAAAAATATTGATTTATATGTAAGTTGATTTAAAAATAAATAAATTGTCGACCTAGTAAATTTGAGAGGATTCCTATAATAAACAGCAGAAAGAAATTAATTTTTATGTACCACAATATCCATTATCAAATACTTGAAAAATCTATTTACCGGTATCAGAATTTCATCAATTGTAGTCATTTCTCACCATCTCGGGCCCTGAAAGCAGCCAGCTAACCTACAAATGTTCTCTTTCTTTCTCTTTTGATATGACGATACAGGTCCTTAATTGCCCAACTTATTTTATCTGTATATCATAAAGATGGCAACAGGTGAAATATCTGTTGCCATACCTAACCCTTCAAACTTATTGATGATGAGCGAAGGCCAATATTTTAATAACAAAAGAACTCGCTTGCTATTGCTTGGTTTTGATTTGCTTTAATTTCTAAAAACTCTCACCTAACTATTTGAGTTTTTATTTTATTTTTTTGAGCTGTTAATACTCTTCTATATATAGTCATTTTAATTCTTTGAGACGGGAGAGGATTAGATTGAAAAATCCTCAACTCTTAAGTTCTTATCCATAAATAGTCCAATGTTTAATTAATTCCTAGATCTTTTCATTATCCCAAAAAAAAAAAAAAACAGAGAGATTAAAAAACTAGGATATAAATAAATTTTATTAGGTAAATACATAACAGGAAGAGTTTCGGCTGGTATTGTGCCCCCCACATGGATAATCCCACACTATAATCCATTTTTGTAATGTTAAATCTGATATGGCACCATGTGTGCTTCCTGTTGAAGCTACAAGTAATTCATTGTATGTTCTTAATAGGAAAAAAAAAAAAAAAAAACCCATTATATTTTTTATTGTATCGGCAACTACTGTAATGATATCATCCTGTAATCTACTAGTATCGCCGAAGTTCCCATGCTTTTCTGGCAAATCACACAAAGGGTTTAGGTGTTTTGATGACTCGCTAAGTATTTGCTGATAATTGGAGCCACGTTTGTGGCAGCTGTTTCATTGAAGGAAACATAATCATAAAATTAAATCAAGTTGATATATCTACTATTTTTGTCAGCTATATATATATATATAGTAAAGGTGATGTTTGACATTCTCTTCAATGTGCTTTGAATAGAAAAATCTTTGGGTGATGATTATAGTGCTTAGTATTGTGGTAAAGGAGAGAGGGTTAAGAGTTTAAGGATATGTTTGCATTCAGGCAAAAAAAAAAAAAAAAAGGATTTTCAATTTTTTATTTTTTTCCTTTGGTTCTAAATAATCTTTCAGATAAAATTCGTTTATTAATTCATATTTCATTGTTGAAACATGGTGCGTTACATGCATTTCCAATTTTCAAGAATTTCTTTTTTTAAAAAAATGTGTATATTGAGATTTTTGATAGCTTATTATTAATTGAAGAGCAGTAGAGTAGAATTCGACTAGATTTTCATCGAAGAAAAATGGTAGGGGGAAAGAACTAGAAGGGAAAGTACCTTTCCACTAATAGGAAGTCAATGATGATTTGCTTATATATATATATATATATGATTGATTCAATGGACAATCTGTCGAGATATATACAACTGAAGGCAAGAAGTGATTTATGTAAACTAGGAATCTTACATGCTTAATTTGAAAGAAAGTGTTGATCTAGTCAATGAGCCTATGATTCAATTGATAACTTATGTCCTTTATCCTTCATTATATCTTATAATTGAATTTTAAAAAAAATATTATAAAATGTCTTATAATAGGAATAGTAGTGATATTAAATTTAACATAATATAACAAGTTATCAATATATTTATGGATCACACAGGATACAAAAAAAATCTGAACATGCAAAATTAATATACATTTTAACAAAAATAATTATAATTTTATATTTAATTATTGGATCAAATTCAAATTTAATTAAGATGTTCTTCAAGTACAATTCTATAAGGGAATTGACTAATTTTAATTGTTCAGGATCTAAAAGGCTTTCAATTTACGTTTAAAAAATACTATTTTATTATTTGATTATTTTATAGTTAATTTTGTATTATAATTACTTCCCCTATATAGTTTTGAATTATTTTGATTAGATCGGTTTTTATCTTTATATTTTTTTATCAAATTATTAAATTATAATTTTTTAAAAAAATAGCATAGTTTTTTCTACTTATTTTTCTATAGTTTAGGTTGCGTGACATTTATCCTCTTGTAATAATCATAAGATCGAAAACATATTTCTCTTATATATTAAACATAAAAAGCAATATCATTTCGAGATTTGGGATACAAACATGTTCGTTAAAATGGTACTTGGCATCCTGACTGATTTTTTGGTTTTTTTTTAAAAAAAAAGAAAGAGTACTGTAGAGAAAGAGCTACCATCATATTGCGCTCGATCGGAGAATATATGTGTGGTAAAACTGAGCTATCATGTAATATAATCAATGGCCCCTTCTTTTTCTCATGTAAGCTTATCGTGTTTAAGTGAAAGAACAGGTAGGTATGATTGCATAGTTTTACCTAAACGAACTAAGCTCTTGTCAATATCCCAATCCTACTTCTTTTCTGCCTACAGTGTTTCACAAGATTACTCGTCAATTTAGGATTTTATCCTGGATTATATTTTAAATTAAATCAAATAAATATTGACCTGGTTAATTATATTAAAATTCACTTATTTCTAGAAGACGTGATAAGCACACAAAAACCCAATCCATTTTCACAGCCCTTCTGTACAAGCAACTCCATCACCCCTCAGCCATGCCACCTTGTGTCAGCTCAGCCACTGAATTTCATGGCCTCGTTAGCACTGGTAATACTAATGACATGATAACCAGGCCACTTCACTCTTTTACCAGCACCTGGTTCAGGTATTCACCGTAATACAATGTCTTTGATGGAAACTCCCCTTCCCACACTGACCACCCAGCTGGATTCACCATTGTTGGACTGCATTACAACAGTCCTAGAATACTGCTTCCATGGTCGGCCCACGTATGATTTGAATGAGCCCTTAACAGGCTGAAGATCAGAACTGTGTTTCTGTGGCCTAGCTGTGTTTTGGAACCAAATATCCTGGGCTATGAATCCATCACCATCAGCAGCTGCATTCATGGATTATAAGACATAATTTCTTTGATGCATTAAGAAGGCTAGCAAACTTCCACCAAAAAGAAAGAGATCTTTACCTACTGTTGCAGACTTGAATGTTGTAGAGCCACCAACAACATTAAAACTAGCAGTAATGATAGTGGAATGCATGCCATTGCCACTGGCTCATAATATGCTACAGGTTAAACTAATTTTTTTAAATGCATTATGCCATTGCACTGTTATATATGCTCATATAACAGAAATTGCATGGTTCAGAAAATAGACCACAACAATATTCTTTAAATTTAGAAACTGTAACGCTTGACCTGAACATTATATTTGCCAACTCAAAAAAAAAAAAAAAGAAGAAGAAGGGGGGCAAAAGTATACAGCTTGACAAGGAAAAGTCGCAGAACAGACACTGCCTGTACATTCTACTAGTTGAATTCCAATATCAGCCTTTTATATGCTGCTTTATCCGGTTTCAGGCCCATGTCCAGCATTTCATCATGAAGTTTCATTGCTTTCCTCATTTCTTTTGCACGGCAAAGCCCACGGATTGTTATTGTAAAACTTTCACTATTCACTGATTTGAGTCCTTCCATGTAATCAAATACCCTAACCACTTCTTCAATCCTACCGTTTTTTACAAGCCCATCAAGAAGTATATTATATGTTGCAACATCCAAACTTGCTTGCAATTTCTCCATCTTGTTATGCAACGCAACAGCTTTATCAATCTGTCTCCTAGAGCAATAATGCTCAACTAGGGAGCAACAGCACAATGAATCTGGCAGTAATCCTTTCTCTAAAACTAAATCCAGCAAGTCTTCCACTTCCCTCCATCTACGTTTTCTACTTAGTAACAAGATAAATTTAGACAACCCAACTGTACCAGGTCTAAAACCTCTTCTCATCATGTCCCCCAAAATCTCATATCCTTCTTCATACTGATCTTCTTCACTGAGAAGATCCAAAAATGCATGATAAGTACTATCCTTCACTCTGATTCCCTTTTCGGAAATTAAACTGTATAAACCAATTGCTTCCTTTACTCTTGCTTCTTTAGACAATGCCTTTAACATACACCCATAAGTAGCATCTTGTAATCCAATCTTCTCATCACAAGCTCTCCTAAAAAACATTGTTGCCACATTAATCTTACACAGATCAGAAAACTTTTGAATGACTGAATCACATTGAGACAAAGGGCATTTTGGAAGCAAGCCTTTCTCAGCCATTATATCCATAACTCTCTCAATCACTTCTTCATTCCCATGTTTACAGGCTCCATCAAGTATCGCACTATAAGTACTAAAACCAGGGTCAAGTTTCCTCTCACACATCTGATTTAGCCTCTCAAAAGCAGCTTCAAAATCCCCTCTTTTACTACAACAATCAATAACACCGTTATACAAAACTGAATTATAAACACCCATATCTAAAAACTTAACAATTCTCTCAAAGTTCCCATCTTTACAAAGAATCTGAGCAATCAACGACCAAGTTAACTTATCAGGCAAAACCCCATCTTTAATCATGGCACAATAAAAACACCAAGCTAATTTAATCTCATTTTCTCTTTGCAAAACATCAAGAATAGCATTACAGGCAGTACCAGAAGCAATAAATCCATTACCCCTCATCTTCCTAAACATCTCTAAACTTTCCATAAACAGACCCTTATGCGAGTAACATTCAAGAACAAAACTGAAGGCATCAGAATTTAAACTTTTACCTCTACAAGAACCAACCATGGCCTCTCCAAGAACTGACACATGATGTGTTTTCACCAAAGAATCCATGATTGGTCTCACAGGTAGAGTGAGACCCGAATTGACACAAATATTGATGATGTGACATTGGGATTTGAGGTCTGGTTTAAGCTTTAGATTGGTTTGGACCCAGTTGAAGAAGCGCAGAGAAATTTGAGGGTTACTTTGTGTTTTGTGGAGGATTTGGTTAAAGAGAGGAGGAGTTAGTTTTGTGGAGAGGTTGAAGTTTTCGAGAAGTGAAACCCAGTTGTGTCTTTGTAAGATGATTGAGGATATTTGGAACACTAACTGGTTTTGTCTGATTTGGATTCTCCATTTCATGGAAGTTGATGGGTTTGCTCTGTTAAGAGACATTTTTGTGCACAAAGCTGCTCCCTCTTCCCTCAGAATGACGGTATTTTGAGTTATATTTGAACGATAAGTCATTCAAGTTGTTGATTCATGAATGACAAAATTCAAATCGGATCTTGGTAACGTCTTCGTGTTTAAGACTAAAGTCATTATTTACATGTGTTTTCATGATTCATAAAAATAAATATATTTGTTATAAAATTATTAAAATTAAATTAATTGATTATAAGTTTGATGAATTGATTCAAATTCATTTAAAATAATATTTTTTTTAAAATTATATTTTTTAAAAATATTATATTATAAAAACAAAATTAAATCAAGTTTTGATCAAGTTATTGTGAGTAATTTATATAATTGATAAACTATTAAGTTAATTTTAATTTAATTTAATTTAATTTGTTATAAAATTATTAAGTTTAAATCAATTTATTATAAGCTTGATAGATTCGCTCAAATTAATTTAAATTAATATTATTTTAGAAAAAAATTTAAAAAGTATTGCATTAAAAAAAATTTAAAATCAAATTAAATTTTGATAAAGCTACAAGTGATTTGTCTAATCAATAAAAAATTATGTTAAATTAATTTTTATTTAGTTTAATTTTAAACTCACTTCAAACTAGGTGTTAAATTAAACCTCAGAGTTTAATAAAATTGCAATTAACTTGTAATATATGTCCTTAATGGGCTGGTGCATGTTTTTTTAAGTTATTTATATGATTTTAGTTTAATTAATCAAGTTCTGAATTTATTTTTTAGAGTTTTTAATTTAAATATTATAAATTTTAAAATTATTAAAAATTTATTAAATTATTAATTTCAAAACTTCAAAAAATAATATACATAAATTTACTCAACACCCACAGTTAAAAAATAAAAAAAATAAAAATTATATGTTTTCCTTGCTTTTTGATTGCAGCCTGCATGACTTTTGCTACGTACACTTAGCATATGTGTATAAACACGTGCATGTAACATACACTCTTGCTTTTTATTTGGATTTATAGCATGTTTAGTGTAATAGGAGTTGTTTTTTAAATAATCTTTTATGTTAAAATATATGTTAATATTGTTTTTTTATTTTTAAAAAATTATTTTTAATATTAGCACATCAAAACGATCTAAAAAATACAAACTGCATTTAATTTTAATCAAAAAAAAAATTGAATTTTTTAGAAAGGTAGGTTGACTGCTTTATGCATCTCCACCATCGACTCTATGAATTCCTTTCCTCTTGATTTCCAATGTTTCCCGTCATTCTATTGTTTCCATTTATAATCTTCTAGGCAAAGTGCCTCGGCTCGTGACATCGCGCGCGGTCACCATAGCTGGTTTTCATCGATCTACTTAACTTCCTCCAATATTAGTCCATGATGGTAGAAAAGAAAAACCTCATAACAATATTTAAAAATCTACCATTACAAATCCAAAAACTCTTCTTGAACTAACATATGGAAGATCGTGTCATATGCATGTTTATCACACCCACACGACACATAATTCAGGTTGATCATTGCATATATCATGAATGAATTAGCTAGGTCTAGCACAATGTTTTGATGAGTTTGTGATTTCCACAATTTCTGTGTTCATCTCATTTGTTTAGTTTTAACCCCTTCTAACCATCGATAAATATGTACATCTTAAAGAAATTAGCTAAGTGTGGCTCAAGTCCATGACCGTTTAATTAATTAAATCGTAATATATAAGTTTTATTATTCACTAGTAGTAACATCACAGTTACCTTCACTCTCGCCCTAAACATGAAAATTTAGCTACACTACTATCCCAGACAGGTGAGCTTAATAGACAAAACATTATTTTGGAACTTGTAAGGTCACAAGGTCTAGAAATCAAATTAGTTACATTTATATATAGTCTATTTATCTATTATATTTATGTATGACCAAACTACTAACTAGATATTTTTTTTTTTGATTAGCGTGGGGTGTCCGGGCCAGCTTGCGCGCACCACGACTAATCCCCACGGCTCACTGGATATCCTGCAAGCCCAAGAGCAAGGTAAGGCACCGCGGGGGTGACAAGCGTACACATAGAGGGTCGAACCCGGGACGGGGGCGGAACAAGTCACACGATTGACCACAACAGTTAGACCCTCAAGTGTTAACTAGATATATTTTAATAGCTTGTCACATGGACAACTCTCTCTTCTTTTTTTCAACTTGTTATTAGTAAACCAATTATTTATTTTAATAGTCTTTTACACACATTAATATATTGATCCGTGCTCTGTAATACAATGAATCAATATTATTTTTTAAAAAAATATATATAAAAATAAATATTAAGAATATAAAAAAATATTTTAATAATATTATTAAACCTTATCAAGTGAATTAATTTTTAAATCTCCATTTAACTATTTACCACATACAAGTAATGTGAATCTAGCAATTATATTAGACTCAAACACTTTGAGTTGGAAAGTTATGCAAACCCACGTGCCTGAGCTTGATAACCATACCAGGCTCAGGAGTCTTAACCAACTGAAAAATAATAAGAAAAAAAAAGGGTTATTAGATAGGAAAAAAATCAAATTTGAATAAAAAAAAAAAAAACAGGTCTCTACTTGCCGGGAGAATAAGGTCTGATAATTATACTTAACAGTAAAACATGAGGTTGGAAGTGTTACTTATAACTTCTTTTTTTTTTTCAATAAAACTAATTAATTAATCCTTAAAATTTTAAAATTTTATACCAGGTCAATCCACTTTTTATACCAATGCCTTTATCACCGTACAATCACTTCAAAACTGCCAGGCAGGTGCTCCATTGAGATCCAATGTTTGAAGCATTTGACTTGTAATTCATCAAACAGCTAATAAGATTCCATCCTTGAGCATCCTAAAAGGTATGCCACTGGTTGCTCACATGCTCTGTCTGAACCAGAGGGAAGAGGATAATGTTTTGTCACTGTATAGTGTTAGCCTTCCTTCTCAGTCATTGCGATTAGCATGTTGGTCTTGTTTATTACCGGGAAAGCAAGCTCTGCTTCCTAGTAAATGTTCTCTCTTTATAGCTTGTTATTTGGACCTCCTCCATTGCTACGTTAAAGTGAAGAGATTGCCTTGAAAAACCTGTAGAGTGCTCTGTTTTTCTAGAAATGCTAAGGCACGCGCAGTTCATATAACGGTTTAATCTCAAATCTTTGTGCTTCTTGCAAGTGTTTATTATCTTAAAAGCATGTGTACATGTACATTAACATTTGAAATTCAATTCCAGTCTTGCAATAATAATAATTATCATTTGATAATGAGACATAAGTTTTATGATTATGTATTTGATAAACTTTTTCAATAAATTTTTTAACAAAATAATTCATGTTAAATTTAATTATAATAGATAGTTTGTTTGGTCATGCAATTTAATTTATTTTTTATTTTAAAAATATAAAATTAATTTTTGTTAGATATTTTTAAGAATTTTAAATTTTAAATATTAAAAATATAAAAAATCTTATAAAAACTGCAAATAGACTGTAATTTTTTGTCTGTTTATTTTCCTTTTGAGATTTCACATTATTCTGTGCTTCAAATTCCAGTTGTTAAATCCAAGAACTTTCTGATTATTGTATGACAAATCAGAATCACTCAGCAACATATGGACCCCACCTTAAAATTCTCTGTCAAAACCCAATGGAGGGCAGCCTGGCTTTCTCGGCCCCCCCATATATCTTTTATGTGATGTAAATTCTCCTCACACCATCTTTATCAAATGCCTATAATACCCATGCCAATTTTGTATCATTACAAATTGTGCGAGGCCTGAATTTACTTTGTCATTTTTTATATATATAAATTATCAACCGACATCAAAATTCCAAATACAATAATTCTAAACTAAATTTAATTCACAAAATTCCAAACATATTATAATACAATTACTTGTCATAATTATTATAGTTCCCTTGATTTAATAAGTTAATTGACTCCTAATTTGAAATGATATAAAAAAAAATTCTATTCAAAATTGATCATATTTAATTTAATTTACTCAATAAAAAACCTATTTTAACTTTTTAAAAATAAATTCTTTAAAATAACATCTTTTTTTTTAAAAAAAAAACCACAATATTTTAAATTATTTTGTTTCAATCAAGATTAATCCGCTTTACTCGGTACTAAGTACTTGAATTAGATTTTATAATTTTGTAATTTATTATAATCTTTCACATCAAAACCATGATTAAGATATCTAAGATGGGTAAAATTGTACATTCCGTTATCATGTCCTAATAATTTATCAACGTTGACATGTCAACTTGGTTTTCCAGTTCTAACCTTCACAGTGGAAGTACTGCATTATAAAGTACTAATCATTAAATGCACATCACCTCCTCACAAAGATCCAGCTAGCTGCCAGTTGAGAGAGCTCCTTCTCTGCCTTCTGATCCAAGCAAAATTGAGAGAAGGTTTCTACAATGGCAGCAGCTCTTCTCTTCATTGCAGCTTTAATGGCTGCTTCTTATACGTCATCTGAAGCAGCTCAACCAAAAGCTTCTTTTGAAGATAACTTTAGTATAATGTGGTCTGAAGATCATTTCAAAACATCTGAAGATGGGCAGATCTGGTATCTCTCACTGGACAAAGATACAGGTACGCAAATTTATGCATTGATGCTTCAATCAAAACTAGCTGAAGTTCTTTATCAGTACATTAATTAAATCAAATAAATATATATACCTTGCTTAATGTTCAAGATTGGCATTCTTTTTGAGGTATTAATTTGGTCTCTTGAATATATAGGCTGCGGATTTCAAACCAAGCAGAGATATAGATTTGGATGGTTTAGCATGAAGCTGAAATTGGTTGGAGGCGACTCTGCAGGTGTAGTGACAGCTTATTATGTAAGTCTTTCCTCTACTACCCTACAGGCTCAAAGAGCCTTGAAATCGTGTGCCTATGAAGCTTCACTAAGAAATCATACTTGTAATTCGATAGCAAGAACAGAGAATTAATGGGGAAGGAGGCTAATTAAAGAGGATTAACGTATGTTTGCAGATGTGTACAGAGAATGGGGCAGGGCCAACAAGAGATGAGTTGGATTTTGAGTTCTTGGGGAATAGAACTGGAGAACCCTACTTGATACAAACAAATATATACAAGAATGGGACTGGCAACCGTGAAATGAGGCACATGCTTTGGTTCGACCCTACCGAGGAGTATCACACCTATTCCATTCTCTGGAATAACCATCAGATAGTGTAAGTCCTTCAGTGTTTTGTAATATATATATTATATATATTATTGATGAGTTCTCAGTTTTTAGAAATAGAGATCAATGTTGGGATTTTTCAAATCTTGGAATCTTTGAAAGCGAAAGCAAAAAGGAAAAGGCCAATAAAGTAGATTAAAGGGATTGTTGCATGGATTAACTGTGTAAACATGTGGTATTGTTTAAGTGTCTGTTTAGTTTTTTATATTTTTTTTTTTTTATTAAAAATTAATTTTTATATATTTTTAGATTATTTTGATGTGTTAATATTAAAAATAAATTTTTTAAAATAAAAATATATTATTTTAATATATTTTTAAATAAAAAACATTTTAAACAAAATCAACCTTTTTCAAATTCTAACATAACCTTAATTCATTGGACTGGATACGAGGATGTCAGCAAATGATAGTTTCAATTTATCCAAACTGCAAGCCTGTGAAAGTTTTTCACTGAATATTGATGCAAACTGCAGGTTTTTCGTGGATAAAGTTCCAGTAAGGGTGCACAAGAACAACGGAGAAGCAAACAATTTCTTCCCCAATGAGAAGCCGATGTACTTATTCTCCAGCATATGGAACGCAGACGAATGGGCCACCAGAGGTGGGATTGAGAAGACAGACTGGAAGAAATCACCATTTGTGTCCTCCTACAAGGACTTCAGTGTTGAAGCTTGCCAATGGGAAGATCCCTACCCTGAATGCGTATCAACTACGACTAAGAATTGGTGGGATCAATACGGTGCGTGGCATCTCTCCGATGAACAAAAAAAGGACTTCGCCTGGGTCCAAAGAAATCTTGTGATCTATGACTATTGCAAAGACACTGAAAGATTCCCAACAGTGCCAGCGGAGTGCAGCTTGAGTCCATGGGATTGATGAGCACGTGACTGTTTAATTATTATTCTTCAGCATCATTTTTCTTGAATACCGTTTTGAGATGGGTATAAATCACAAAGTATGTATTTTTATGGAATATCTATTTCATTTATTGAATTATTTATATTCAATTAGAACAATTTTTTTGTACCTTGGCTAGAAGTTCTCTCTCTGTTTTTATCCTATATGAGAGTATAAAAATACAAGAAAATATATATAAAAAACATATTAACTATAGAAAATACCGTATAGATTTCATAAACACAATAAAATACATCAACTCTAGTAGTACAAGTATCAATCTAGGATTATTCACTCTTGGTATGAGTATCTATTTAAAAATAAAATACAAGTTAACATTATGCTTGATGCATATCTGGAGGCAATGTTAACGGATTTCATATGGGAAGCAAGATTTGATGTAAGAAAAAAAAATACCTACAAATTTTATTTCCTAGAAACCAAATGATGGCTTTTTTTTTTTTTTTTGCCAATAGAAAAAAAATAAAATAAAAAACCCTTGAAAGGCCAATCCAAAAAATAAAAAGATTGGCTTGAAATTGACTCCTTGATTGACTTTCCTTTTCTCCATTAACATCATATCAAAGGCTTACAAGACCAAGGTTATATTACAAATTCATCAAGTCATGCTTCATACAAGTTCTTGGTTGGGAAGAAATTCAAGAGGAAAACTCCCACTTACCTACCTTTCAAGAATAAGTTTGTGTCTTCTCCTGACGGAGGAGGATGCATCATCTCAGTTTTGATGAAGCACTAATCCTGCTTGGCAGAGGAAATAACTTTGGATTGTTGAAAGTTTTTGAAGCACTAATTCTAGAGTTATGACTAATTTCCTAGTAAACCAATTGACTAAATAGATTAACCTACAAATTCTATATAAACTTAACTATAAAAAAAATATTACAATATAAATATTAAACCTTAATTAATCATCTCAGTTTTTTTATATGGTACTACAATTAAAAAAATACAAAGTTTATCTAATTACTATGTATATCTCCTTTTTTAATCCTCTCAATATAAATATAAAAAAGGAACACTATATGATTATATAATTTTAAAGCTTATTATATTACACCTTCTAGATTTTTTTGAGTAGCCATTAAATAATCTAGATTGATAGCCACTTCATTTGATCATTTGATGACACTTGTGAGCCAATTTTTTTTTTTCCGTATAGTGAATTGCACGTCATCTATCTATAACTATCTTCGATCACCATATTTATTTCTATTTGTAACTTAAATTTGATTATTTTTTCACCCCAAAACATGAAAAAAATCATATAAATGTCTCAAATCATATTTCTAACAGCAAAATATATTTTAGCCGGTCTAAAAAATCAAAAACAAATTAAATTTTAATTTTTTTAAGCATCAATCAACTTTTTCCAATATCAAACCACTTTTATTGAGTTTCTTTATTAAACTTGAATCTATAAATATTAAAATCAAATATATTGGTTGGTAAAATCTAATCACCCGATAGTTTTGTCTCTCCTCTCTGAACATTCAAAGATCAAAATGTAAAAAAAAAAAAACAAAGTTTATAAGCAAAATATAATAACTTAAAAGAATAGGGATGAAATATAAAATTATTAAAACTTAAGGGATCAAATGAAACCCTTTTATGCCAGAAAAAGGTTCTGCTTCCTCCGTCATGTCAATTCTTTTCTTTTATCTCTCAATTTGTATACTAATGAAAAAACTAAAACTCTATTTCAAAAAAAAAAAAAATTTAAAAAATTATTTTTTTTATTAATTAAAAATCTAAGATTTATCATACTCAAACTAATAATTTTTAAAAATCAAATCAAAAATTTAATTTATACCTCTCCAAGTTACTATTTATTATTTATATAGCTGATGATTATATTCTTGGAAGGTTTGTTGTGACCGGTTCTGGTTGGGTTTTCTTCAATCAACTGCAATAATCAGTTTCCTTTTTCGATATGGGAAGTAAAAAAGATTAAGACAAATTGGAAAACTGGTTTGGGTTTGCTATACACACACATGTAGGCGTTATAATTATTTTTTAAAGATCCAGTTTTTGTGTTTTTCCCAAGCAAATTGGGCTGCGGCTGCGCTGTGCAAGAAGGACCTGACTCTTTCGCCAGCATGCTTGCAACTACTTATATAAACACAAAACTACTGTATCAACGATATAGCTCATCTTTATTTAGTTTTCAGAGGTGCTTTATTTGACTGGATCACATCAGACAAACAATGGCCATGAACAGAATATTAAGAGTTTAGTGATCCTTTCACACAACATAGCCATGGAATTCCTCCTATAAATACCACCTCTACTTCTCTTTTGTCAGCACCCCAAGCACATCCCTAATCACCAAGTTCTCTTCCCCTTTTCAATCCTTCGTGATCTTTGAAAATCCTAAGTTATAATGGGTGTCATCACTTTAGAAAATGAGTTTGCCATTGCTGTCGCCCCAGCCAAGCTTTTCAAGGCATACTGTCTTGATACAGATACTCTCCTGCCTAAAATTCTGCCAGAACATATTAAGAGCTCCGAGATAATTGAAGGAAATGGAGGGCCAGGAACCATCAGAAAGATCACTTTTGCTGGAGGCTAGTATTTACAATATTTTTCATTATATTTATGCTATGTATGCTTGCATGAAGAAGAAATAAATTAAATTTTCACTGTGTAGGCAAAGAACTCAGTTATGCGAGCAGATGATTGAAGCCATTGACGAAGAGAACTTAACATACAGCTTCAGCCTGATTGAAGCCAATGTCTGGAAGGATGCAGTTGAGAAGGTGACTTATGAACACAAGTTTATGTCAACTCCCGAGGGAGGATCCATCTGCAAGAGAACCAGCACATATTACATCAAGGGTGATGCTGAGATCAACAGAGATCAAATCAAGGACGTGTATGGCAAAAAAACTGCAGGCTTGTTCAAGGCTATCGAGGCATATTTCTTGGCAAATCCAGATGCCCAGATATGAAAACTCCTTTGCTTGATCTTCTCTTTGTGTGGCTGTTTTTCTTCCTTTTGTTCTTAGCCAAAAACTGGCTTTGACGTGGCAATAAATTCCTTGTGTGCTTTGAGTATCCACTACTCTGTCCGTTCCAAGAGACTATCTATTGAAGCTTTCATAAGAAATAAAAAAAAAACAATGTATTAACCAATATGTCGACTCATATTCTTTTTATCATATTTATTATATTGTCTTTTAAAATTAAATATAATTGAGCAAAGAATAATGTGAATTCAAGATTTAAACAGGGTAAAATAATAAAATTTGATATTATTTTTTAATAGAAGATATGCCTTTCTGGGATATCTAAATAGAGAGGAAAGATACTATTTATAAGACTTAGAAAATATTACTTAATTAATATTTCTTACTGTGGTCATTTGATTATTCGCATGGGAGCATTTCTATTCAAGAGGACGCTATTGTCTTGTTCCAAAATACATGAGAAAAGGCAACTCACGTGAAATTAAGCAAACTAATTATAATTAATTCTAATTAAATCTTAAGAAAAAAATAAAATTATGACAGATTGTTAAAAAGAATATTTTTAATATTATATATATAAAAAAATTTAATCTTATGCGAAAACAAACTAGAGATTGAAATGTGCAGGGTAGCCCCTGTTCCAAAACAGAGATGAACATGTAAATTTTTATTTATTTAAATTTGGTAGACGTCGTTCACCTATTTATTTTTTAAAACAAGAACAAACTACTTGTCATTACAATGGTAAATAATACGTTGTCTATTGGTTCAACACCGGCTATCTAAGATAGTGGAAAGTTGGGGTTTTTTTTTAAAAAAAAAATTTAGGATTAAAAAAATTTATTTCAATACTAAAACATCTAAAAAATATTATAAAAATCTTAATAAATTCTTTTTTTTAAAAAAATCAACATTGAATAAAAATAAAAAATCCACTTGAATATAAAAAATTTCCTGACCGCAATCTATTTTTTTAACAAAATAAAGGCTAAAAACAAAAATAATTGAGCTTTTCTTATTGAATAAAACATTTTGGACTGAATATGTTGATCTTCATTCACTTTTCCATCAATGGTTTTTCAAATTGACCCCATCTTGTATAAAAATTTCCACAATAGAGTTAAAATATTAAAAGAAATTGATAAAATGATGTAATTAAAAATATAGAAAACATTTAGGACTTCATTGATAAAATTTATAAATTTGGGTCCACTTGAGGATGGGTTTATAAGTCTGAGACTAAAATTGAGGTTTCCCAAAAATCTAAACACTATAAAACTCACCGACTCTTCGGTCAACATTACTTGCCGCAGTTTGAAATTTCCTTTTAGGAGTAAGGACACTTTAGTCAATTCATCCGTCCAATCCAAAACTCTATACATACATAGCAACGACTTGTCTCTCCAATCTCCTCTTCTCCAGGAAATCTCAATTTAGGGCAAAAATCCCCAAAAATCAGAGCAAAAACAACAAAAATGGTGTGCGAAAAGTGTAAGTCTCTTAATCTCGCATCCCAATATGCTTAATATATGATTAATTAATCTAATTTTGTCTCGATTTTTTAGATTTATTTTTTAATTTTGATTTTTTTAGGTGAAAAAAAGTTAAGTAAGGTGATTGTTCCTGATAAGTGGAAGGAAGGAGCTAGCAACACCACCGAAGGCGGTGGACGGAAAATCAACGAGAATAAACTCCTTTCCAAGAAAAAAAGGTTCTCTTATTCTTTCTTTTTTTTCAGCTTTTTGTTTCTTCTTGTTTTTTTTTTTGTTAGTTCCTGGCTGTGATCGTTAACACAGTGAAGAAATATATTTTATTTAGTTTGCGTTTTGGGATTTCTCAGTAGTGACTAGATAGTGTGAAATAACATGTGGTAATGCTGTTTGATGGTGTGATTTTTATGGTATTTTCTGAGCATATGAAATAATGAATGAATTGCGATGCGGATGAATACCTAGGTTCTTGCTTATTGTGCAACTTTCCCGTTCTTGGATTTGTGGTGTGGATGTGTTAAAATATTTGGTAGAGTATGATTCTAGATAAGCTTCGATAGTATTGCTATTTGTTTGGATTATATGTGTAGAGGAAAAGAGTTTGTGAGCTAGTTTTAGGGTAAATTAAGGGTATGAAAACAACTGTGGGAGTTGGAGAAGTTTTAGACTTGTAGGATCTGAATACCCGCAAGGGTTGAAGCTTCTTTCTGTAGAGAGTATGGAGTTCCTGTGCTACATGAGGAATTAGAGCTGCTGGGCTAGAATTTTCGAAAAAAATGAGAAGGCTTGTATTTATGTTTGTAAGCATGTTGGCTTTGCTAAGAAGGTTACGAGCAAGTTATCTGGCGATTTTTGTGTTCTAACTTAATGTATCTGCTAGAAATTTTGTTACCCCTTTTGCCGAGTGAAGGACTTCTAGATCTTAAGTAGCAGTAATAGCCAGTGGGTGATAAGGGAATTAGAATGCAAGGATCAGGATGGGTTTGGTATAGACGCAGTAGTTGTTGTTGGGGTAACTGATTTCCGTATTATTTTTATATTCCAGGTTGAATGAAAGTTTGTCTTTCTTCTAGTTTACCTCGTGTTCTTGTATTACACTTTTGCTGCTCTTTTTTTTTTTTTTTTTTTTCTTTTTTCATTAGACATGATAGTTTGTTGACACTAATGGTGTTTCACAGTAGCAACGGGATTTCGCATTTGTAATTCTTGTGGTGTGATTCTGTTCTAACTTATTTGGAGTTCTATTTCTTGCAGATGGAGTCCTTATGGAAATACCAAGTGCATGATTTGCAAGCAGCAAGTACATCAAGATGGCAAGTACTGTCACACCTGTGCTTATTCCAAAGGTACTGTTGTTGATGTTCTGACTTCTGTTCTGTGTTCTGATTCAGATTTGTCGAGTTTAACATATTAGTAATTGTTTTGCAACAAGTTCTAATTTTGCTATTAATATTGCAGGAGTTTGTGCTATGTGCGGAAAGCAAGTACTTGACACCAAGCTTTATAAACAAAGCAATGCATAACACAACTGAGATGCTATCTGGTACTTCTGGTCTGAGTGTTATAACTGATATACTTGTGATCGTCAAGCTTATGAATATGTAATCGGATCTGTAACAATCGCTGACAGTCATGTAATGTACTAGAACGTTTGGTTGGTTTCTTTATTGCTTATCAACAAATTATGTTACGAGTACAGCATACAATTTCATATCTATTTTCTTTTTTGATTCACCCTCCAATGCACACTTTTTGGTATTAAAGATAGTGAACTTTTAGAATGATACAACTTTTGAAGTGATAATTTTTTTTAGAATGATGGAAAATATGTAGAAGTGTCTGGTTAACTATAGGGTTGAAAAAGTGAATTGAAAATAATAATAAATTTATATAGTTGATATTATACATGTATGATATAATAGAATATTACTTTATCATTAAATATAAGAGAAATGGCTTTACATACCTTTATAACAGGGCACTATCCTTACATGTATTCAATATATCTTTAAAATGTTTCTACATCTTCAACCTATCATTTTGTTATATTTTCATCATCAAAACTAACATAATTTACATAAAATGTTCAAAAATATGATGAAAATCAACGAAGGATATACCAGTCAGTCAACATGAGGAAATATGATGAAAGGATGGATTAAAGGCAAATAAACAACCATATTTTTAAGAATAGATTGGATACAAGGATGAATTAGACACAAACTCTAAAATATAAGGACGTGAAAGGATACGCGTGTGCGTGTATTTTCATAAACAAAAAGCTGGAGAAGCTCTAGGTTTTGCCTTTGAGTTGGGGACGTTTCGAGCTAGAAAACTCAAAAGCCAAAAGTTTGGAAACGGACCCCTAATCATTGCTTTCCCTGGTTCTGCATTGTTTTTATTTTCCATGGTGATATTTTCCACGAGAAAATGACATGGTGGTTGGCTGGTTGCCTGTGGGCTCCAAACAGTGAAAATACTGAGCTAATCTTGATGCAAACAACGACAATAATAATGGCTGCCCAACTTTGTTTTTTTTTTTTTCCAAAAAAAGATAGGCTAGTAAGAGTAGGAAAACTCTGAAAAGGAGATCTTTTGGATAAGCATAGGGGACGGATGAAGTCTGGCTGACAATTACATGACACTAGAAATGGCCAATGAATCTCAAGCCACTTCTTGCAACAATATTTGGTACATGAAAACGTATTGGAGCACAAGAAATACATAGATTCGGGAATAGAGACATGGGATATTCACAAGGAACATTATCCTCATTTAAGGTATAGCAGCTAATAAATGATTGCAATAACCCTTCATGAAGCACAGCACAGCTCAGAACCAGCTTAACCCTTCACCTTCTACACAACTCGCTTTAGCAGAGGTAAAGTAAGAAAGCTTAAGCTACGCCTTCATTCACTCGTAGAGCATCTAGTGTTCCAATACTTCTCTATTTCCTCAGCTGTTCTTCCTGGAATCCTTCCAGCAATTAGAGACCACCTGGTGATTAAGATTATTACAACTTGGGTGTTAGATATTTTGAATCTGAAGGCTAACAAAGTCATTGGAAATAGAAAAACAAAAGGGAAACAGACAAACCTCTCTCCAACTAGATTAAACATCCTAATTATAAGCGTCTCCTCATCCTCAGAGAATTCAAGCTTTGATTCCTGACTTGTTTCCTCTGAACAAAACACCCCAAAACCAATAAACTCTACACCCTTTGGAGAACAAACATTTCATACATAAAGCCGGAAGGCTAACGAACATAGGAGGGGCGAAACTAATACCATGTAAAAACAAGCAATATTTCTTACCAAGATGACGTGAAGGTAAAGGAAAATGCCCATAAAAGCGAGTGTACAGTACCTCT
Organism: Populus tomentosa; assembly: GCA_018804465.1. NCBI lineage: Eukaryota > Viridiplantae > Streptophyta > Magnoliopsida > Malpighiales > Salicaceae > Populus > Populus tomentosa. Next base: position 1,410,831 of record CM031975.1, read on the forward strand.
AGAATCCACAGAAGTTTCATCAGAAGAAGAATGTTCAGTCTCAGCCATAGGGAAGAGGAGTAAAGACACTGAAGGATCACAAAGTTACCAATAGGAATTTAGTGAAGAAACAACGGAGGTATAGCTTTTGGACAATATTAAAGGCACTCGAGGACTAATATACTAATGGCAAAGGGTGCGAAGACTGGTAGTTGTGCATAGAAGGACATATGCAGCACAACTGCTTTGATAGGTAGTAGGAGCTATGACACATTCTTTCGCATTTAATTTTGGCGTCATGTTAACCAGGACCACATACAGAAGGCCAAACTAAGATAATCGAGGATCGATGCCCTCCTTTTCTTTTTCCCTTTTCCACACCTCATATCGTAGTATAATATTACCACGTCTTTCCTTGCATGGTTATTGGAGGAGATTGCTCATTACATTTGTTTAAATTCAAAGTAAAAGTGGGAAAACATTATGATGAACGAACTTCGACAAAATATGAAGGTTTTTTTTACTGGTAATGAAAACTTTTATGATGTTTAAATTATAATTACTTGATATTTATAGCACAGAAAGGAAACAGATTTAAAAAAGAAGAAAAAACCATATCCGATCCACCAAGAGTTATTACAATCTTCTCTTTTATTAAAATATTATTTTTAAACTTTTCATTTCTTGTGTCTTTTTTTTCCTGGAAATTAATAATTATAACATGAGCATTCGAAATTCAAAGTTAATATTAATGCTGTATTCTATATGGGGCTAGGCTTATAGATGACACCGTTCCATATAGTCATGTAGTAGTTGAACTTTTGCAATCATGGGCAGCTTTTACAAACATATCAACGTTGTAAACTCAAGGGAATGCATGTTCTTATCCAATTCTTGAAAATATTTTTATATATGCTGCTTCTCACATAGCTCCAAGGAGATCGATAGATCCGGGGTCGCTATTTAGAAACCAGCTGGACCATTATGGAAGCTGTAGACACATGAACATCGTTTTGAATCCTTCATGGCAGCTAGCGAAGGTCTCTATCTACAATTTGGGCGAGATACAGTGCATCTGCTCGAACTCATTATTTTCACTGTTGAGCGTTCCATATTCTGTGGTTAGAATGATTTTTAGCCGCTCCAGTGTCATGCTGAGATTTCTAGGCTTCATGATGACGGGGGAGAGCAAAAACCAGTTCTATACTTTCATGTAAGTATTGAAATTACCAGCTACGTTATTGAATTTTTGTTAATGTGGGATAAAATATGTTTTAAAAATATATTTTAATTGAAAATATATTAAAATAATTTTTTTATATATTTTTTAGCATCAGCATATCAAATTATTAAAAAATACATTAAAATATTCAAACAAAAATACTTGAATAAATACAATTTCGTTATCAATCCATTTGCATATCGGTACGAGGAGGAGGTTAATGCAAGTTTCATATCAGTAAAACGTTGATATCAGAAAGGTTATATATTAGATTTGGATTTATTAGGATTTTCTTATGAATCTAATAGTTTAATGTGCATAAACATTTTACTGATACCGATATTTAAAACTTAACAATTAGTAAAATATAATGTTTATCGTTAAGTAATAAACCTAAACATCAGATTATTTTATCTGACAACAGTATATATATATATAATTGAATAAAAGAGGTAGTTGAAACATGCTGTGACCGCACTTCAGTAGTTGAAACCGCACTTCAGTAGTCGTACCGCAAATGGGACATCGCCTTGTCTGGGATCCAATATTAAGCCCATCAAAAGCCACACAAATCTTAGCTTGAATTCTGCTAAAATCTTATCAAATCATACGAATTGCCAACAAATTCATTGATTGTGGTGTTTTTTTTTTAAGAAAAAAACTTACAAATCGTTTGAAGGAGACTTTTGATTCTCACGTGGAAGACTGGAAGAGAAGATGACAAAGCCAACAGATTCATTTGGCTGGCCACTAGCAAATGACAGATCATGGAACAACAACAGATCTCTGGAATTGTTGACTTTATTATCAAGCCACAAATAGACTAAAAAGAGGATGGTGAAATACAGTGATACAATCATCCTCTCCCATTTCATTCAAATCACTATTTATTGGCCCGCCTGCACGGTGCATAACAGGCTGCAGGCTGCCGTGTCGGCTTGTCCAGAGTCGATAAACCCAGCACGCGTGGGCTGTTTCCGTGGCAGGCCTCATCCTTACGGGACACAACAGGCTACCACGCTGGCTCGTCCAGCTTCGACAGGCTCAGTATGCGAGCTCGTCCAGCTTCGCCACCAAGTTTCCTTACTTTATTCCTAAAATCTTCAACATGTTTGTCCTTGCCTAAAAAACTTTATTTGATTTCTATTTTCATTGTTCTTGAATTTTATATGAATTTTAGATTGCATGTTATCACGTGTCCAAGATTTTATAGATGATTCGATGTTAAAATGACCGGTCAAATTTTACATGCAAGAACTTTTAATCATTGTGAAACCTAAGATTTTAAAAATGATGATGCTGACAAAAATTAACCACTTATTTTCAATGTGTACTTGTTAAAGAGGTGCCTAAATCAACATTTTAGCCTCTCAATTTCTATTTTTCTTTTTTAGTATTTGGATCTAATTTTTTTTTTTTTATTTAGATCTTAGACTTTATTTTTATATATTTCAGTCCCTAGATCTTAAATAAGAGAAAAGAAGGTTATTGAAAAAATTAAACAGAAAAAATACTTTTAGTCGATTGGATTCTGACCATCAATAACTTCTATTTTATTGTCTATCGCTTTGACTTTGATAGATAAACTTAATGGAGGTGGGTTTCACCTCCATTAATATTAGTAAATCTGAATTAGAACTTAGAAAAGTTTTTTTTTTATTTAATTTAATTTTGAGTTGTTAGACCAATTAAATGTGTTTTGCTGTTAAAAATAAGATCATAAAGGTTTATGAGATTTGTTTTCATGATTTAGGTGAAAAATTGTTAGAATCTAGGTTTTTTCGGTTCAAAAAGCTGGACCTTGATTTTTTGGCCATAAAAAAAAGCTCAAGCGACCATAAGAGAATGCAGATAGACAATGTATTATTTATCTAAGTGACGTGTCATTTTTCCAAATAACAGACATGTTATGTCTACTTTAAAAAATAGTTAGGGATGACATGCCATATACTCTTTAAGAAAAATAAAAAAAAACACTTGCACCTAGGTTTTAATATAGGCAAGGCTTAATAAATATTTACATCAAATATGTAATTTTTTTCTCTCAAGTCATGATGTAATATTCCATTAGAAGCAATTTTTATTGATTTGTTAATGATTGTTGTATTATCTAGCGAATTAGGAATTAATTTATTTGACCAAAAAAAATATTTGTCAAGGAAATATTCTTGAAGTTTTATTTTTGTAAATTATATCAAATAAATTTAGATAGTCTTATTTACTATAAAAAAAATCAATTCAACCTAAAAACAAAAAAATTTAAGTTGTTAGATAAGGTTTAAATATATGATTTATATTATTTTCTAACACAATCCTTCGAATGAAAGTTCTTTGGGTTTAAAACTTGCACAGACTCACACAACTTTATACTTAATTTTTATCAAATAAATAGAGATAATAAAATTCGAACTCATGATCGTTTGGTTATTAAGGTTATGATACCATATTTAAGAACCAATTCAACTTAAAATTTTAAGTTATTAGATAATATCCTAAAATATGATTTATATTATTTTCTAATATTTATCAGCCATGTAAACAAAAAGAAAAGAAAAAAAAAATTGATACATGTATTATATAAGATTTGAACTCATCTCATAAAAGCAAAATAAACCTTTCACCACCTAGCTAATTCTACCAATGAGATAGATATTTCATTCTAACACTAAATAAAGGTAATATTAGAAGGTAATTTCAGAATAAATGATATGTATATATATATATTTGAGACTACAAGGTTAGGATCTAAAAAATTAAAATCTGAAATTAACGAAGTTAATTTATTAAGCGTATCATAGTTAATACCTTTTCTTTCAAGAAAATTATTTGAGGTTATGATTCTTATTTTAAATCCAAGAAATAATATTGAAAAACTGGCCCCAGAAAGCCTATTATTTATCAGAGGCTTAAGAACTAACCTACTGATGGGCAATGTGAGAGGCTACTAGACCGTTCTTTTACATTAATTCCATAACCTCGGACCATGCTTGTATCCGGCACATTAATTTTTATTCGGGCTAGCTATAAATCACAAAGCTATTTAGTTTGATGAAACAAATTCCACTACATATGCTAAATCATACGAAGGTGACAACCAGGTCTTATGTGACAATCCCAGATTTTCCTGCTATCTTCAAGGTTATCATTGCCCATTTTTAATTTGATGATTCCAATATCAATTCCATACTCAAAATTAAGCATCTGCTTCAAGTTTGCAACTGTGTTATACTCATGGACAAATAGCTCATAATCCTTGGATATTCCACGCCGGTTTGGTCGTCCATGAACCAAGATTTTATAGCGGAGACTGAGAGTAGTATCATCAACGATTCCATAACTTTGCAATTTGTTGTAGTCATATAGCATTGTCGAGCCATCGATAAAGAGTCTTTGGTTCGCAGCTAGGAACCCGAGCTTCTCCTGGACTTGCACTTTTAGGTCAAAAACAGCTGCATCATCTTTTACTGTAAATTCGTGGTTTAAGCCTTCAAAATGAATGTTGATCTTCATTGTTCTGTCAAAAAGTAGTAAGCAAACGTTTGAGCAATCAAAACTAGCATAAATCTTATTGTTAAGTAATTGCGATATGTGAATTGAAGACAACAGACGCATGTCATAAGAAGGAAATAAAGGTATAATCATGTAATAATCAATAGACGATGCTGAGAATTCTGAGATATATGCCTCTTAATTTCTTAGCCCAATCTTTTTCTTCAGTACTTTTTCTGTTTAAACTGCATACTCATGATTTGAGAAGTCTGGATTTCACTGACACCACAAAATGCCCTCAAGAACTTACTGTTAAGAAAGTTCAATATCCCACACCAAAGGTGAGAATTGAACACATTCTTCTCTCTAACTTACGTAGGGAGATCCCACTCCTTGATTTGAGCTTCTCTTGTGATTTCCCTCTTTAATAGTGCATCAGAATTCTTGTCACTAGTATAACTTAGGATCTTCAAAACGAGTTACACTCAAACTTGAACGACACACACACACACACACACACACACTATCTTCCAAAATTAAAAAAAAAAAAAAAGGTTTTGTTTGATGATTATCAAGGGGTGTGAGGTTATCAATTCCATAGAAGAAATGAGTATTGCAAATTGGACATGAAGGATTTACTAAAAATCTTGATAAGAGACACGAGGAGTTGTAGTAACAAGGCCATGAAAAAAGATTAAACTAGGCTATTTGTATGTTTTGAAAAAAAAAAACTTTCTTATATTGCATCCAATAACCTAATACACTATCTAGCACATGCATCCATGCTGCTAATGCATTTTATTCAATTTCTTACCCACAAAATCATTCTATTCCTAATGATCACAAGATAATTCACCAAACAAGTAAGTTCTTAAAGGTGATGAACATGAGATCGAGATGTAATTATGTGCTAAATTAATCATGTGCTATCATGGGATCGAGATGTAAGGTTGTTTCAACATGATTTGAATGCTTACTTTTCCAATATGGTAAGAAAAAAAATGTGAATTTACTGTCTTACAATCAAATTAATATGTTACTTGAACTAGATAGCTTCAAATTGACATGAACCAAGTTCCAACTAACCTCATGCCATTATTATTTTAATTTAAATTAATAATATGAAATAAATTCCTTTCGAAAATATTTAGCTAGGTACACTTCTGTGACATTTACCCAATATTGTAGCGAAAATTTCATAGGACATTGATCATAGAGAAAGTTCCACTGTAATTTTCTTGTAATTGAGATTTCAATTGATTTCTAAGAAGGATACAATAGGTGGAAATGATGGTGAAAAGCCTTTTAATTAGGTAGAGGAAATTAAAGCTTTCGTTAAGTGAGAAGACTTATATAAAATATTATATTTAGTCTTAGATCTTACATGATTTTTTTTTTAATTTGTTTTTACCCTTGGAATCGGAGATTTTTAAATTAGAGTCAACCCAAATGACTCACCACAATACTTTCACTACAAGGAAACTAATTAACTTTCAATATATATATATATATATATATATCAAATATCACAAATTAATCCCTATTTGGGTATGTTCAGGAAGTTCAAAATCCAACATGTTAGGTAGTCTAAGTCTCATATTCGTCAAGACTACATAGCCAATTGTATCATCTCTATGAACAATTATCAAATGTTGCTTATCGGATTGTCCATAAAGCTGCACTGAAATAACATTCATGTCTCGGAGAATTATTGTATCACCATCACCAATTTCATAACATTCCAGTGAGCTGCTATCTTGTAGTATCAACCCTTCAAACTCCAGCCGTGGCTCCCCCACTAATGTTATGGAATTATATAGTTCATCTTTGAGGTCCCAAACGGTTGCATCATCTGCAACCTGCACATCATGCTCTCCACCCTGAAATTCAATCTTGAGCTCCATGGTATGCCAAAAATCACACCATTAAACAGGGCCATAAGCTTTTTTGAATTTATTTATTATGTGACGGGTCCTAAAATCTATGCTTAGGAATAATGTATTAAATAATTAGTTAATCTTTTAATTCAAATAATTTTATCCATTATCTATAATCAAGATATCTAGTGATTTAATGTAGAAAATATAAAGAATTGATAACTGATAATAAACGATGTCTGATAAATCAAGTGACTAATAATTATAATAATAGTAAATGATGTAATAAATTAAGATGATCAATAATTATGGTAATGGCAGATAGTGTTTTAGTTAGGAGCTTAAATAATAATAATTAAAAAAACAGGGTAATAAAGTAGGAATTTAATTATGGCCTATGTAACTTTTTATCCAAAAAAAAAAACACACTACTCTTAATTAAATTAAAATGAAATTAAAACAGAAAAGTTTTTATCTTGTTTATTTGATTGTGGTGCTGGACACATATACCCTGTTGACTTTTAATTACATTGCGTTACATATCTAACTCTCCTCCTCATCCTTCTTCTTTTTTAAGGTTATAAATTGATTTATTAAAATTATATATTTTATGTTTTGAATATGAAAAATAATTAAAAATAGATTTGTAGAATCCCAAAAATTCGACCCCGACTTTTCAGCCACTGAAAATGAAAAGGCAACCAACTAATCCACATCATCTGCTATTATATATAAAAGTGGACGACTTGTCATCAGTCAATTAAAAATGAAAACATTCAAACCAACCAAGTGCATGCCCTAGCCTTCAAGGCCCATGGGTGCTTGCCTTGTTTTTCTTGGGGGAGGGTAGCAATCCTGGGCTAGAAATCAGGCTCACGCATAAATGGTCTTTTCTATAAATTTTTTTTTTAATATTTTAGAAATGAAATATTTTTAAATCAATTTAATAGGATTGTAATGAGAATAAAATATTCATTTTTAAATTTAACTTTGCATACAATCTTCTTAACTAGATATATATTTTTTTGATCTCTTGGTATAAAAATATCAATTGATGATTTTTAATTTTTAATTAAAACTTTTTTCAATAAGTTTTTGTTTAAAAAAGTATTTCTCATAAACAAAATAAAAAAATTGGGATTTTAATTAAAAATATACATTTAATTCAAATCTATGGCGGCATTGGCACTAACAAAATAATTGTTATACTGTGAAAATAAAATAAAAATTACTAAAAAGAGTTTAACGATGAAATTAATATTTATGCTTGAAAATCTTATAACCTAATTATTATACCTAACCTAGTTTGACAACTCCATCTAAAGAGAGCTGTATGGTATTAAAACGGAATTTTCTTAAAAAAAGTTATTTAAAATTAATATTTTATTATATTTTCAAATAATTTTAACCAACACCACCCACCTCTCTGAAATTTCAGCAACATTCACTGTTTCTTCGAATTAATTCTTTTAATAATTTTAAATATTTAAATATTCTAAAATTTAAAAATAAAAAATAAAAATATTATTTTAATATATTTAGATTCAATTTCATTTTTAATTACATGCCAACTTTGAATAATTAGAGATATTCTCGGAAATTAAACCATACATTTTGAATTTTATTAGACACAGCATAATATCTTAATCTTTATTTGATGATGGTAAAACAACATCGATAGGGCCTCACATGGGCTTAAACACACAGAACATTTTGGAAACCATAAACGGAGCAAGAAAGCCTTCAGAAACCACCACGGAGACGCAAGACAAGGTGAAGGGTAGACTCTTTCTGGATATTATAATCCGCCAAGGTTCTTCCATCCTCCAACTGCTTTCCGGCAAAGATCAGACGCTGTTGATCCGGTGGGATGCCCTCCTTGTCCTGGATTTTCGCCTTGACGTTGTCAATGGTGTCGCTGCTCTCCACCTCCAGAGTAATCGTCTTCCCGGTCAAGGTCTTCACAAAAATCTGCATACCCCCTCGGAGACGGAGGACAAGGTGGAGGGTAGACTCTTTCTGGATATTGTAGTCAGCCAGAGTCCGGCCATCTTCGAGCTGCTTTCCGGCAAAGATCAAGCGTTGTTGATCAGGTGGGATACCCTCCTTGTCTTGAATCTTGGCCTTGACGTTGTCGATGGTGTCGCTGCTCTCTACCTCTAGAGTAATAGTCTTCCCTGTCAAGGTCTTCACAAAAATCTGCATACCTCCACGAAGACGGAGGACAAGGTGGAGGGTGCTCTCCTTCTGAATATTATAATCGGCCAAAGTCCGACCATCTTCGAGCTGTTTTCCGGCGAAGATCAAACGTTGCTGATCCGGTGGGATGCCCTCCTTATCTTGAATCTTGGCCTTGACGTTGTCGATGGTGTCGCTGCTCTCCACCTCAAGAGTAATCGTCTTGCCGGTCAAGGTCTTGACAAATATCTGCATACCTCCACGGAGACGGAGGACAAGGTGGAGGGTGCTCTCCTTCTGAATATTGTAATCGGCCAAAGTCCGACCATCTTCTAGCTGTTTTCCGGCGAAGATCAAACGTTGTTGATCCGGAGGGATGCCTTCCTTATCTTGAATCTTGGCCTTGACGTTGTCGATGGTGTCGCTGCTCTCCACCTCGAGGGTTATGGTCTTGCCGGTCAAAGTTTTCACGAAGATCTGCATCTTTGTTTTTCTAGATTTGATCGAACGGGCAGCTAAGAGTGAATTTTAAGAACCTGAGGAAAAGAAATGAATGGAACGTTTGTGTGAGAGGAAGGGAAAGGGGAACGAATTTTATAGAGAGGAAGCCGAGTCTGTTACGGCAAAGGGAGGCATTGACGTGGAGAACCAATGAGACTCTGACGTGTGTGCACTTTACGTGTCGTGTGGTTGTGGTGGCTTAGTTGACACGGTAAGGATATGGATTTTTTTTTTGACGGTGTTAGGTGGCTGTTTTGTGTGGGTCTCGTTTGCGAGGTGGGGACGAGGGGGTACAGGTTGTGGAATGGTTAACGGAATTAAGGAGTGACGGTGATGGGTAGGTAAAGGCCTTTTTTTGGAACTTTCTGGAAGTTATTTAATGGGTTGGGCTTACAATTGTTTTGTTACTTAGTTGTAATTGGGCCTTTTCTTGATTCTTCGTGCTAGGGCCTAGCTATAATATTTATAGTAGTTTACATAAATGATTTGTGTCTCTAAACTGGAATTCAATAAACAATCCCTAACATTAAACAATATATAATTTAGTATGTGCAGTGTAACTTTTAAGTTTCGGTTAAATTGGGAAGGGAGGAGAGGAAGAGAAAGATGGATTGATTTGTAGTTTGAATCATTTGATTGATAATAAAGGAGGAGGATATTTTCTTCTTTTTATCAAAATTTAAATCCTACATTGACTTGATATGTGTTACATGTGTGCAGCGTCGTGACGAAAACATCCACCCTTAAATTTGGTATTATCTAAAAATGTGGCAAAATGTGTGGAGGCAAGGGATTCTTGTCTTCTATTAGTGGAAATTGTCTTAGCTTTTCAGGAAAAAAAATTGAGGTTATTTAAACTTTTAGAACTCAAGATATGGGCTGAACACTGAATAGTGTCTAGGCTGCAGGACAGATTCGAACTTCTTCGTTGTTCCTACAATTTGGACTTGAAAACGGCCTTTTTAAATCTTGGGCTCCTTATGAAAGTTGTAGGCCTATGTCTTACCTTTCCATCTATATAAAGTGGACCTAAATCCGAGATCTAGAGTTCTAGATATGATCCAATTACCGAACAATGTTTCGGTTTGGACTGCACCAGCATCTCTTTTCTAAGTTTGGCTATCTCTTTATCCTTTCAATTTCAGTACTTAAATTTATCAATCAATCCTTTCATTTATATGATAGGTCTGCATTTAAGATGAATATTTACCATAAATTAAGGTATTTTATAGTATCAAACTTGTTATTATAAAACATGCTTTAGTTAAGGAGTTATTGATATTTCAAGTGCAAAATGATGATATAAAACCTTGATAAACATGCACTTTTAAGTACTTATCAAACTTCTAAATCCGGAGACTTAAACTCTAAGGTCAACAATTGTATCAATCGATGAAGCAAGGCCAAATTGCTTCTAGTAAGCAAAATATCATCAATGTAAACCAGAAAATAAAAGATATCATTATCTTTAGACAAGATGAATAATGATGTGTCAACCTTAGAAGCATGAAATTCAATAGAGAAAAGATAATCACTTAAACGAGTGTACTATGTCCGAGGAGCTTGTTTCAAACCATTTAAAGACTTATGCAACCAACACACATGAGAGGAAATAGTATAATCAACAAAATTTAGAGGTTGTTATAAGTAGACCTTTTTAGCAAGTCTTCCATTAAGAAATGCATTATATTTATCAAGCTGATTAATCTTCTAACCATGTGAAACTGCAATTGTGAAAACCAACTGAACAATGGCTTAATTAATGCTACCATCTGCATAATGCTTTATCTTGCTCGCCCAATGATTACCGAGGACATTCATTGAAGGATAAAAAGGAACCAAATACCAAGTGTTGTTGGAACGCAATGCCTGAATTTCATCATTTATAGCACTATGTCAAGCCTTAGACCTGTCAACATAAAAAAATATAATTGGTCATAATCATGAGGAGAGAGTACCTAAGAGAGATGGTTGTTAGACAAAGCTGAAGAAGTCATTAGATTTACTATCTTTGGCAGCCGTGGACAAAGAACCATATGATGCTAACGAACCATAAAACATAAGGTAGGTAAGTTCGAACTTGTATGCTGCAACAAAGGATAAGAGAAGAGGTCGACAACCAAATTAAACCTAGAAGGAGATTCAGACTAAAATGTTGGGCTCGAACAAGCATATGGTAAAATAAGGGTAGGGCTGATGGTCTGTCTTAAAGTGGCAAAAATAGTAGGCAGTAGGGGTGGCGAACAGGCTGCAGGCTTATGTGAGTGAAAAATTAGAGAATCAAGCAAGTTGGTGATCAAGTTCCAATTACACAATCTTTATTTTATTTTATTTTTTCTTGATATTCCTACCAATTTTGCAAGAGCTTAGACTCGAAAAGAAATAAGATTTAAATATGTTTTTGGTATTATAGTGCATAGTTGAGAATAATAGAAAGCTTAACCAATTAGTTAGTCAATCTTTTTTATTTATACATGTATGGTAGTGTATAATAGTTAATGTAGAGATTACAACACAAGATTAAACCTATAAACCTTTCCTAATTATATAGATCTTATATTATGCAATTTCTTATAATATGCATAGTACTTTTCAAAAGTATTTTTTACTTGAAAATATATCAAATTAACTTTTTTTTAGATTTTTATTTTATTCTTTATATTAATATATTAAAATTATAAAAAAAACACTAAAAAAATATTAATTTGATGTTTTTTCAAGCTAAATATGGTGCATTACTTTCAAGTTTATGCTTGAACAATATATAATATTTCCAAAATAATAGAGTGAAAATCTTATTTTATTTCAATATAACCCTTACACATTTTAAAGATGGCTACCTATTAAATATTTTTTCTTATGATCAAGAGATAAATCCACCACCCAACAGGCGATTAATTAATTACATTTCAAAAGCGTATAATATGCTTCTATCACGAAGATTATAAGCCCCAATTTTAGTACTATCATGAAGATTATTATTCCACATGCTGGAGAACCCTAGTTTCATATGTGTAAACTCCACGCCATACTTTATAGAAAGCATCTCCTTCAAGAATCCGATGGTATTTTCCTTATGGACTGATATTGGAAATTGTGGGTCGGGTTTTCCGTCTTCATCTTGCTTCACCACATGGATTGAAATACCAAATAACTCTCGAAGAACGATTTTCGCATTATTTCCAATGTAGTAACTTCGCAATGTTTTCCCATGATTCTGGAGTATAAATCCAGCAAACTCTAGCTCCTGTGCCAATGGCTGGAGGCTAAACTTGTCATGGAGTCGATGCTTGAGGCCCAAAACGGTTGCGTTCTCTTCAACCTCCACTTCAAGCTCTTTATCATTAAAAGAAATCTTCACCTGCATGGTCTGCAAAAATAAATGCCTGATTAAGCAAGCAAGTTAAATATATAGCATGGTCTAGGGAAAAAGATATATCAAATGATCAGATGCATGCATTAATCAAGAAGAAAAAAGAAAATATCACCTTAATTATATGTTACCTAGCTACTTCTGAGATGATGAAAATGGATTAGTATTTTCTTTTTAAATAGAATGGCTGTGCCATGAGGATGCAAGGGTAGTTAGTGCATGTGGTTTTGGTGCTTTTCTAATATATGAAGGATGTGAAGGGATTGTTAGCTTCCTTGTATCATGTAATTTGATTTATTTCTTATTCTAGACAACATGAAATTATATCTCACGCCAATGTCATTTTAGTTTTGGAGAATGAAATAAATTCCATGACATAGTTACCATACCTCATGGCTAACTTGCTACTAGAATTTAATTTTTTATACAAAAATATAATGGAATTATATTATATCTTTAGGTCTTAAATAACAATTAAAATTTTTAAATTGAGTGATTTTTTAATATAATATTAGAGTTTTGTGAATTCAAATCTCATCATTCATACTCTAATATGAGTTATGTGATAGTTTATGTTAAGAAATAATTTGCTTGTTTCTTTTTTTAGTTATGGATTTAATGTACTTTTTTGTATAATAGGATTTATTGTACTTTTACTATAGTATGATAGTTGTAAAGTTAATCTTTTCGATTGTATCACTTTTATTACAGGACATTTATGAAACTTGAGCATTTGAATGGACAGATTGGCAAAATTAAGAAGGCTTGAGGTTTCCATTTCTTCTATTTTGAGAAATGAACAATTAGGAGTAAACAACTCCTATTCTTTTTTTTAAAAAAAAAATTAAATTAACATAGTAAACTAATTTCATTGCATTAAAAAAAGGAAGATCACACAACACCTGCATACATCCTTGCTGCTGGTGTTCTTTTTCCTAGTAGCTAGTCATACAATATACGATCGTGTTGTTATTTTTCCGATGATATGTCATAAATTCGCCACACAGCTCCTTAATTTTCTGAAACATAGAGAGTAGTGTCTGCATCAAGTCCTACATAATAGATGGCACAATTATCTGTAGGTTCAGATCCCGGCAAGTCGAGCAATTCGAATCTCATATTTGTCATGTCAATGCCATGTTTCGTCTGGAGCATCGACCTCAGGTCCCGGAATGTATTACCCTTGTGAACAAAGAGGGTGTAGGGAAGGTGAAAGGTTATTCCAATTTTAGTCCTCGCGACCATGCATGTAATAAAATACATATCTAGGACAATGATACGAGAGTGACTAGGAATTTGATAGCTTCGCAACGTGCTGTTACTCTGCAGGATCACCCCATTGAGCTGTAGCTGTGGGAACGGAAGGCCTAGGGCTTGACGAATTCGATTTTTGAGGTCCTCAACGGTTGCATTATCTTCAACCTCCATGCTAAAGACTCCATCGATTTCAAGCCTGACCTGCATGGTACTGATCTGCAAAAAATACTGGCCAAGAGAGAATTACAATAAGTTATTTTCTTATGAACTGTAATTATCATGCCATGAGGATGTTGGGGTAGTTCCGATTTGATTTGAATGCTTTGCTGATCTGGTAGAAAATATGCAAATTGTGATTGTTAAATAACTTACATGCAAATTAATTTGTTAAATGTACTGAAATTAAATTTCTGAGTATGAGATATATTTTATGTGTACAATCCATAATTTCTTGCAAGGGGGATTTGTGGTAGCTTGATTCTTGATTTCTCTTGTGATTAATTTCTCTCCAATGATAAAGATTGAAGTCTCATTAAGAATTTTTTTTTCCCTTGATATCATGACAATAATCTTTGATGTGATCTACTAGTATTACTGGGCAGCTACTTTCAAGAGTCAAATTATGGAAAAAAACCTCGCTAATTCAAGATTCTTAAATTGATTATATATTTATATGTGAGCATAGTTTTTAATTCCAGCTCAGTTCAAGATTTGGATTCCAGGTTTTAACCGGTTCATCGGGTTGTTTGAATTAATTTTTTTAAAATCAAAACGATATCGTTTTAGTAAAAAAAAAAAAATCAACGAGTTGCAACCAGATTTTTGATCGAGTCTTACCGGATCATCCGGGCTGTTAAGTCAACCCATCAGATCAGCCGGATCATACCGGGTTTTTTTTTCTTTATTTTTTCTTCAACCTGATCCGGTTCCAGTCTCAGAATTAACTCTTTACCATTGGACCATTGTCAACTAAGCTTTTCCTCTTTGTTTTCCTTTAATATATAGTCCAAACGATCGATGTTGCCTAGATTGAGCTCTTGTTAGGATGCAAATGGAGTTAATTAGATCAGATTCTAGTATTGACTTGAACATTTTATCTTTTATACAATGTTATCCATTTCAAGTAAATTGTTAATTAATAGTAAAAGTGAGAAAAAACCTCATAATTCAAAATGTAGATTATAAACTCTTTGAAATGAATAAATATTTATATAATGTTATTTTCTTAAAAGAACTTACATAATTATTGTGTGTTAATTATTTTCTTAAGAAATTTATATAATTTTGTGTATTTGAAAAAAAGACATTGTAAACATCTATTGATTTTATAAATATATATTCATCAAACTTATACATTATTATTCTTTGTTATTTATAAGTATAGAGACTTATAAGACACTACAAATGCTATAGAGATACAAAAAAATATGTATTGATATATATAATTTAATTTAATTTTGTAATATTGATTTTAAAAATACATAATACAAGAGTCTAAAATCTTATTAGATGCATCACTTGTAGAAAAAAAAAATCTTAACTTTATGAACTCACTGGTTATTCATTTTTTATGTTTTTTTTCTTATAAATATATTAATTTCAGAATTGTTATTTGTTCTTCAATCCAACAATTAAATATACTTGAAGAAATTACAATTATAGTAGCTCAAATCACTGTAAGAACCACAATTGTTTTTATTTTATTGATAATTTAAAACTCCCAGGCCCATTTAATTTGTGAAAAAAAGAAAGGGAAAGACCTTCCACAGCATCCATGCTGCCTTTTATTTCTACAATAATCTTACGACAACCCTTCAAAGACAGCACATCTCTGCTAACCTTCAAAGACATACTACAGTACTTCCAGCAGAAATGTCATAATCCCCAATTTTAACATCATCCATAAGATAATTACCCAGAAGATCTGGCAGTGTGAGTCTGATTCTTGTAATGTCAAAGCCAAACTGTCTCTGAAGCATGAGTTTCAAGTCCCCAACAGTATAATCCTTGTGGACAATCAGTCCATACCGTTCGTTGGATTGTCCACTTGACAGGTTAAGAGGACGAAAAACACTGATACCATACATCTCTCGAACAAGGATTCTGTCGTAATTATCGATTGGATAGCATTGCATTGTGTTTCCATCTTGCATTTCTACGCCATTAAACTCTAGTTGTTGTTTCTCCACAGGTAATTCTCTGCCAAACGAAGAATAAATTCGATTTTTAACTCCCAGGACGGTCTCGTCGTCTCCAACAATCATATCATACTCCTTTGCATTAATGTAAACAATCTTGATTATATGCATGGTCTGCAAAAAAAATCAAACATTGGAGCATTTCCATTAGCTTAGAATTTATATGAAATAATTAACATATGGTTAATTAATTAAGCAGTAAAATACCAGATTCAGAGAGAACTTAAATGAATGCAATATATGAAGAACTAGATTATCACGTTAACTAGTTTCTGGATAAAGAAATCTTGAGATATTTTCTTGGAAATTCGGAGATATTATGCAAAGAGAAACAAAAATCATGTGTTTGCTATATATATTTCAACTATATGATCATGCCATGCGGATGTAAGGTTAATTTCAATGTGATTTGAATGTCTTTATGGGATGTGGCAGAAAACATGTGATTTTCTTTTAATGAAAAGAAAATATGTGAATTGTTAAATAAATGAACTCTATGCTAAGTAATTTAATTACTAACCGTACTAAACAACATGATATTAACATGAAACCAAGCTCCCATTCATGAACATTTAGTTTTGCATAATGTTAGAAATTACACGAGGAAGCCACCATAACCCAAGGACATTGAACTATTGCCATAGTTATTAAAACCAACTTGGGATTGATCTGGATTGATCTACCACAAGATCTAGATTTAGGTCTAATTAACAAATTAATTTAAATTGATTTAAATTAATATTTTTTTTAAAAAAAAAATAAGAAAACAATGTTATTTTTTTAAAGTTAGCCTATATCTTGATAACCAGCTTGTGAAATCACCCGGTCAAATCATATTTAACAGGGGTGAGAAACAAAATAAAAAAAATCAATTAAATCGAGAAAATTGAAAAATAAATAACTGAAAAAACTGAACCGTGAAAAAAATTTAATTAAAATGATTATAATTTTGAAAAAACCGACCGGTTCGGTTTTGATTTTATAAGACTAAAACTGAAAAAACTGAGTCAAACCAGAAAAAAACCTGTTTTTTTTCAAAAACTTAACCGAACCGAACCGAAATTGATAAGTTTGAACCAGTTTTGATTTGTTTTTTTTTAAAATAATTTTAATTATTTTTTCCGATAAAAATCGAATCAAACTGAAAATAATTAGCTATAATATTTAATAAAAGTGTTATTAGCATAATCAGAAACATTTGTCCAGTCCATAAACTATTCCTTCAGCTAAGAGACTAGCTTCATGCTTTGGTTCAATCACACCTGCACTCACTCTTTCCGTGAGAGTAATCACACGGCAGACCACCTAGCTAAACATGGAGTGCACAGATTATCTGATTTTGTTGCTTGGCTATGAATCAGCTAGATGATCTGCGGGTCCTCTGTATTCCTCTGCAGTTTGCAGTATGGGGAAATGATATGTTTCTCAGGCAGGATCCGATTAAGTTAGATTTTGCTTGCAAAACTCTTGTTACTGTCTTTATGTGTAGTCAGCTGGCTTATGAAGGGAAGGATCAGAAATGTAATCGCTTCAGAATCTCTGCCATGAATAGTATCTTATCGCGAACCTTTGCCAGAGTTACCCTACAAAAAGCTTGTTCACGACCAGATGCTAAAAGGTGGAAAGAAACGCCCTTGATTGGTGTGATAGAAAAAATCTGTTTCTCGGGGGGTGGATCTCAAGCAGTAAGTACTTAGTAGAGGTGATCCGAGCTTTGTCTGCTCTTTGTCCTGTTCTTGCATTCTTCGTAGCTGGCTACGTTGTTCATAGCTTTCCTGGAGCTTGGTTTTCCTCCAGTTTAGACAGCTTATTCTTTTCGTCTTTCTATTCTGTGTGATGTTATGTTAGGCTTTCTTGTGATGGCCGAACAAACTTATGTTCTAATTAATTATATCAGCTCCTTTCAGAAAAAAAAAAATACGGGAATTGAAATCATCATGTTTTGTAATTTTTTAACAATATATATGGATCTTGTGCATGACCTTAAATTTCAGCTAGTAGTGTCTGAATTCTTCTAATTTTCAGATAGTAAACAGATGTGTTAATTAATTTGTAATATTAATTGATAATTATCTCGAAACAACTTAATAATGCAAAAGGGGACTTATAATTTTCGAGAACTACTTTTGGGATTAAATTAATAATAATAAAAAAAAGCAAAGAAAATAATAAAAGTGTTAAACTTATTTTATTGCATTCAATAAGAAAGACAAGGCGCATGCATGCATGCATCCATGCTGCTGGTGCGTTTTATTCATTCTAACTAGTCACACAAGATTATATTGTTGTGATTTTTATTTTTCCTATGATATATCATAAATTCACCTCACTGCTCCTTATATATTAGAAACATAGACAGGACAGCCAGCGTCGACCTTTAGAAGATGGAGGGGACAAAGATCCGGAGGTTCAAAAGAAGGGATCTCAACTTTCGGATAGAATTTCCTATTTGTCGTGTCAATGCCATATGCCTTGTGGAGCAAATATTTCAGATCCGCAAATGTATTATGCCTATGAACCACTAGGTTATAGGGAGCTGTTAAGGTAACTCCATTTATAGTATCTGAAACCCAGCAAACAATTGAATACATCTCTTGGACTATGATACAAGAATTATTTGGAATTTGATAGCTATGCAATGTTTTCCGATCGTCCAGTAACCCCCCATTATACACCAGCCGTGGCCGCGTGAGCCCTAGAGTTTGCCGAATTTGATTTTTCAGGTCCCCAACAGTTGCAGTGTCATCAACCTGCATATTAAAGACGCCGTCGAATTCAATCTTTACCTGCATGATGATCTGCCATAGATATTAAACATTGTAAATATATATCTGCTTAAAACTTATCGTGAAATAAAATGAATGGCTGATTAAGCAAGTTAATTACATCCATTAAACAGTAAGAAATTGAATCGAGTCACCTTAGTTAATTTTAGCTGCTAAGAATTTGATATTGGTGCGTGCCACTTAGTAATTTTGAGATAATACCTACACAAAGAGAATTACAATAAGCTATTTTCTTATAAACTGTAAAGATCATGCCATGAGGATGCTAGAGTAGTTTCGGTTTGATTTGAATGCTCCTCTGTTCTGGTAAAAAAATATGCAGATTATGATTGTTGAATAACTTATAATTAAATAAATTCCATGAGGGAAGCAAATATCACACATTTACGGAAAATGATTGATACGAATAATAATTTATGTCATTTGAATGACGTCTCCATCGCTGATTCGGCAGTTTGATCGAAGAACCAGTGTCTTGCAACCTCCATTGAAAAATTATGATGTGTTCATCTTCACTCCTACCGGAACACATCATAATTCATCTTAATGGAGCACAATTTGCTTTCTTCCTTCCTACCGGAACACCTTCAAATATTGTTGGGTTCACTGTTGAGATCAAAGACATGATCAAGACAGGAGTGCCCCTTAAGATTGCTGGCATTGCTGCTGTCTTTTCTCCTGTCTACACTAGGTAAGATTAATCATTTCTTTCAGGGTTTTTCTTTTATTTTTTGAACTCTTCTAGGAATGCTAAAATGGATGTTATTGCAGGAGCTTATGTTTTTGGGACAAATGGAGAAGTTCGATAGCTGCAAACTGTCACATAGAGTTAAATTTTTCATATCTACTCCTGCGTAGAGAAAATATAACATGATTAATTTTAAGTAATTCTATATAATTTTTTATTTTTTTGGTTTTATGATTATGTGGTATTTTTAAACTCTGATTTAATTCATCTCTTTGATGGAATAAAACATATATAATTTAAACTTTATTAGAAAATTCTTAAAAAAATTTACTTTTTCATAATGCAGTTAGAAACTTCAGTCTTCGGAGATTGAATATATATCCTTTATTATTACTAATATGGTATGATCAATGGTATTAGAATTTGATTGATTTGGAAGAATATTATGGCATGGTAAGCGTCTAAATCAACGTTAGCTCTAAAGTTTATCAGTAAAAAACACGGAAATTGAACTCATCAAGTTTTGTAAATTTTGAAGAATGTATATCTATATGGATCTTGTGCATGACTTTAAACTTCAGCTAGTAGTGTCAGAATATTTCTTTTTAGACAGTGAACAGATGCGTTGATTTATTTGTAATATTAATCGATAATTATCTCAAAACAAGTAAATAATGCAAAAGGGACTTATATAATTTCCGAGAACTAGTTTCGGAATTAAATTAATAAAAGAAACGAATAAAAGTACAAAGTCATTTTATTGCATTCAATAAGAAAGACAAGGCACATGCATGCATGCATCCATGCTGCTGGTGCGTTTTATTCATTCTAACTAGTCACACAGGATTATATTGGTGTGCTTTTTATTTTTCTATGAGATATCATAAATTCACCTCAGTACTCCTTATTTTTCAAAAAACATAGACAGGACAGCCAGCGTCGACCTTTACACGGTGAAGGGGACAAAGATCCGGAGGTTCAAATGAAGTGATATCAGCATTCAAGTTGAGTTTCCTATCTGTCATGTCGATGCCATATGCCTTGTGGAGCAAATACTTCAGATCCGCAAATGTGTTATGCCTATGAACAACTAGGTTATAGGGAGCTGTTAAGGTAACTCCATTTATAGTATCTGAAACCCAGCAAACAATTGAATACATCTCTTGGACAATGATACAAGAATTAGCAGGAATTTGATAGCTAGACAATGTTTTCTGATCGTCCAGTAACCCCCCATTATACACCAGCCGTGGCCGCATGAGCCCTAGAATTTGCCGAATTTGATTTTTCAGGTCCCCAACAGTTGCAGTGTCATCAACCTGCATATTAAAGACGCCGTCGAATTCAATCTTTACCTGCATGATGATCTGCCATAGATATTAAACATTGTAAATATATATCTGCTTAAAACTTATCGTGAAATAAAATGAATGGCTGATTAAGCAAGTTAATTACATCCATTAAACAGTAAGAAATTGAATCGAGTCACCTTAGTTAATTTTAGCTTCTGAGAATTTGATATTTGTGCATGCCACTTAGTTTTGAGATAACACCTCCACAGAGAGAATTACAGTGAGTTATTCTCTTATAAACTGTGAAGATCATGCCATGAGGATGCTAGGTTAGTTTCGGTTTGATTTGAATGCTTTTCTGTTCTGGTAAAAAAGATATGCAAATTATGATTGTTGAATAACTTACAATTGAATAAATTCCATGAGGGAAGCAAATATCACACACTTAAGGGAAATTTTATGATGTTAAGACTGTGACTTAGGGCAAGAGGGTCCTCATAATCATTGGGCAGTATAAGCCCAATACTAAACACAACGGGATGTTGGCTTGTCGTGGGCTTCACTAATTAGTACTGGCCCAGTCTTCCGACAAGATGGCTTAAGCCACTTGGTGGCTTCGCTAATTAGTGCTGGTTCAGTATTTTTTTTAATCCCAAAATAGTTTTTATTTTGTATGCATATTAAATTTAATAACTAATTTATTAAAGTAATGAGAAATTGATTTATATTTAAAAAACATCAAAAATTTGTTTTGTTTATTTTAATATTTGAGATTATAAACTTATACGTAAGATGTATTCTTAAAATTGAATAAAAAAAATAATTTTTTTTACTTTTATATTTTGACTTTAAAATAGTTATGCTTGACCTCTAAAAGCTATGGTATAACTTTACTTGAGTGTATTGACTTTAACTATCAAACAAATCTTATATCGCACGTGTGTAGTGTTGCAACAATCATTCTCCTGGTCTGGATAGTCAAGAATGGTGTGGGAGGAAAGAATAAGAAATTATTATCCTTCATCATTAAAAAAAAAAATAGAAATCATTACCTAGTATTTGAGTTATTATAAACTCTAACTGGACTCAGAATCTAAGAAAAAAAACTAATTACATAAAAGAAAAGTATTAGCACTCCTAATGTGTCTTACCTGAAGTAAGTTGCATTGTTTATCTGTTTGATATAAACTAAGAAAATATTATGTTTTTTAACTGTTATTTTATTTATTGTTGAAGAAAATTCCTCAATAAAAAGATCTTTATCTTATCAGGTTAAAAACCTAACTATTACAATGCCAATATAAAAATAAAGGAACTATTTTTTCATTTAATATTAACTATTACACCATCAAAAAACAATATCTAAAAAAATAATATTAAATAATGGGAAAAAATCACATATGAAAGATATTAATTGAAATATAAATTTAAAAATTATTTTGAAAAAAAGATATATAAAAAAAGATACCAGTAAAAAGTAAAAAAGCAATATAAGAAAAAAAAATTGTTTAACTGTTGTGACTTAACTCGTTAAACTTATGTCTTGGACTATAAACTCAATCGGGTTCAATATTTTTTTCTCTTAAATTGATATTCAACCTTTAAAAAGAAACTTATAAACCAGACCATGAACTCAATCAGATTTAATATTTTTTCCCTTTAAATTTCTACCAAATCTAAAATAAACAAAAAAAAAAATAAACAGTGTTGTCCATAGTAAAACTTATAGGGTATGAATCCGAACCATAAACTCAACATGATTTAATATATTTTCCCCCTTAATTTTATAACAAACCTAAAAAAAAGTGAACAATGTCGTTCACGATAAAACATGAGAGGGTAAATAGTGTGGCCGCATAGTATTCATCTTATATATTCTCTCCTTGAATTTATAGTAAAACCTTAAAAAAAAATAGTAAACACCAATAAAATATGAGGGGATGAACAATGCGTCTACACAATTTTCACCCCATACGCTTTAGTTTATTTAGGGTTAACCTGGACCATAAACTCATTGAGGTTTAATATTGTTTTTCCATCTAAATTTATAACAAGCCTAAAACAAAATGAACAATTAAAAACGCTTTTAAAATGTAAAAATAAAATTTACACACTTTCGACAAAACCTGTTGTGCAAGTTTAAAAACACATGCATTTAAGGTTGTCCAACGTTTGGATTTAAATTAGTAAAAAGAAAAGAAGGGAAAGAATGAGAGTAATAAAGTTCTTATTTATTTTAATATTGAAAAACATTGGTTACATTGTTCCTATTGTATTGGATTCACACAAAGATTCAATTGAACAAACACATGTAACCTCCTTCCAACAAATTAGTGCTCAAATTTGGTGGAAGCTCAGCCTAATTGTCCGGCCCAAGTAGGTTTAAGTTTTTTTTTTTTAAGAAATGAACTAAAAGAGCTAACAATTCATTTTCTTGTTTCATAATAAATCAAGATGGTAAAAATTGAAATAAAATTTGTAATAATTAAAAGGCTAGCTTAATCAGGTAGCTACTTCTGTTATTTATATAATTAAAACAGTACACATGTATTACGTTATAGCATATTACACACAATAAATCAATACATCAAGAAAACACAATATTTTCGATTCTGAAACATATTTCATAATAATAAACTCGCTTATTTTATTGCATTCAACAAGAAAGACAAGGCACATGCATGCATCCATGCTGCTGGGGCGTATTATTCCCACTAACTAGTCACACAGGATTATACCATTGAACTTTTTTATTTCTCCTATGATATATCATAAATTCACCTCAGAACTACTCCTTATATTTCTACAACATAGATAGCCCAGCCAGGTTCAACTTTTAAACAATGGAGGGGAAAACTGTCCGGAGGTTCAAAGGGAGGGATGTTAGGGTTACCCCCCTTCAAATAGAATTTCCTATTTGACATGTCAATGCCATATCCCGTGTGGAGCAGCCGCTTTAAATCCCCAAATGTGTTATGCCTATGAACCAAGAGGTTATAGGGAGCTGTTAAGGTTACTTCATCTTTAGTATCTGAAACCCAGCAAACAATTGAAAACATGTCTTGGACAATGATAAAAGTGTTATTAGGAATTTGATAGTCATATAATACGTTGTTATCCTCCAGTATGAACCCATTACACAGTAACCGTGGCTGCATGAGCCCTAGAGTTTGCCGGATTTGATTTTTCAGGTCCTGAACGGTGGCAAGGTCATCAACCTGCATGTTAAAGACCCCATCGAATTCAATCTTGACCTGCATGATGATCTGCCAAAGACAGTAACACGTTTAAACATTGTAAATATATATCAGCTTGAAACCTATCATGAAGTAAAATGATCAATGGCTGATTAAGCAAGTAAATTAGACGCCTTAAATAGTAAGAAATTGAATCGAATCACCTTAGTTTTAGCTGCTGAGAATTTGATATCAGTGCATGCCACTTGGTTTTGAGATACTGCCTACACAGAGAGAATTACAGTGAGTTATTCTCTTATAAGCTGTAAAGATCATGCCATGAGGATGATAGGGTAGTTTCGGTTTGATTTGAATGCTTTTCTGTTCTGGTAAAAAAATATGCAAATTATGATCGTTGAAAAACTTATAATTAAAAAAATTCCATGAGGGAAGCAAATATCACACACTGACGGAAAACTTTATGGTAACTTCGGGCAAGGGGGTACTCATAATCATGGGGCAGTATTAGCCCAATACTAAACACAACGGGATGTTGGCTTCTTGTGGGCTTCACTAATTAGTACTGGCCCAATTTTTTCCAGTTATCTTAAACTCACCAAAATTATGGATTTGGTAAATTAATTTAAACTAAATAATATTATTTTTTTACTAGATTATTTCAGTTTAATTATTTTGATTATGAGCTTAGTGGATTTATTCGAGTTTTTTTTTATATTATTTTTTTAATTAGTTTACTTTTTATGAGATTATCTTGGTTTTATAATTTAAGTTACAAGTTTAACTTATTAACTTGGGTCATTTTTTTAAGTTATTTTTTAATTTATTTTTATTCAATTTCATTTGATTTATTTTCTATAAAATTATCATAGTCTTATAACTCAGGTTGTAAATTTGATATATTTATCCAGGTTTATCCAAATCAATCCAATATATTGTTATCGTAATATATAAAAAATATTATATTTAATTTTTTAGTCAAATTATTTTCTTGCTAGTTATATAAATTGCTTTTGGACCCACAAATTTTTTCAGGTTACATCATACCAACCTTTATAAGATTTAAATTAAAAAAAATATTAACAACTTTTGATTTTTTTTTATATTTAAAAAATATTGACCCAAATTGCAGTATATTCTTTCACTAAGATGGTTTAGTGTATGTGCCGGTATGATTTTGTTTATACTTTTGGTGAGGCCATAAATATTAGTTTAATACTTTTATTTCTGCTTCTAACGTGAGCTCTAAAAAACAAAAACAAAAACAAAAGTTAAAAAACTGAAGCAACCAATATTATCATAATTGGACCAAACTAATTGATGTTGTTTTTTACAAGAATCACACTAATGAAGTTAATCCAAACCTTAATTTTAAGTTGATTCTTAAGGTTGTTGAATTTTTGAGTTTAAACTAATAAAAAAAAGTACTTAGTTATTTTATTATTGAAAAACCTTTGTTACATTCAATAAGAAATCAACATTGTAAACTAACTTATTTTACTGCATTCAATAAGAAAGACAAGGCACATGCATGCATGCATCCATGCTGCCGGTGCGTTTTATTCCTCCTAACTAGTGACACATAATTAATTATTATACTATTGTGCCTCATACTTTTCCCATGATATTATCATTAGTTCACGTCGCAGCTTCTTATTTGTCGACAACATTGACAGAACAGCGAGCACCAAAGCCTGCATGGAGGAGGGGACTGCTGTCGGGAGGTTCAAAATCAGGGATTTCAAACAAAATGAATTTCCTTGTTGTCATGTCAATGTCAAAAGCCGTTCGGAGCATCCACTTCAATTCCCCAAACGTGTTGTGCCCATGAACCACGAGGGGAAAGGGACGTGTATGGGTTACCCCAACTTTGCTTTCTCGAACCCAGCATATGATTATGAACATCTCTCGGACAAGGATGCAAGAATCATTAACAATATGGTAAGCATACAACGTGTTGTGGTCCTCCAGTTTCACCCCATTATGCAGTAATTCTGGGCACGAGAGCCCTAGAGTTTGCCGGATTTGAGTTTTCAGGTCCCCGACGGTTGCATTGTCATTAACCTGCACATCAAAGATTCCATTGAATCTAATCTTGACCTGCATGACGATCTGCCGGAGATACTGAGACTGTAAATATTAGTTTAAAATTTATCAAGAAATAGAATAAATTGTAGATTAAGCAAGTGATATTAGATGCATTCGACAACAGGAAATTGAATCGACTCACCTTATAAGTCGGTTTTAGCTCCCGAAAAGTTGAGATTAATTTATGCCGCTTAATTTTGAGATAATACGTGCGCAGTGATGATTACAATAAGTTAATTTTCTTTTAATGTGTAGTGATCATGCCGCGAGGATGCTAGGGTAGTTTCGGTTTGGTTTGAAAGCTCCTCTGTTCTGGTAAAAAAGTACAGACATACGCAAATTGTGATTGTTAAATAACTTATATGTAAATAAATTCCATGAGGGAAGCTCTATGAACTCATAGTCATAGGGCTGGATTAACCCCATACCTAGCACAACAGACTGCTGGCTAGTTATGGGCTTCCCTAATTTGTACTGGATCCATCTTCCAACAAAATGGCTTAAGCCGATTTGGTGGTTTCTTATCTTCCAACTAGTTATGAAATGTAATATATTGTAAATCACTTTTTAAATTTTCTAGTATTTACTTATTATTAGAAAAATTAGTTAATGTAAAAAAAAATTAATCAAAGAAAAATATAATTTGATTTTTATAAAAGTATTTTTTTTATTTTAACTGGAAAATACTTTCTAGAAATTGAGAAAAAATTAAAAAATATTTTATTATTTATTAATTATATCAAATTTGATTTTTAATTTTTTAATTGTTATATATTTTGCTTTAAATTTTTTAAAACATTTTATTTAATTTAATTTTTATTTTTTAAGAATTTATTAGTTGTTATTTGTGGTAGTGATGACTGTCTATGTACACCTTTAAAACAAAGAGCATCGGTTACTTTGATTTGATTTGGATAAAAGAAATTCGATTGAATCATTTTTATTTTTAATTTGAACTAAATTAAATAATTGGTTCAAACTAAGCGATCCTGTTTTTTTTTATTATTTAAAAGAATCCAATTACTTCGTGAATCTTTTAGACGGGCTTTTCTTGATAGGATTTGATGTGAAGAACTTAGGTTTTTCTGGTTTTATATTTTAAAAAATTTAATTATGTTTGGTTAAATTTTTTTAAATTTCATATTTTTATATTAATTTTGATTTTTATTGATCACGATCCTTCCATATGGTCTAAACACAGGATATATGTGTAGGAAATTAGGATTAAGGATCTTAAAACAACCAGAAAAGGAAAAAGATTAAACTAATTTTATTGCATTAAATCATGGTACATTATTGTAGTATACGTATGACAGTGCCAGTGAAAATCTGATACTCGTAAATATCTCTATGATCATCATTAGCGTAAATAGGGCCGAAAGGGCTCTCTACTCTTAGTGTCATATTATCGCCAATGGCAAAACCATGGTGTAAATGAAGCATATTCTTCAACTCCCTCAACTTATTATTCTGATGGACCAGCAGCCTAAACCGTCGGATGCCACGCCCATCTGCTGAGTCTGCTTCAAAAAATATTTCATACAAATCTCGGAGGAGGATCAATTCGTTGGGGTCGATTTGATAAGCTTGCAATGGAGTGTGATTAGACAAAATAATGTCTCCATAATCTAGCAGTTGATTCTCCACCGGCAAGTCAAGCTCTCGGCCGAGGAGTCGTTTGAGGTTAAAAACGGTGGAATCGTCTCTGAGGGCCACATAAAAGATCTGGTGACCATAAATAACGCTGACATTCATGGGCTGTGAGAAAGCCAATTCGAGTTCATCATTTTAGTTACTTTGAAATTAGCTATGGAGCATAAATATGGATAAGAAAACGAGAAACTGAGACGCTGTTGTAGGAAAATACTGAGTTAAAATCTTACCATGGTTATAGTACCGGGAAACTGTATGCCACTAATTAATCAACTCTGAGCTAATATGTGGAGAGAATTAGTAAGCAGTATAATATATTTTGGTTGTTAATTAAAGCCTGATCATGCAATCAGCCAGATATATTGGTAGTTTTGGATTTGTTATTGATGCTTTTCTTGTTCTGGCAAAAGGTGTGTGAAATTCTGTTTTCTGTGCTCGACAACATGAAATGAATAGGAAACGAGTGTCTACTAGTTCATGCAAATCAAATCTATCTCCCACGGGCCGGTTATACATGTATGTACCTATGAACAGAAACCCATCACACACTCTTTTAATGTAAGTTTTCTATTCTGGCAAAAGGTGGATGAAATCATGCTTGTTTTCTTCGTAGTAATAAGCATGGATTGTTTAAATAAAATTTAAATTTCATTTTACCTTAATTGAAGATTTTTTAATTAATATCATTTAAGAACAGGTAAAACAGTTTTTTTAAATTTATTTAGGGTGATGAATTATTTCTTAACTCCTGAAATACCTTTATATAGTTTATATTATATCAAATATGAGTCATTTCGTTACCTCAATTAAGATAATATATAACAGGAACAAAGCATAATATTTTCTATATAACATAACGTAGTGATCTCAAGTTTAAGGATCATTTACACAACCATCATATGAGTATTTTTATAAATATATGTGATCTTTTCATATGAAATTCTTATGCGAGCCAGTTCAATATATATATCTTATGACAACTTCATAATTTTCTTTGAAAAACATTTTAATCCCTTGGACTTTATTTTTACTCTAAATTCATTAATCTAATATTATATAAATATTAAAGATAAATTGAGCCTTTAATAATAATAAATATGCATTTACATGAATATAATAATATCATGTATAACCAATCAATGCTATAAAACATATTAACTAATAATTTTTAAAACAATAATAAAAATAAAATTTATAACTTGATTATAAATCTAACTTGATCAAATAAGTTGATTTTATTTAAATTAGATAATAAAAAAAAATTAACAACAATACAATGTCCGGTATTAGAGGCGCTTAAATTTGGCCCTGTTTGAGTCTATTGTTACTCTCTCTCTCTCTCTCTCTCTCTCCCTTCTTCTTCTTCTTCTTCTTTTTTTAATAATAGTCGAGATTTTATCAAAAGAGAATCAGATTATCAATAAGTTAATGGCAATCTAGTTAGTAGGGGAAATGAATAGGGTCGATTATTGAGCTGCTATTTCAAAGTACTTTTTTGTTTTTGTTTTTGTTTTTTTTTTTTATTTTTTTAACAAATATTGAGTAATTACCAAAATATTGGGAACTCACTTGTTTGGCTCTAGTATGAAAAAGAAATAAAACGACATTCAATAAAATAAAATAAAAAACAATATTTTTATACTTCAAAATCACAATATACAATTTTTTATTTGTAAAACTAATTGTTACACATCCTAAATGTTAAACATTTTCAAAATATAAAAATAAACAGTTTATCATTCACAAGCTTCACACCACCAGAAATTCGCTAAATACCAACGGACATACCGACGGAATTTTTTCTGTCGGTATTTTTCGGCCGAAATCACCGATGGAATATATTCGTCGGTAATTCGGTCGGTAATTACCGACGGACTATGTCCGTCGGTAATTACCAACCGAATTACCGACCGAAAATTCAGAATTAATGAAAAAAGGGCGGGTAGGTGGCGCGGAGGTTTTGGCAGGTGATTTTTCCGACGGAATCACCGACGGCATTAAAACCTAGGGCCCGTACGCGTGATGGGACCTGTTCACCGTTAAAAATACCGATGGAATCACCAAGGGATTTGAATAGCAGAATTACCGACGGATTCACCGACGGAATGAAACCGTCGGTAAGTCCGTCGGCAAAAGTGAATATATGGCCACTCTGCCGACACTCTCCTCCCCCATTTCTCCTTTTTCTTCCTAATCCTAACCCTCCCCATCTGCAAAATAACCAGCCCCCCCTCGCCCCAAAACAAAAATCTTCCTCATCTCAGCACAACAAGTTGTATTTCTTGAAGTTTTGTGGTCACAACATCCGTGTTCTGATTTACCGATGGATTTTATCATTTTTTGTAAGTAATTCTATCTTTTAAAATTTTAACATTTAAATGTCAATTTTATTGTTTTTTTAGTATATGTATTTTTTTTTAGTAGATGTACATGTTTTATTGTTATTTCTCAAATAAAGTTGTAGTATATGAATGTATAATTTTATACTTGTTATGGTTTGTTTTAGATTTTGTAAGATTGTATTTGTTTGAAAATTGTTAAAACTTAATTTGTAGAATTACCGAATTACATGTTATGTTTTGAAATAATTAAGAGCTTGCTTAATGGGTCCTTTTTATAGAGGTTCGATAGAAGTCATGGATGACCGTTCATGGATGTATCTAGATTCACCCCAAGGATTGCGGAGGATGGATTATTGTAACGGGGTTCAGGGTTTTATTAATTTCGCAACATCTATTCCCAGAAATTTTACTAGAGGCGGTATTAGGTGTCCATGCAGGAAGTGTCAAAATAAAAAGTATCTGCATCCAGATATTGTAATGATGCATCTTCTACATAAAGGGTTTGTGGAGGATTACGAGTGTTGGTATGCACATGGAGAGGTATTTGTTAGTAATAGGAGAATGGGAGAAACGGTGGTTGGGTCAACTTCTAGTGCTAGCAACGTGCATGAAGCGGCAAATGACAACACTAATCCTTACAGAAACATGGTTATGGATGCAATGAGAATGAATCAAGATAATGTCAATCAATGTCCAATCGTAGAAGAAGAATCTAATGCAGAGGCAGCTAGGTTTTTTGATTTGTTGAAAGATTCTGACGAACCATTATGGGATGGCTGCACAAACCACAGTAAATTATCGGCTGTGGCACAGGTGTTCCCCATCAAGTCAGATCACGGGTTGAGTGAGGCCGGTATG
The DNA here is from genome assembly GCA_018804465.1 of Populus tomentosa. NCBI lineage: Eukaryota > Viridiplantae > Streptophyta > Magnoliopsida > Malpighiales > Salicaceae > Populus > Populus tomentosa. The sequence continues at coordinate 1,441,806 of CM031975.1, forward strand.
ACAAAATTATTGATTGGGCAAGAAGCATTTTACCAGAAGGGAACAGGCTCAAAGAGAACTTCTATGCTGCGAAGTCCATGATGAAACCCCTCGGTTTAGGATACCAAAAAATTGACATGTGCCCTATGTAAAAACATTTGTCTCATGTAATTTAGATTATTGATGATGTATTTTGTAAAACAAAATATTTAATGTTTAAGCAATGTGGTTATTGTTTTATGTGATCGACAGTTTATCAGTTAAGTTATTGCAGGAAGGTAAACAGGCAATACAAAGACAACCTTTCCTCCATAATGCAAACTTACCGACGTCCATACCGACAGAAAACCATCCATCGGTATCTCACAGAGAGTTCGAAAATATTTACAACAACATGCCACAATCACCGACGTCCATACCGACGGAACACATCCGTCGGTATCTCACAGAGAGTTCGAAAATATTTACAACAAAATGCCACATTCACCGACGTCCATACCGACGGAAAACCATCCCTCGGTATCTTACAGAGAGTTCAAAAATATTTACAACAAAATGCCACACTCACCGACGGATTCACCGACGGAATACATCCGTCGGTAATTTGTCGGTCACACATATTACAGACAGAAATACCGACGGACCGCGCGATTTCCAAAGTGTGTGGATTAATGCGCCTCTGAACTTGTCATATTACCGACGGAATCACCGACGGACTTCGAAAAATATGGAGGGCTTTAAAAAATTCGGGGCGAAATTCAAAAAATACCGACGGATTTTTGACCTGTTACCGACAGATTTTTTTACCTTTTACCGACGGATATTAATTCCGTCGGTGAGTCCGTCGGTAAAACTGACCTATAAGTTCCAGCCCCCACCTTTTCGCCTCATTTTTTCTTCTTCTCCCCGCCGCTTCGCTTCTCCTCCGTTTTTCACCTCAGATTTTTTATTTTTTTCCCCTAAGTCCTTAAACACTTTCACCTTTAATCTGTAGCAAGATTTGGTATTGTAAATCTTCATCATATTAAAAGGTATGTGTTTTTTTTCTAATTTATTTTATTTTATTTTATTTTTGGTTGTTTTTATTTTTGTTGTTTTGGTGTTTTTTGTTGCAATGTAGATAAAGTTTTGAATTTGACACATTATTAAGGTATGTATATTTCGTTCCTTTTCTTGATGTAGGTTTTTTTTTTTGAATTTTTTGAATATTTTTTGTTGTTGTGTTGTTAGAATTGTTATTAGTTAATTTAACTTAGAATTAGTTAAAGTTGAATATTTGAATTTTTTTGAATTTGTTGAATATTTGTTAATTTAATTGTTAGTCTATATTTTTTTTTAATTTATTGAATATAATTTATTGTTGTATTGCCTATATAATTATTGATTAATTCATTGAATTAATATTGTTAATGTTGAATTTACCTTAGAATTAATAATTGTGTTTGTTGGAATAATTATCGATTTCCAATTTAATTTATTTACTTTTAATTTATTTTTAGTTGTTTTTATTTTTGTTATTTTGTTGTTTTGGTGTTTTTTTTGGTAATGTAGATAAAGTTTTGAATTTGTTACATTATTAAGGTATGTATATTTCGTTCCTTTTATTGATGTAGGTTTTTTTTTTTGAATTTTTTGAATATTTTTTATTGTTTTGTTGTCATAATTATAATGATTAATTTGTTGAATTATAATTGTTAATGTTGAATTATAATGATTAATTTGTTGAATTTATTGAATTTATTTTTTGTCATATTTTTTATTGTTTTGAATATAATTATTGATTAATTTGTTGAATTATAATTGTTAATGTTGAATTAAAATGATTAATTTGTTGAATTATAATTTGTTGAATTTATTGAATTTATTTTTTGTCATATTTTTTATTGTTTTGAATATAATTATTGATTAATTTGTGAATTGTAATTGTTAACGTTGAATTTATCTTAGGATTAATAGTTGAATATGTTGGAATAATTAGTATGGATTGGTTCGATTGGTTGTGGCTATTGTTAATATTTGCAGGTTTGTGGATTTGGGTAGTATCCAGTATAGGGGAGGTGCTGCCGATTTTTTTTAACTTTTGAATTTTATTATACAATTATTAATATAAAATTGTTTAGATGCACAAAATGAAAACCAGAGCTGGTCGTTCACGTCTAGTCGAATCAAGTTCGTCTAGCAGCGATGATGATGTTTCCTTAGGTGCCTCTCAAGAAGAGGCACGTACACCACCTGCGCCGTCAACCGATGCTGCCTCTTCCAGCGATGTTTCACATCGCAGAAGCGGCGTGCCTTCGAAGCGGAATCAATTTACCCGCCAGTACGAGGCACAATGGAATGATGATCTTTCAATGTAAGTTTGTTAAGGTTTTAGTTTTTTTTATATATAAAAAAACAAATTTAAAACATAATTTATGAAGTAATCACAAATTAATTTCATTTCTTTTCAGGTTCACAAACATTGAGGCCGCCCGAGTAATATCATCGGCGTTTAAAGCGTCGATGGAGATTCCATTGTTTCAATGGAGTCAGATATCCAGACATCCTGAATGGATGCCTCAAATCAATGCATGGTTTCGTAGATTTGAGGTTCGTGTTAATATATAATTTTCAGCTTATTTCTAATAAATTCTAGTTATAATTGTAAATAAATTATTAACATTTTAAAAAATTATTTTTTTATACACAACATCGATTCTGCTGGGACGATGAACATGACACTGTTGTGAGGAGGGTGTGGGAAAATCACGCGGCAATTAGGTAACATCGAAAACAATACGACTTTTTTTTACATAATTATTTATGTTTCGAAATGTAATTTTTTCGTGCGTGAATTAGGTTGCGTGATTTTTGGTATGACACCCAGAAAAAAGCAAAAAAAACAGCGAGGGATAAGGGGTTCCAAGGCTGGAACGATGTTGCGGTTTGGAGGGATTTCAAACCAATATACATCCCGGAAGATATATGGCCGCACTATCTTCAGCACGTGACGTCTGAGCGGTTCACTCGACGCTCACAGTCCGGTGCTGGCAACCGGAATCGGCCAATTCATGGCTCGGTGACAACGCACACCGGCGGCTCCGTTCCGTTTTCTGCACATGCGAAACGGATGGTAAGATTAATTTAAATGAAATATATCGTTCAATTAATTTGTTGTTAATACATTTTTTTCATTATAGGCTACGTCTCTTGGACGTGAGCCGAGCCCTATGGAGCTGTTTGTGGAGACGCACGTGCGAAGTCATGACCGCCAAAAGGGGACGCAACAGTTCGTTGACAACCGTGCTCAACATTTTGTGGTATGTTTGTTCAACCATTTTATTTTGTAAGTTATTATTATGTTTATTGAATTGAATATGATGATTTTTTTTTCAGGAGACCTATAATAATCGGTTGAGGGAGAGATACGGGGACGATCCATCGACCCATCCGGAATTCGATCCGGATTTGTGGATGGAGGCTGGATCGTCAGGTGGACCCGATAAAAATCGGGTTTACGGGCTCTCCAACACTACCGCGGCCAACTTGCGGTCGACCGGTACTGCTTCAACCGCTGGGAGCTCCCAATCTGTATCGAGCTCCCAATCTAAGGAGTTTGTGGCCTTGCAGCAAAGGTGCGACCACCTATCAGAGGCATACACACAACTCAAAGAAGAGCAAAGATTGGCGAACGAACAATACAGAGCAGAGTCTGAACAACAAAGAGCGGCCTATGAAGAGCTTCGGCAAATGGTCATGAACATGACACAAGGTGGAACATGTGCGCCTAATCCTTTTTGGCCGCCTAACCCCCATCCTCCTCATCCTCCTCCTCCTCCTCCACCTTTATATTAATTTTTAATTAACATTATTTACATTTAAAATTTTGTTTAATGTTTTTTTGAAACACATTCATTTTGTAATGAATATTATTTCACTTTGAGTTTTTGTTGCTTAATATAAATTTTATTTGCATAATTGGTTTGTATTACCATTAATTTATATTATTTTTTCAAAATAATTAAAAAAAAACTAAAAAAAAAAACAATTACACATGGATTTACCGACGGAATAACTCCGTCGGCATTAGACAGTGTCTGCCACCGTCACCGACCATCACCGACGGAACAAATCCGTCGATATAAATTATCACCGACACTTTTGCCGACGGAGTTATTCCGTCGGTAGTTTTATTTTTATAACACCGACGGACAATATTCCGTCGGTATATTCCAAGCGGGAAACTTTTTTTTTTGGCGCGCACGGTCAGTCGGTAAAACCGTCGGTAAAAGTTTTTTTTGTATTTCCGACCGATATAGCGACGGAATGTGGAATCACCGACAAAAGGTATTCCGACGGGAGTATTCCGTCGGTAATATAGTCGGTAAATACTTTACCGATGAAATTTCTATCACACACCGACGGAATATGTCCGTCGGTAAAACTGTGAATTCTTGTAGTATCATTTCATCACAAATATTCGTTAATAGAGAACATAAAAAGTTGCATAGGGAAAGAAATAACGATAGCATGAAACTTGTAAGTTTTAGATTTCTATTTTATTTTTTTCCAAATTCAAACTTTATTTATTCTAAATTCATCCAATACCATACTGGAGAGAAATTGTCACAAACTAAAAGCTATTTTATTTTTCCCTGAATTCATCCCCTTCCTTTATTCACCACTCCTATTTAGCCCATTGGCTTTATTTGAGACATCAAAAGCTGCAAACTACTCCTCGGCTATATAAATCCTAGTGCCACTAGAAATTCTATTAGCCCACAAAAGAGTACGATCTAGCAGGTAAGATTCAGGCCCCATCTGGAGTCTTATATTGGTGATGTCCAAACCATGATCCTCACTGAGCTTCAGCTTCAAGTCCCCGACGTAATTATTCCGATGGGCTCTTACTTCGTATCTCCGGTATTGCCCATCTGGGTTTTTCCCAATGATCACAATAGTGAAAAGTAGTCGGAGGGTAATTTCAGAATCACTAACGAGTCGATAAGATGCTAATTTTGTGTTATCTTGCAGGAACAGCCCATTAAAAAGCAGCTCTTGGTTCTCTACAGAAAAAGAGGTGAACATATCATGGACTGCCTCTTTCAGGTCCTTAACAGTTGCATCATCGGGAAGCTCCATAGGGATCATTGTAGTGCCATCAACAGCAACCTTGACCTTCAATGTCTGCCAAAAACCACATTTAATTTGTATCATAGCTAGTTCAAGAACTTATCACGGCATAAAACTATAAAATTAGCTGGTGAAAGACAGCATAGTTCAAGAAAATCAAGTTAGATGAAAAACCATACCATGTTTTTCCTTTCAAGTTCAGAATTGCAGATGTGTGCTGCTAAATTCTGATCAGCTAGCACTGCCAGAGAGAATGGTGGAGGTCGGCTATGAGCTTTTGATGGGTATGATTATGCCAATAACTCTTAATTAAAGCGTATTTCCAATATGATTTGGATGCCTTTCTGGTTTGCTAGATGACATGTGAACTGACTGTCAGAAGATCATTGTATTAACATGTCAAGGCATGTGTGTGTTTATTTACTTTCAATTGCACAACATGGCATCCACTGAGTTTGAAGAAAAATCAAGAGCAAATTAACATCAAAATATAAAATGATTATTAAAATTTTTGCAGTCAAATTATATTTTATATTAATTTTATTTTTAATTACGATTTTTTAAAAAATCACTTAATAGAGAGCGTTAAATTCCCTATAAAATGATGTTGTTCCTTACAAACAAAAACAAAATCTGGATGGAAATATTTAAAGAATATAAAAGTTTTTAATTGAGAAGTTATAAAAGTTTAGGGATAAAATTGATATATGAAATTGTTTGATAACAGAATTGATACTATCTATATAGTTCGAACTAAGATATTTTGAGTTTTGTCCGAAATTTAATTACATAGTTTTTCCTATTTTATGTAACTAAAAGAATAATAGGAAACTATATATAAATAACAAAGAGATTTAAACTCAAAACCTTTTTAAAAAAAGATTGAACACTAATACTAGCAACTTGAGTTAAAACTCTTTTGCTATGTTTATTCATGTTCGGCTCTAGCTAGTAGTTAATTTTGCTTTCCTTGAGTAGCAATTTCGCTTCCTGGTTTGTACATATATCCTGGCTGTGGTCTAAAATAGAAGTTTAATTCATTAGAGAAAAAAAAATTTAAAAATAATATCAAATAAGCTAAAATTTTTGTCACCAAACTTTGTTCTCAAAAAAAAATAAAAAGATCAAGGACCAAAATTGACATCTCAAAAGAAAAAAACCCTTTTCACGCTTTCAATGTTCAAATGGCATGGAAATATTCAGTTTTTGTCCCTAAAGGTTCACTTTGTTCATATCCTATCCCTCTTCTTTGGGCTTTTACACTTCAATTCATAATATAATTTTTTTGTCTTTCAATCCCTCACTGTGCAGAGAAGAGAGAGAAAGTTCTTTGTAAAACAAAAAATCAAGCTACCAATAATTACGTTTATTATGGTGTCTTTGAATGCGCCTTTAATTAAAAGGAGAACTTAATGTAGATGATTTCTTTTAATGATGTTCAACAGGGTAGATCAGGGCTTGAAGATCTTTTTAATTTGATTTGATTTTAAGTTTTTTGTTTAATTAAAATATGTTTTGTAGATAGTTATGGGGTTTGAAAGGTATATATGATGGTTTTTTTTTTATATTATCTTAGTTAAAAAAAAAAATTAAAATATAAATTTTTAGGGTTCATAAACTTAAACCTAAACTTCTAGCGATTGAAGCTAGCTTTGATGGTCATAAAAGATTTTAGATGGAATAAATGTAGAAGATTTTATTCACCTCCACTCCTATTTAGCCCATCGGCTTTATTTGAAACATCAAAAGCTGCATGCTACTGATCCTAAACTATATAAATATCAGTGCTGCTAGAAATTTCATTAGCCCACAAAAAAGTACGATCTTGCAGGTAAGATTCAGGCCTCATTTGGAGATTCATATTGGTAATGTCCAAACCATGGTACATATGGAGCTTCAGCTTCAAGTCCTGAACGGTATTACTCCGGTGGGCTCTTACTTCATACCTGTGGTATTGCCCGTCTGGGTTTTTTCCGATGATTCCGACAGTGAAAAATATTTGGAGGATAATTTCAGAATCATCAACGACCTCATAAGTCTCTAATTGTATGTAATTTAGCAACAACAGCCCGTTAAAAAGCAACTCTTGGTTCTCCACAGCATAGAAATTAAACATACGATGGACCGCCTCTTTTAGGTCCTGGACAGTTGCATCATTTGGAAGTTCTATGGGGAACCTTGTACCATCAATGACAACCTTGACCTTCAATGTCTGCAAAAAACACATTTATATCATAGTTAACTCAAGAATTTATCTTAGAACTTAGCAAGTGAAAATACTACATACGTCAAGAAAATCAAGTTCGATGAAGGATCATACCATTATTTTTTTCTCAAGTTCAGATGTATGGAGCTTAATTCTGACCTAGTACTGCCAGAGAGAGTGATTTAGGTCGGCTATGAGCTTTTGATGGGTACGATTATGCCAATAACTCTTAATTAAAGCATATTTCCAATATGATTTGGATGCTTTTTTGGTTTGGTAGAGAACTTGTGAACTGACTGTCAGAAGATCATTCTATTAACATGTCAAGGAATGTGTGTTATTAGCTCCTCCAAGAGAGAAAAAAAGGGAATTAAAAAAAAAAAAAACAAGACTTTCAATTGTACAACATTGTTTAAGTGTGTACTTATTACTTGTTAGTCCAGAATAGCATACATTCATAATAGAAATTAGGAGTTGATTCATAATAGACTTATTATCTGAGTTTAAAAAAATTATATCCTTCAAAAATTGTTTTTTCAGTTTTAATTTTTATTAATAAGAGAATTAACTCTCCTCGTGAAAATAAGAATACTAGAGAGATTTTTTCTCCCTAATAAGATAAAATCTATCTTTATTATGTCAAATTACTAGACAATTTGACTTTCCTTTTTGTTTTCTTTTCCATGTTAGGCCTAATCATGAACACTCAAATATAAAATAGACCAAAAAAATCCAACATTTTCCACTCTCATGTGGTTGGGATTACGTTTCACAACTTACACCTCACATCATTATATTGTCAATATTGCTCATACGAGTAAATAAAAAGTACGATCATTGAGTCTTGTATAATCTTAGAAGCTCTACACTAGTAACATGTTAGAGCTAATATAGAGACATCAACCTAAAAATTATTGTGATTCATAGTATATAAGATCTTTTATAAATTATATAAGTTAGTAACTTCAATCCCTTAACATGAGCTTCACTAATCTTATGCATATGCTATTGATATTAAACTCATAATTATGTTGCAAACCTAGTAGTAAATAAATTTGTTGACAATTAAATACCTTAATGGAATTCAAAAATCTCCCCTTACACGCATATTATTGGGTTAAAGATAAATTGTTTGCCTAACAATGTCTCACAAGGTCAAATCAGTCCCAACTGTAGATGACAAACTCAATCATTTACTTTCATAGTATAGCCAAAAGTAGCTAATGGCACTAGTTGAGAAGAAACCCAAAAAATATTGTTCTTAAGAACTCATATGGTAAGGAAGCAAGGATACATTCACTCACCTCTTTTTTTTGTTACATTAGTACATATTGCATGACATAAATGCTGCGGTATAGAATTCAATAAAATTGAGCATATGTAGTTCTTTAAATACCACAAATGTCCTAATCTATTCACTATTAGAGTATATAACCTGAGTTCTATAAATGCTCATCATGCTTAGCGTCAAATAATCAAATTCACAACTGGTTTTATTTTAGGTTGTATGAATTGTGGGACTATCCATACATGATCACAAAAAACCTCATCTTAATATTTAATCAAGACCATATTTTCCATATCTTATTTTGCTCATTTACTCATGCACCAAAGTGAATGTTCAAGTGAGTGAACCAATCAGTCTATTTACAAACTTTACACCTTGTAATCTCAATTTATAAATGTTTTGAGTTGAGATGTGATTTATTGAGATTTTTATGATGTTTATTAATTAGGTGTAATATCAATTATGAATTTCTTATTAATCATGTCAATATCATATGCCATTTGGAGCGTCCATTTCAACTCTCAAGTGTATAATGCCTATGAATTATCTTTACAAGTTCAAAGCCCACTTAAAAAAAAAAAAAAACAACTTAATTGACATGTTTTTTTTAAGGGATGGATAATCATATTTTAAAATCAAATATGAGTTAAGTTTACATTTAGCAATTTCAATGAAATTCCTTTTTAGGACTTAATGTCAATGTAAATATCTTTGATGAGTCTTTTATTTTTTAAGGATTGATATTATTTTTCTGATGTATTTAAAGAACGATATCAAAATTTTTACAAAAACAATAAGAAATTAAAAATAATACAAATAAAAAGCTAAAAAAAATCAGGATAATTAATAGCAATCAAAATGATAAATTTAGAAAAAAACACATTGTAATGTAACCTTTCATAAAAAAGGATATTCCAAGGATGACATATTTTTTCTTTAAATATAACTAATTTTTTATCCGAATTTCTACAATATATTTTGAAACCTCTAGTTTCCTTTAATTACCAGTGTCGACTGTCATTTTTCCCTGATATATTTTTATCCCCCGCCATGATGTCTACCGAGGTGCAACAATTCAGATTTGCAATACTTCACTTATGGATTCCCCAATTGGTTCCTCCTTCAAGTTTTGGTCTTCCGATAAAAATGACAGATGCGTTAGATTTAGAGCTCACCTGATTGGAAGAAGCAACTGCATGGGGTTTTTTTTTTATATATAATAATAATCAACTGTATAATAAAAAAATAGGCATATAGAAGATGACCACTGGAAAGTTTAAAAGTCGTTTAAAGAAAAATAAAGTGATTGCGTTACAAATGATATAGGAGGAAAAAGAAAGAAACATAACAGGAAAGAGTAACTAAATTAATGATGTTTAGTTGTCTATATCCGAATATTATCTGCAAAATGAATAAGGTTGTTAATAGTATGGCTAAAATTAGGTTCACTACACTTTGAATGAAGTCATTTCCAGCAGAGCTAAAATTAAGTTCCCTACACTTTAGTCAAACTGATAGTCTATGAAAGATCGAAGAGAAACTGGAATCCGACTGCAACTTATTAAAGACCAAATCAATTTTTAATTAGTACAAGCATAATAAAATTAAGTTCCCTACACTTTAGTCAAACTGATAGATTATTGGATTGGATTGGATTGGATTAATCAGTTTATTTAATTAGTACAAGCATAATAAAATAATTAGTAAGACTGCGCATGCTTCCTTCTTTTCTTTGTCTTTCATGCCTCGAAAAAATACGAGAATAACATTGCCACGCACAAAAATGAAAATTCCTAAAAGGGAAGATGTACGGTTTCTAGTGGCCACAATCAATAATGATAAAAAAGAATAATTAATTACACAATTATACTCCTCTTTAACATAAATTTAGGATTCAACATAAAAAATTATTTAATTATGAGTTTCATGATAAACTGAATATATAATTCCTTTTATAGAGATACAATTTATTTTTTTATGGAATAAATTATAAATTTAAATTTACACACCAATTAATAATATCAAAGATATGTACCCATAATTCCAACCAAATATTCAACATTTTACAAATTAATTATGGGTTATAAAAGCATGTATTAAATCCCAAAGCATGCACGTAAGGAAGATGCTTTCTTGATTTTGCAAAATCTTTTAAGACATTAACAGGGATGACAAAAGAGAAACAAATTAATTAGCCATTGAGTTGAAATATTGATCAAATTCTCCAAAAAATTTGGAAAAATGAAAGAAAGAAAGAAATTGCTCAAATTAAAGAAAGCATCGTATGAATATGGTAGAAAGTATCCATAAATATATACCAAAAACACTGAAGAATTTTTAACATAATCTTGAACAAACTATCGAGTAGTGTGAAAGTTATTTCTCATCACAAAGGTTTTCGTCTTAAAAATCGAAGCACAAAAGCAATATATGCTATCTAAGCATTGAAAAGGAAATTTACTAACACTACATGATCATAACTTGTTCAAAGAGTAGAATGCTGATGCTGTGCCCAAAGTCAGTGCTTGAGCCTTGATTTATACAGTTAGCAACCCTAGAAAAATTGAAGCACATGTCATGGAAAATTACCCTAACGAAAATTCAAGAAATACTAAGATCCACTGGTTACAGTTCCATTGAAGATATCAATTGTATCGCCCTGCTTAACATTGTGCCACCGAAACGATCGATCATCGTCCATAACATTCTGTTTATGTATGAAAAAATACCCTTCTTGTGGAAGATGAAATTGATATTCCTGTTGCAAATCTTGCAGATCTTTTCTAATCTCTCCAACATTATCCGATGGATTCACTTCGACAGGTATCTTCTTGGTGCCACACCTGGTCACAACAATCACCCTCAGTTTCTTGAAACCTGTAGAGCCCCCTTTTGATCCTGAGCCAGATGGTGATGGCTTTACGTTGACGCTAATCTCACTATTATACTTCAACTCACATTCATGTAAAGACTGATGATCTTGCAACTCCGCACCATTCGATTGTAGCACTAATCTTTTAACTGGAACTGGCTCTATCTCATGAATCTTTTCTTTTAGATGGAGCACAGTATCGCTCATATCCATTTCCAGAGGGACAAGCGTTTGGTTTGATGGAATCTTGATACGCAGCTGAACTTTCTTGGAGTGTGAGGTTTGTTCAACCGTGACTTGAGGTTCTGGATCGGTTTCAGGGGTTATAAGGAGTTGAATGCGAGAGTTTTGGAGGATTTCACAATATTCTACATCTTTATCATCTTGAAGAACTTGGCCATGAAAAACTAGGGTTTGCTTGTTTATAGGTATACCATGGTACTTGTGTACCTTCTCTTTGATCTCCGAGACTGTATCAAAGAAACCCACTTCAATGGAGAATGGCCCGCCTCTTCGGGGCTCAAAAAAGACATCCATTGACAATGATGGCTGTGGATAAGGTATGGATGGCAATGGAGCTTTTGTGGGGGTTGGGATGTGAGGAGGGTTTTTATGTGTTGTTGTAACAGTATGCGATTTTGCCTAACTGTGCGGCGATCGCGAGATGGAGGGTGAGACGTGAGTATGGATATTTATAGTGTGTGTGTGTGTAGGAATATTAGTGTTGATTTTTGAAGGTTTTGAGAGGAGATAGGAAAAGTGTTTCCCTTTTGCCATCAATCCTGCTGGCAGCATATCTTGTTTTATTTTCAATTCTATGGATTTGGGTAGGGTTGGATATTATCTTTTTTTTGCCTTCCTCGCATCACTCTTTTATAATCTTATCATAATATTTCCTCTTAAAAACAACTAAATCTATAATGGGAAACAGATAAATTCTACCTCATCCGAAGAAAATCTCTTTTTTACAAGAGAAAAATAGCAAAAATAGAATGTAAAAAGCTGTTTGCCTTGAGCTATCACATTGCAGGATCATGTGAGATTTGTTCCTAATTGAATCTCATGAATCTAATGGCTCATAGTTTTCTTGTATTCTATTGTCGTTCTTTTCGATGAATTATCCTCAATTTAAAGATAAAAATAGTAAAAATAGATTTTAAAAAAATTAACCTAGCCAGGATCACATAAGATTTATTCGAATCTAATGGCTCGTAGTTTCCTTGTGATCTGATGTTTTTTCCACAAATACCAGCAATTTAAAGAAAAATAGCAAAAATAGATTATAAAAAAAAAAAAAAATTTACACTGCAGAATCACCCGAGATTTATTCGAATCTAATGGATCGCACTCGTAGGTTTCTTGTAATCTATTATGATCAGTTTCTTTTTTTTCTATGAATATCATCAATTTGACACCATTCAAACCTTCATGACTTGGAGAAAACCTGAAGCAAACCGGGTAAAGCTGGCCACAATGAGCATTTGCTAATTTATATCATAAGCATTTTTCTTTCCATTTTGCGTCTTTTGAAGTGTTTTACAGAAACATTTTCACATAGCAAACTGTTTCAAGTGTTAAGAATTTTTAATACGATTAAGAGAACAGATTAGGGGCTGCTTAATCATGCATGTTGAGATTAAGAGCTATGCATCAAACATCAAAAATCCAGATATACATTAAAAATGAAAAAAGAAAATGAACCTCTTCCCCTTGGCTTTAACAATATTTACAGAGGTAAAGCCCATTACGGTTAAAGGCAGGGAAAATGGTAAACAAACAGATGAAGTATGTGATACTAGTCCTGAGAAGTATAAAGTTGTACGGTCCTTGGCCAAACCTGGCCGTAAACATCCTTCTTGCTATAGCGCCGGTCCCAAGACCAGGGAACATCTGCCATGACGATAAAAGAAGTCAGATGCATGCAAGAAAAGACAGGCAGAAGTGAATGGGAAAGAGATAATGACCTTCTGAGCTGTATGGTTTAGGAGGGAGTTCATAAGGCACTGGCAATGGAATCACTTTGGATACCGGATCGCTTGTTCCTTGCCATTTCAGAGTCACTAGTGTTGTTCTCAGCTCTTCAGAATCAGCTAATGATCCACAATTATCCTGAAACTCAGAGAGCAGTAACTTGTCAATAAATCTCATATAACGGGGGTAGACTTGTCATTAAATCACACTAAAAATTAGTATCAAAAGGCCCAGGTATAGCAATTACCATGGATGGACCTCCATTACTTGTGCAAGAAAATCCAGAACCATATCTTCTTATGGAAGATGGTAGAAAGAGCACTCCCAGCTGGAAAGAATCACACAAGATGAATTAAGGCATCGATGTTTCTAGGGGATCAGAAGGCAGGAAACACATGAACTTGTGAATGTATGAAAATTAACCCAAAAAATATTAAGGAAAAGATCATAATGTGTTAGCGTTTGCTTATTGTCACATTATTGTCACAGAAACATGATTTGATGTTCAACACTAACTTTAACCTTTTTTGGGGGTGGCAAAGTTCCTCATGCACATACCTCGTATGAACGGATCATCAACTGAGAATTATTCTTCTGCAAAGCCCCCCAGGCTGCTTTGCTAAGATTTGATGAAGTAAGCAAAAACCAACTGTTTGGAAAACGTTTAAATTCAGGTTCAATGGTAAAACATTGATTGACTTCTTGCAGCCATTTAGCTCTTCTTCAGGCCACACAAAACTCTTAAGAAACCATTATAAGTGAAAGAAAGCAACCCTTACGCAAGTTTCTGGCCGTTATAGCGAGTGAAAGTCTTTATATGAGGCATCGCCCGACTGAAACAATGGAATACACAAAGTTAGGTGTCTTTCCCCCAGTTTGCATGTGCTCACAACTTAAGTGGCCGTGAATGAAAAAACCAAGATTTGGTAATGGAATTTAAATGATACAACTCCAGTTAGCATTTTGTAATCCAAACATTCACTGGGAATATGATATGGACATATACCAGCGGCCAGAATGGGAAGCCTTCCATTTAGCCCAATACTTCTTCAAAAATCCTTTCTCAACATTCTTTAGTGGGCCTGGAATAGCATTTCCAGCTGCATAACCCTGAAGAAAAAAGTACAACAATCATAAGAGAATAGCATTGGACTTTTACATGTGCAAAGCATAGCAATAGCACTAGTGGAAAAATATGAACATGCATAGACTCCTAGAGCATACAACATGAGAATTGAACAATTCAACTTCATTTTCGAACATTAACAATAGATAACATTAAACAAGACAACAACTTTCCAATAGCTCATAGAGCAGCACAACAAGACCCACATTTACACATTAAAATACCACGAGTTACAAGAAATCCCATAGAATTAGTGTTAGACTTGTGTAATATGATTGGTCAAACCAAGTCAACTTGACTTTTTCTTTACAGCATTGAACTTCTCCACTGGATCAATCATAATTGGTTGTTTATGAGCATAATTTCTTTAACATCTTATTCACAAAACTACACAACCACGCAATCTTTTACTTTCTAGCAGTGGGAACTTCAAATCAATCAAAAGATAATAATAAATAAAAATACTTGGCATCTAGGGCAAGAGAATTTTGAATTGACCATTCATATCCAAAATGCAAATTCATTTGAAATAAAGATGTGGGTTAACAGTGATGGTTGTTTCCATCTGGCTTTATTGATGATAATGTCAAAATTACAAACAAGATCAATGCACATAGCCTCATTTGACCCACATCTCAATAATATTCAGAAGACAGCTGAAAGCAATCCAAAGCCACCCTTCCTCCAACTAAACCCCAAATTGGGGAACATAAGTTGGTTCCTGGCTACCATGTGTCAAGTTTACTGGCTGGCTGTTTTAATGCTTTCAACATCTTATAACTCCATAAAAGACAAGCAATCTAAAATGATACCCAGGTCAACCTATTATTCAAGAAAAGCCAAAGTTCAAAACCTTAAAATGTTTAAAGATAACCAAGGATTTCTGGAAAACAATGCAAGGTGCAGTGGAAAAAGCTCAAAGAAAAGACCTACATGTTAGTACCTCTAAGGAGCATCTGACATCCTCTGCAGTAGGCCATATTATTTGAGGCACTCCAAGACCAAGAGGTGATTTATCTTCAGCGTATCCGGATGACATTGAAATGGCCAGTTCAGTCATCCACTTTTCATCCAAAGAACCAAGGGAAGAGAACTGCAACAAGGAAAGAATACGAAACAGTTCAATAAAATTTCTCAAAGCAGAAGTGCACGGCAGCACTAGTAATTTCCAAGATTTCACCCACAGCCCATTGAACAGTTCAAATAACTCTCTCATCTGTAACACAGGAAGATCAGCAGACTGCATCGCATGAGTCAACTAGTCAGGTTTAAACTTTTTTTACAAAAGAAAAGAACTAAAAAAAAACTACTGATTAAGATGACATGTTATTTCACTTCAGCAACTGTTCACATCAAACCTCAATTCTCACATGATCAGTACTCATTATACTAGTAAAAGAGGAATCCACCATACCTGATAAACAAGGGGTGACCTTTTAAACTCATTGTTGAAGGTGCATTCTTGAAGAACACTTTGTAGCTTCATATGCCCCCACTTCCTTAGATTGGCACCAGTATGATATCCAGGAATAGATGCAATTAACCTGACCTGAAAATTGTGTAACTAGGTTCATAAAGATATAACATTCCCAGACAAAAATTCCAGTAAGGATAAGAGACTGAATAACATACCGCTGCATGGCTATAATCAAATTTCTTGAAAAAGGATGCATTGATACTAGTACTCCCAAGGTCTGGTAACCTTACAGTAAATTCAGGCCACTGTAGACATTAAAAAAAAAGGATTAAACTTGTACAGAAAGAAATACATAGGGGAAATATCCCTAATCATCTCCGCTCCAATATAATTATACCTTCAACATGCTAAGATAATCAACCAAGTCATTTTCAAATCCACATCCTTTTCCAGGCTTCTTCTCCTCCTTCCAAGGGAAATCTTGCATCCACAAACCTTGGCTTTTGTTATTCCAGTCAACATATATTAAATTTGCTGTGTGTACAATAATTCGCACTCCTCGAGGATAGACAAGAAACATAGCCTTTGAATGGTGTGTCCCAAATGAAATGGGTAGCCGGGGTTTGTGCAGAATCCAATTTGCAGGCTTCCTTCTCTATAAAATACTACCGAAATCAAAATCCCATCACCAAAAAATAAATCTTCAATTGCTTAAATTGAAGACTCCTATAAAAACCATCTACAATCAAACCTTCATATGCTCCAATGTACCATCACCCTCCCCGTGAATAACCATGACATTAGGAACTTTTGCAATTGTCGGACATGCTGCATCAGAAAACGGGAAAAACAACGAAAGAAGCCAGATTAAACTACCTAAAACCAACACTTTACAGGATGAGACTAAAAAAAATAATAAAAAAAAAGCCAACCAGACAGTAACCAATCCATATCCACCATGTAATTCGAAAGTATAGCAACAAGAATATCTCCCTACACAAAGAAACCAAAAACCAATCACTCATTCAATCTTCCATCATCAATATACCAATAAACACTACAATATAACTCTTCCACATTCGCACAAAGTCTCGTGCTCAAATATAACATCCTTATCCAACTCAGTCCCAACAACATCCTTATTTAGAAACAACAAGAATAAACCATTACCTTAATCACATCATTTATCGAAACACAAGACGTGTTAGCCCAAGCTGGCAACTCTTTCACTCTCAAAAGCCGAAATGTCAACGCCAATTCATCCTCCGAAACACCAAAATCCCTAATCGCCTCCTCCTCCTCACAATTCCTCGGCGATCCACCACTTTCCATCTCAACCTATAAATTCCGATCAAATAAACAAATACACTACAAAAAAAAATTACACAGAAAAAAAACAATCAAATACCTTTGAGCTACTACTAATCCCTTCTCGAATCTTCTTCCGCTTGCTCTCACCTGTACCATTTTCTCTTCCCTCGAAACAACCTCGCTTCTGTAAATTACTATTAGGAGTAATTAACACGTACTTATAAAAATAATTACCAGGGATTAACTCAATAATATCATCGTTAACTATCTCCGCTTTCTCTCCGGCTCTCAGTTTCCTCCTATTCCCCGATTTAACCACGGCCACCGGATTAGTCCCATCCTACAAACAAACTAATCATTAATTTTTTTAAAACGATTAAATAGTAAAAGAAGAGAGAAAAATAATAACTAACCACGGTTATAGTGGATGAGGTTAGGGTTAGGGTTAGGGAGAGGTGGTTCCGGCTGAGTCTTTTATCGGAGGCCGAAATGTCGTTCCTGCCGATGGTGTTTTGGCCGTTGGAGAGAGGGAGTTTAGGGATTGAAGCGTTTTCTTCGAAATTTGGACTCAGTGGAACTAAGTAGGCGATAGGAGAGTGAGTCATTGTTTCCGGACTCGGTGTTTCGGTCTCAGGCACCGAGAGAGGGTTTTGGAGAAGACGGTGTGTATATTACGGTGTCTTGCTGGTATAAAGAAGAAAGGGCAAACTTCAAATTTAACCCCTAACTATATCGATAGTTTCAAATTCACCCTTAAATAAATTTTTTTATCATTTTTATTTATCCAATATTTCGTAATTAAGTCTTTTTATTAGTAATGAATTCCATCTAAATTATAATTTATTTGCAAGGAAAAATGTATTTTTATAGAAAAAAATATTATAGTTAACTAGCACAATCTTGAATTATTTATTTTTTTATGTTTTTGTAATCTAAATTATTTAGAAAATGGATAAAGAACTTGTTTTGGAGCGAAATTGATACCATCCCCGTAGTCGGGGATATATTTCAAATTAGCCTAAACAGAAAAAACAAAACGGTGTCGTTTGAAGAAAGATTCAATTTGCAGACCACTCCTAGCCTAACCATTTCTGGAATAAGAAGAAAATGTCAGAGCTTACAGAACTAAAATTTATATTTCGTTGGAGAAAAAATTAAGTGATCCGATAAAGTCATACAATGTCATAAAACCCTCTAAGAGGATCCTCAAAGCTTTCATATATTGGATGTTTATCAATACATAAGTTTGTTTAAATTGCAAAATTCACGTTGCTTTCATATGATAGAATAATTAAATAGATCAACTATTTCCGTACAACATTTAAGCAGGAACTCATATATTTGTTATCTATCACCAAAAAATTGTGTTGTCAGCATTTAAGCAGGAAAATCAGCTATCTTCTACGCTTGGATTCTTTACGAAGCTCTGCAAAATAGGTCTCCAAGTTAGACTTCTCCCATAAACGTCTCTGAACAAGATCTTCCATTTTCGATTCTTCTGAAAAACACGAAAGTTAAAAGCAGCAACTCAGTGAACCAATTACTTATAACCTCCGGACATGTTAAAAACCAGAGCGAGAACAGAGTCTGGAAGCCACTGCTGATTGCATCCATCACATGATTCCTATACAGCTAGACATGTTTGACGATGCCAAAGTTTGAAATATTTGGCCAACTGTGTAACATGGTCATGAAATCTTACGAATAATGAGCAACCTTCAACTGATTAAAAGACAAGCTTGTAAGGCTATCCATAACTAAGCTATCCTTTAATCTGTAAATCAAACCCTACTTAATGCCTTCGCAAAGTTTCCTTTATATTGATTAACACAAACACGACGGATGAACATCTAAGTTGGTAGTTGGAAATATCTGTAAGTGATTACCAATGCTGCCCCATGCATCAAGAGGCACTCTCAGGGATCTTTGTGTTAGGTAGACGGCATCTTCCCAAGAATATGGTGCTTGTTTCACCTCGTATCTCCAGAACCAACAACCATTCCACAGTAATAGCTGGATGAAAAAGAAAATCAATCAGGAATGTTCATAGTCATAACTTAAGATTCAATTCTAAATGAGCATTATGTGGAGACATCAATAAGAACAAGGAAGCAGATCAGTAACAATATTCTAATATACCAAGGTCTCGCCTGAGCTGGAAAAGAGATTTAACAAGATGGGTATTCTAACCTTGCCAATAGTGTAAGGCAGAACTATAAATCGGACACCAAGAAGTTCCCAGATGGAAGGTTTATGAGCGCCCTTTATGTCCAGTTCAAGTTCTTTGCTGAGATCTTCCTCCACTTTCCTGCCACAAAATATATCTTATGATCTCAAAGAGAGTCTGGCAAGATTAATGCACACACTTATCAGACATAAAGGTTAATGAACAGATTCACAACCATCAGACTGACGTATCTCATAAAAGATCAAAATAATTTCATACTTGTCCATCTGCTTGTTGCTCTTCTTCTTATTTGTAACTCCTCCACTGCGTTCAAGTTCCAAAGCCCGTAGTCTATTTTTATAAGCAGGAGTTTTCTTGACCATTGCTACAGCCTGCAATGACAAGAAGATTTAAAAAAAAAAATCTGCAATCTGCATATGAGAAGCTTTTTTCCGACAAAATATTTATACATAAAATCACACTGCAAATCCTTCAGCCTATACTTTCCTTGCCCTGCTTTACTGACATTCAATACATATTCATCACAAAAAAGAACACCGCACATGACAGAACTTTCAAAGCAAAAGAAACAGCCACCATGACAAGTGTATTGCAATAAATCAAAACTAAAGTTTCTGCAAATAGAACCCATGCTAGGTCAACTACATCCAAAAAGCACAACAATATCAAGTTTAGCCGCAGTTAAGTTTCAGGACAATACCTGATTATACCTTGTCATCTGATTCATATACTGAAACCCTGAGAGAATCAGAAGAAGACCAACCAGAACAAAACGTGGATCCTACAAAACATACATATCAATGTTAAAACACAAATTTAACCCAACTGCTACATCTATCAGCTACTACCAGCAGCAAGAACAATAAAATTCCAATAAATCAACATAGGCATTCTCACCGTTTTGTGACCATAATATGCATGATAATAACGAGCCGTATTGTAAAACACCTATAAGAAAGAAAAGCAAACACCTTTAATAATTTTATTCATCTCAGTTTCAATAAATGTGAAAACTCATCTATAATAAGCACATGAGCGGTCCATATAAATACAAATGCTTAGTATATTCACCAACTAATAATTCAAATCATTCACCAAAATCTTCACTCCCCCGAACTTTTTTTCAATTCCTTTGAATTAAATAAAATTATATAAAACTAAATTAAAAGTTAAAAAAAAAAATGTCAATCCCTTCCTATTCAATAAAATTATATAAAACTGAATTAAATGAAAAAAGAAGAAGAAGAAGAAAAAGAAGAAGAAATGCACCTCCTCTGGATGAGCAATTGCATAATCATATTGCTCTCTTGTAGCTTCATCTTTTAAAATCTGCATTTCCCAAAAACAATTAAAAAATTAAGCAAAAAAAAAATTATGAGCAAAAATAAACAAAATTGAGCAAAAATACTTTTCTTTACCTCATAAGCATTAGCAATTTTCACAAACAGCTTTTTGGACTCCGGATCTGGGTTTTTATCCGGGTGACTAACCATAACCCATTCAAAAAATATATATCAAAAATTAAAATTAAACAAAATTAACAAATAAAAATATGAAAAATAAAACTTACTGTTTCAACGAGAGTTTATAATAAGCTTTTTTTATCTCTGAAGCATTAGCAGTTTGCGCAACGCTGTAAGAATAAAAGAAAAATCAGTACATTGACAAAATCAAAAAAGAAAAGCAAATATAGTAAAATAAGAAAGCTGACCCTAGTAGATCGTAGCAATCATCTTCGTCACAATAGATAGCTGATGATGATGGAGAGATTATGAGGATAGAGAACATCAGAGTTAGTGCTGCTGCGCAACACCGAATCGTTGCCGGTGGCGCCATGGTAACGGAGTAGAGCTCAATTTTGATTTGTTGCTATTTTGGAGAATAGAAGAGGAGAAGAGAGGCTGCTGGTTTTTGTGCAATTACAAAAGTGTACAATTGTATTGAGAGGAAAGGAGAGAAGCCGAGGGGAAAATGTCATTTCACATAGGAGAGAAAGTCAACGGTTTGAAATACTGGATATGGGCCGTTCAATAAATGGTTATGAAATCCGTAAGGGGTTTGACCCAGCCCAAGGTGAAGGTCATGGGTTGATCATGTCAAATTCAGGAGTAAACGGGTTTGCTTAAATGTTTTTACCAAAACAATTGATAAAAATAAAATATCATGGGAAACTAAATCTAAATCAAGTTTTAAATTATATTTTTCTGTGTAGGGGTTTAAAACCATGTTTTCGGATGTTGAGATATCAAAGTCACTTAGAATTTTCTTTAGAAATTGATGAAGCAAGATTTTTTCAATATATCTTTATCAATAAATATTAAATTAAGAAAAATATATAGATATAATAATTTTCTTTGAATGCATTGAGTTTGTACGCTCCAATGTTGGGGTGTTATATCTGGTGTTAACCAAGCTCAGCCCTATTAGGATTGGTAGTGTGCTAAACCTAGCCTTAGATGAGCTTTGCAATGTACCAAGTCCACCCTTGAGTGAGATTAAGTCTATCATGATCAATTATATCTTAATTTTTTAGCTAGATAAAATAAATAGAATATAGCTTACAATACAAACTCAAAATATCACAAAGATGAAATTATATTATAGCCTCTTTTATCCATAAAATAACAAAAATTATAGGTTATAAATACACTATAAAACCTTTATAATAGAGGTTCACAACCTTTGTTCTCTATTACATATATATTTTCAAAATATTTTTCTCTAGAATATTATTATATTTTTTCTCTCTAAAAATATATTTATTTAAGTATCGGAGAGTCTCATCTCCATAAAATATATATATATATATATATATATATATATATATATATATATTAGCCACAAGTCACCTTATCCAAAGTTATCAACCACCTTAGCTAAGGAGAATTAATGAGATTGCTAGGACTAATTGATTAACTGATTATTTAATACAAGAGCTCTATTTCTAGGCTACTTGGATTTTTTGGGACGTCATCAAAAATTATTCTATGTAATCGGAATTGTACTTCATGGATTTCATATTTATGTAATAAGAGTATAAGTTTAGGTATAATTAACAATTTTTTGATGTGATAATAGATATGTTGATTTGCTTACTATAATAATTTTCAATCAATTTACCAATAATATAATTAATTCATATCTTTTATAACATAATGATTAAGTGAGATCCAAATCAATATTAATAATAAGGAATTAAAAATAAATGTAAGAATAAATTATTTAACAAGAAATGCAATGGTTTATATAACCCGTCTATTATAGAAATATGAAATATTTTAGGAAGAATAATTTAATATTTAAAGTATAATTAGTGAGAAATTATTTATTTTTTTCCTGTAATTTTGGTTCATTTTCAGTTATATAGGATGAAAGATAGTGATACAATCATAAATGGATTTTTTTATATATAATACTAAACTACAAACCATGATCTAAAATTCTTTGAGCAATATGAAGCAAGTAAATTTCAAATGACTATAGCACATTTGATATAATTAATATTTAAATTAAGTTCAAAGATTCCAAGATAGTGGCGAAAAGCAAATTATTACATGATTGACAAATTCAACAGGGGTGAAAACTTGTGTCATCCACTAAGTTCACTCCTATATTTTGTCAATTTTATTATTTTATCCTTAAAATAAGCAAAAAAAGTAAAATGACGAATACATAGATAAATAAACTCCCGTCGATCAGATGCCCATCACAGAGCTCGCCCATCACAAGCATAAGTTATGTTGCAAGAATTACTAACATAAAGGGTATATTGATTTGCAGGTTTCGAAAGGAATACAGGCAGGCGACGAAGCAGGCCACATACACACTCTTTATCTAAAGCTCCCAACCATTTGCAACAATTTTCTTCAATAGATCCATGATGATTCTCGTTATGTATCATCTCTCGATGTTCGTGTTCATCATCAAGCGAGGGTGATGGCGGGGGTGGGGAGTGTGTGGGTGAGGGTGAAGGCGGAGCCGGGGAGGGTGGCGATGGATGTGGAAATGGTGTGTATGGAAGCATAGCACAGGCATAACTTGCTAAAGAAAATTGATTCATGCAATGTGGAAGTAGAACGTGGTGAGCATAGGTGTTGGGCAGAAGTAATAATAAGAAGGTTGCCAAAAATGTTAGCGTCGTTGTCTTGATTAATCTTTCCATTTTGGGCATTTGAGGTTGTGCTCTACATGTTATTTCTTGTCCTAATTGCTCCTTTTATACTTGAGCTCGTCTTCAACTTCTTGCTAGCTAGTAAACGTTGTGGAATGGTCTTGTTATCTCTATTCATTAGTTTTGTGTGATGAGTAATTGGTGCTTTGTTAACTAGTGACGTTATGGAAGAGTTATGTTAGTACTATTCATTGGCTTTGTGTGATAGCTAGTTAGTTGGTTAAAGATTCGAAATTTAGGAGCAGATGATTTAATTTCAGACATTTTGTAGTATGGTTAATTATGGGCAACATCAAGAGAGTGGACCAATTACCAATATTGCTGTAGTTTCTATGTAATTTATAAATGATTAACATATTTAATTTGTCGATGGACTAAAAAATGTTGGTTAAACTCATAAATAAAATGAATATTTTGACTAAAAATCATGTCTAAAGATATAAATTGTATTGTTGTTTAATACACTCTATTGGTTATTCAAAACTTCCATGAATTCAAACTATTTTATGCTATTGATTTGGACTAAAAAAACAAATTCAATGAAATTAAAACTTGTAATTGTTTAATTATTAAAAATATAATATTATATCAAATAATCAGTTAAACTTAAAAATTTAATTTATTATAAAATTTTAATATATAATTTATATTATTCTCTAATAACTTCTTATTATTCTTAAATTCTTAGTTATTTACATCTCTCATGGCGCAAGAAAGACTTGGGGAGGGAGGGGAGGAATAATTGTGATGATTGAAGGGCTCACAAGAACCCTATCCATACACATATACATATACATATACATAAATATATATACATATATATAAAAGCCTCAAGTAATATGTATGTTACTTTACTAAAAGATTCGTTTATTTCACTAACAAAGTAAATAAGCTAGCTAGGGCAACATTTGCTGATGGGGAAATGCCATTAAACCTAAGCTTTTGGCAGTGAATTAAGTTGGGGTTGGAGTTTGCGTGGAATATTGGCAACAAGGTTGCGCATTCGGAGTGGGATGACCCATGTTTACAGTGAAGCTAATACATGCGTTGATGACTTGTTAATTTTCCAGAGCCTCCAGCTAATTGTAGAGACTTTTGTAGCATACGCGAGCCTAGGATGTGCAAGTAGCTTGTGTTTTGAGCTTTGAAAAGCCAATAAATTCACATTTATAATTTTATTAAAAAAAAGATTTATATTTAATTGTGCTATCAACTAATTGATAAACTGAAAAACTATCAATTAATTGATTTCTTTTAGTTTTCTCAAAAAACAAAAAACTATCAATTATTGTTAAGTGCTTGTATTGCTTAGGAAGAAGCTCAAATGATACTTAATATCTTAAAAATAATTAAGAAGATATTATTGAGGTGAAAGTAATTATTGAAAGATGTTTCTCGAAATGAGAAGGAGTGTAGTCATAATGTCGAAATCATTTCATCATCATTGTTTGCAACCACATGAAGATTATGATGCAGAATCCTACCTGTGTGGTGATTTTGGCTTGGCTCACATAGTCTTGATGATAGCTGCAGCCTGTAATTAATTATTTTCCTCATCTTTCAACCAATCAAGATCCTTGCTTACTTAATTTAATCTTCTTTTTTATTTGCACACTTAAAGCTTTTTTTATATATAATGAAAAAGATAAATGGATTATTTCATGTTTTTTGATAGAGAATATCGAATTGATATCACACCACTATTTTATCTAAAATTAACGACTTTACTTCGTTTATATTAAAGTCAAAAGTTAAGGTCTTTTCGATAATATTTATGATTATATATAAAGATATAAATATATCACCATTTATAAGATTTAATATGTAGATTTGAACTCTTGATTTTATTGGCGAGCGTCTTACAAGAAGCTCACTCATGTTAAATATCTATCTATTTATTTTTCTAAAAAAAAAATCACATATAAAGACAAATGCCAAAAATAAAAAACACAAACAATTTAGGAAAAAAATACAGTAATTTGCAACGTCCTCCCCCATCCTTGTAGGTCACAAATATGCAAGAATCTCTCTTCCTCATTTTTTTTTATGAATTCTATTTCAACTGCAATCACGTCCAAGTAATTATATATAATTGTTTGGAATTTAAAGTATTTGCACTTCGAAGGGCGCGGATCTAAATTCTTCACTGTAAAATATATTAGTTAATAGCCTCCTAAGAAACCCATGAAAGAAAGAAGGCATACATGTATTTTATTTTATTTTATTCTATTTCTACTCGCCAATTTGGATATAAATGGTGTGTGATTCACTCACAAAGCAATGTGTCAAAACATGGAGACGTCGCTATCTTCACTTTATTCCAACCCTGGCCCGTGATTGCAGGGTCAAGTTTCTCTCATCATCAGGGGGGATCCAACCCTCTGTGACCTTTCAAAAAGGTTGGCAATGTTCTCTGACAAATATCAGGTGGGCATGTAGCCTTGCCGACTACTCTTGACATTAGTTAAATCCACAAGTTTTTTTTTTTTTTTTTTTTTCAGGTAGGCGTCATTACTCATTTTCTACCTTATTATCAACATATATTTTAAGGAAATTTTGGAAAAATAACAAAAAAAAAACCAAAATTCACAGAAAATGTATTTCTGACGTGATTTGACCAATTTTGGTCATTTTGTAATTTGTAATAAATTCACGTTTTGTTTTTGTATTGACAAAATTTTCAAAAATCAAAGAGAAATTCATAAGAAAAAAAGAAGAGAAGGAAAGATCAATCAAAAAAGAAATTTAGTTATTAAAATGTAATTTGAAAAAAATATAATGATTGATTTAGTTTTCAATTTTAAAATAATAACTGCAAAAGAAAGGATAGAAAAAATAAAATTTGCTTAAAAAATATACTAAAGCTCATTGCCCATTATTTAATACTCCTTCATCTTTTTATTATCTCATATTTCATTTCAAATGAAAGAAGAATGTTAATTATTAATTATTAGACTCGTTATTTTTTTATTTTTTTTATTATCTTTGTAAAAAAATAGCATATAATCATGTCACACATTCTATTTTACCTAAAATATCAATATTCTCTTAACAAAAACAATATAGCAAACTCAAATTTTTCTTTGATAGATAACCATCATAATCATTTGAAGACACAAGAAGCTTTATCACAGATATCAAAAGACATGTTCATAATTCAATAGTTTCTTCTTTATATTTTCTTCTTTTTTTTATTCTTGTCTTCATCATTGCTTTTTGGTATTTGTTGTGTCTTTCTTCAATTAAAATCACTCTTACTTCTTCTACACTTGATAAGCATTTTCCTACTTTTAACCTTTTCATAGCATCACATCAATCATCAAAACTTGATTTTTTATGCCTTTTATCCTATCTTCCTCCATTTTCTTCTTCTTTTTTCTGCCTCTTTTGCCCTGATTTTCCAGCAAGTATTTATAGAGTTTCAAGTTATGATTTTGTATGAATTTTATCAAAGATTGATCCTCATTCATCAAAGTTTGGCTCTCTAATCAAATTGGAAGGGTTTTGGGTATGTTTTACAATTATGAACTTTATACCTTTAATGATTTTAGGATGATGGTTTTGTAACAAACTCAATAAAAGGGTTTTTTTTTATATCAAACTTGGAGGCCAAGGTGAAGTGTTTTTGGCCTTCTAATTTTGAGAGGAAGGTTTTAAGCCTTTAATAATAATCATTTGGGCAGCAAAATGGGTATCACAATCACATAATGACTTAGTTACCCACTTTTGAGGCTTCTTTAGAGTAACTCTAATCTCATCGTCATTGTATACCACCTGAAGTTGGTAGAGTAGATACACACCTTTACTTTGGATCCAACATTGCTTGATTTGAAGGTTTGTAGCTTCATATTCATTCGTTTGAAAGCGTTAACTCGATCAGTCTTGAACTTGAAAATATGTGAGGTTGATCGGGGACAAGATGTTACTAAGACCATTGGAGAAAATAAAATGTAAATGTTTGATGAGAGTAACTAATCTTTGTAGAGCGGGTGTTTCTTAATTAAATAATGGTGGTTACAACCCTTGAGGTGGTTGGAAACACCACATTCATTGTCTAAAGATGCTTAATTGATTAGCCAAAATTACCAAAGAAGAAGATAGATGGTGGCCAAACGACCCGTTGTCTAAGCTAAACCCTAAAAATTAGGGTTTTTAATTTGAGATTTGAAAAACTATAATTTAGTCCATATTATTCCAATTGCTTTTAATTGCACCTATAATTGTCTCCCAAACTTTCCACCCTTGTCAAACTCAATTATTAGCGCCAAAGTTGACTGTCTGTTTCATTTTAATTAGTTCTTAGTTATAAAATTGTACATTTCAACCCTCAATTTATCAACAAACTTTCAATTTCTTTAATTTGACCATTGATTTGATCAATTTCAACCACTGTATTCATGCGTTTTTTTTTATTCGGTCCTTGATTTTTGATTTTTTCATTCAAATCCTTAATTGCACATCAAACTTCAATATTTATGCAATTAATCCCATGATTAGATCAAATCAACTCTTTAAAATATCAATTCAACCCCAAGACTTTAATT
The DNA here is from genome assembly GCA_018804465.1 of Populus tomentosa. Lineage (NCBI taxonomy): Eukaryota > Viridiplantae > Streptophyta > Magnoliopsida > Malpighiales > Salicaceae > Populus > Populus tomentosa. Next base: position 1,469,991 of record CM031975.1, read on the forward strand.
TCCTCTAATTAAAACCTGAATTGATTTAAAATCAATTTTTCTTACATTTAATCCCTCAATAAATTCAATTAAACCTTAAAAAATTCTAATTGATTCCTTAAATATCTAATTTTAAATTTTCCTTCTTCAATTGAATTTTCCTTGCTAATAGGGTCTTTATCAATCAAAATTAAATTGTTAAATTTTTCAATCTTGTATAATTTAATTATTTTTTCAACCAGTTTGCGATAATTTTCTAGGCATTCTCCATGTTCTTGTCAATTCATTATTTCTATCATTTATTAAATAGCCTAGGGTAGAATGGTCCTAAGCCCGATTCTTTGGATGCTACTTAATAAATAATATGATTTTTTCAACCTACACCAAGCCCCTATATATTTGTGCCTATCATTTCCAAATAACCCATGATGTAGGGTTTAATAGCATATATTATTCTTTAGGTGTTGTTTAATAGATAATAAAAACAATATATTGAATAATATACATACCACATTAAAACACATTTATTATTGAAAATAAATAAAATTACAATTTATTCTAGTTATGATATATATATATATATATATAGCTTTTATGTGATATAATAAACCTCTTACTTAGAAATCTTTAAAAACTAATTATGATTTTTATTTAAAATAAAAATAAATAATAATTTTTTAAAATATGTTTATCAATTTCACACGTAAGCTCGTTAAGATATCTCCACGCAACAATGGGCATGGCCAAAAAAAGGACTATCGATGTGCCCACGATTCAGAATGTTAGTAGGAATACAGGGATGATGATTAAAGTTGAAAAGAGCAGAATCTGAGGGCAGTCCATAATGATTGAATGCCGTGAAATTAAACAGAATTATCTTCCAATCATCAAGACCTGAAAGCAATGACATAACCTGCTAAACCCATTCCACCACTCAAACTTAACCTCAAATTGTCAAACACCCACTTGAACGAGAGGGGCTTGTGAATGACCGCACTCAAAAAAGCACATAGAGGGCAACAGGCACCGTCGGCAATTATGATCAAGACATTCATTCATCAAACCGTGCATGTGGCTGCAGATTCAACAGCAATAATTCAAATGTCCTTTAACATTTGGTGATAGGGTTTTCTCTGTGATGGGAGGCCTTGAATTGTACATGTAAAAAGCGCTGCGCCTGTTGAGATGCATCACATGCTTTCCGTATTAAATCCTGGGCCATCTCGTATCCCTCGTATCTCCTCTTTCTTTTTTTAAATGTCTAGTAATTATCTAAAAGTGTAATTATAATTATTTTTAAAATTTTTTTTTGAAATGTATTAATTTTTTTATTTTTAAAAAATTAATTTTAAAATCAGCGTATCAAAATAATCTAAAAATACTAAGAATTATTAATTTAAAGCAAAAAAATAAAAAAATTATAATTTTTTTCAAAAATATTTTTGAAATGCGAAAATAAATATAATCTAATGTGCAATAGTTGGCGTAAGTTGTGATGGAATGGTTGACTTAAAATTCAGTAGTAGATTAGGGGTCCAAGTATGTATGTGTGTGTATATATATATATATATATATGTATGTATGTATAGTTATTAAACCTAATTAAAATTGGCCTAGAGCCTACAAATGTCATTTCACTTGTATTTTGCATCAAGATGACTATATATGCATTTATTTAAAAGCCTAGCTGTCAGAAAATTAACTCTAAATTTTTATATATGAAAAATTAATAAAACTTAACATTAATTCATCTAAAAGACAGAGTTTGAGTTCCTTATTTATGATTGCCGAAAATATATTGGGCGGGTGATGGACCAGCCCTTCAAACATTTTTAAAAAATAAAAAACTATTATCTTAACATATTTTAAAACAAAAAATATTTTTAAAAATAAATACTATTATAATACCAACCGGTTTTAAATTCTATTAAACCTTAAGTTGACATTCATTGGGCCAAATATATAGTTTAAATTATTTTAATTTACTCAAAAAAATATATCACCATAACATAATATTAAATTGGTTGCAGGTCACGTTGCCTAATTGAAACCTTGGTTTTTTTTTTTTCCCATTAAAAAACATATGATTTTTTTTTTTTACCATGGAAAGGGAGAACAAATTGTATCATGAGGACACCATGTCTACCTTTTGATGATTTTTTTTTTTGATGACCCTGGGTGTCCGGGCCAGCTTACGCGCACCATAACTAATCCCAGGCCCTACTGAACATCCTGCAAGCCCAGTAGGCAGGTAAGGCACCGCAGGAGTGACAGGCTGGTACTCTTGAGGATCGAATCCAGGACCTTAGCAAAGGCAAGCCTTGCAGTTGACCAATGAGCTAGACCCTCAAGTGTAAAAATATTTTGCTCAGACAAGTGTTTCAAGAAGCTACGACATGAGTCAATGAGTGATGATGATACACGTGTCCTTTTGCTTTGCACGTTAACCTAGAATACTATTTTTTTTATATAAAAATATTTTTTAATTAAAAATATATTAAAAAAATTATATTTATTTTTGAAATTAATATGTATGTCAGATATTATAATTTATTGTGTTTTTAAAAGTATTTTTCTCTGGAAAATATATTAAAATAATTTAATTTTTATTTTTAACATCAATACATCAAAATTATTAAAAAAATATCAATTTAATATTAAAAAAAATCATATTCTTAAAAATATGAAAAAGTGAAAGTTAACATATTCTTAAACATCTTCTACCGAAAAATATCTAAAAAATAGTTTAAAGAACTTTTTATGCTTGAACCTCAATCTCATATTTGGATATTTCTCCCTTAACATTGCTTATAAATCTTGACGTGCAAAATTTAACATGCATGTGACTCTAGTTGCCTCCACGTAGGTTCCGACATGGAATCAGCAGTGACAGTTATACGGTTGGGTCCAGTACTAATCATGTGCCTTTTCTTTCAGATTTCATTTCAGGCAGAGAGAGAGAGAGAGAGAGAGAGAGGGTAAGTTCATTCAAAGTTGATACCAAAAAGAAAGTCGATGATACCAGACGTTTAATTGGTGGATATTGAACCAAGTCTCCCCTTATTGGCTACTAATGTTTCAGTCACAACATGTCTTTTGGTCCTTATTGTTCCAAGTCTACCACTCCCTTATCTCTTTCTTAAAGATGTCGACAGTCGACTCTAAAAATGGAAATTGTACTTGGCAATCATCTTTATCTACCCTAGTGCTCTTCAAAAAGAGGATAAAAATAAAATAAAATAACCAGCCATTTCTTATTTACGCTTAAATATTCAATGATAAGCTTTGAATTTCCTCACTTAATGCTTGAATTCGGATCCTGCTATGTTCATCGGTCATGTCAACTATACATAATTGTTTTTAAAGAATCGGTGCATATGACAAGGAGAAGATGCATCTAGACGGATGGTATAGCAATTTTCACTCCCATTACTAGCTTTTTGAGTTGTTAGAATATTTAGGTTTGATTAAGTTACGTCTAAATATATACTTCTATGAGCGATTGGTCTATTTCTACATCTATTTTTGTTAAAAAAAAGAGAGGAAAAAAACTATACAATAAGCAATCATATTTTACTTTTAGAGGCACTTTGCATAAATTTGAGCAAGATATGAGTGTATAGGGGATTGAATGAGTATTAACTGTGCTTTATTATAAGTTTTGGATCGCTTACTTGTCTCTAATTTCATTGCCCAAATTAAAAACATTCTAATACAATTATTAGCACGCGTGATTATTACCTCTCAAGTAAATATATACTCCTTACCCTTATTATCTTCTTCCTGCAGTACTTTGCCGGTCATAATCATTGATGGTCTAGCTCTTCTTCCCTATAAAATATCTCCCCTCCAAGCTTAGTGGACGACACAAACGCCATTTCTCTAGCTCACTCCCTCCCTCCCTCCCTCCCTCTCTCACTCTCTTTGCGTTTCTCTTTTAGGTACCATATTTCTTCTCATCAAATAGTCTCTATATATGTTCTTTCGCATATTCTTTGCTACTCTATACTCTTGATCTTATTTTGCTATGAACGTTTAGATCTTTTTCGTTTCCTGTCATCGTCTTGTATTTGTGCTCATAGTTTTGTTCTCTCTATCTACACTTGCTTTCAACATGGATAGGATTGTGCTTGACACGATATTGTACTTCAAATTACATGATACTATCAGCTTCTTTTTCTCCCCTTGCCGAGAACTACTTGTAGCTCGACGTTAGCTTAGCCGTGCACTGCCATGCAAGTATTAGCTAGCTAGATACTTACCAAGCCTTTTTTATTTTTTCTATTTCACAACAGTAAAATTACTTATACCGCATCGATTATTTAATTTTATCGGGATAAAAATCACCGATAGATTTCTTGATGGAAACATTTTGTCAGAGAATGTCTTGTCGAATTGATACTGTATATTTTGTGTTTATCCATTGCAGCAACAAACTATATTATTTCTTTTCCTATATTTTGTTTAGAGACTGAAATAACATATAGTTTATCACTTCATTTTCTTGAGAATGCAGACCACAAAAGGGTTAATTCAAGTGCATATCAAGGAAAGCTTCAATGGTGGAATCTAGCAACTTTTTGGAGATTGTAAGCCAGGTAAGTTTATTAAATGAAACACTTCAGTTGTGATTCATGCATGTAACATAATTCCTTCAAATACACTGTTGTAGGTGGGTGATTCATTACGAATCTGATACCGATCATCCTATAGGATTCATAGTAACATTGAATCCATTGCATCAATCATACAGTTTTGGCCCACTTTAATCTTTATATAATATTCATATATTATCATATCTATCTCCTTCTATGATTCATACAAAGAAATTATTGGCTAGTTTCTTTCTTTTTCTTTTTATTTCTAATAATGAGAAGGGAAACTTGAGTATATTCACTGCCCATTAACTCCTATACCTAGCACAAACTAGGCCCTTTTTAAGCTAGACTCATTAATTAATTTATTTGATTTTTTATGGGTCCATCAAATGACTAAATTTGACATGATACCTGAGACAGCAACAGGCAATAGGGAAGAAGTTTGGGAGATATTAATATTTCTTTATATTGAGTGGTTTTTTTTTTTTTTGAATTATGAGTGGCTTTATATCATCATTTGCTGCATGACCTTAGCATTTAATCTGACATTAGAGTCAATTAGACGTCAAAACCAAAACTTTCCCAAGTATCCTTATGCAAATTAACAACACGAGACCAAATGCTCCACACAGGAGAAAAAAGAGGGGCCCCATGTTTAGAGAAGGCATGCCATTTTTATCTTTCAATTCGTGAATGAGACCATTATATTAATTAAAAAAATTAGGATTTTACATATATAGCCTACAAGTAGATGGCAAAGAATCCAAAAGACGTCTTCAAAAAGAATAGCAGTGCACAACTAAGACCTTAATAATCCGATACATTAATTATAGCTCAAGTGATATTAATTATTTCTCTTTCTAAGAAGTTTATAGAGAGTTCTAGGCATTCCATGTGTTAATAAAATATATAGAACAATACTAATAATATTGAAAGGAATTCTCTCATTTCATGTCTACTACAATAGAGAGAAGCTCATAATAGTTGATTATGTATGATTTGATAAGTGGGGCATAAAGAAGTAAGTAGGAAATGAAAGGAACCCAGTCAAACATTTTTTCATTCACCTTACCTACAAATTAGTTGACAACGGAAACATCATCATCATTTTAAAAATGTAACCCCAAATTCTAGTATAACTTAATTAATAAAGCTAGAAACTCTTAAATTATGTATAAACTTCTAGTTAGAGAAGTAAGAGAAGGAGATGGAGTAGAATATGGAGTTGGATTTGCGTCAATGTGATTTGGAGTGGATACAAGGATTCCGAGTTAAATTGGAGGAGGTTTAAGATAACAAGATAAGTTATCGGTTATTTAATTTATTTTTTTAAAAAATCAATTCATATTTTTTTTTTTAAATGAAGTTTTTTTATTTATATAATTTAAGTTAGACGACAAATTAACATATCATTGAATTAACATGCTAAACAAACAATATCTTATAAGTAGGGCTATAATTAGTTCAATGATTATTGATTATTATTTAAATAAATTTATTAGGAATAAAAATATTGATTTAATTTTGTTAACATATAACATGTATTGAAAAAAAAAAAAATCATTTTGTGCGCGATAACCTGTTCTATATGATTTTGCTTCTAGCCACAAGCCAAAAAGGGCTGAAAGACAAATGTCCATATTTTGTGGTAGAGACCAAATGCCCATGTAGGCATGACCGACATTTATTTAATGAGGGCCCACTTAGTAAATTAGCTTGTGATTGATTCACCGGTCCCTTCTCAAGTGCGGTCAATTTGAAGGGTGCTGGTTACTAGGGATAAGTAAATTAACCCTAGCATTAATTTGAAATTAATTGAATTGAATATTTTGTTTTAGTTATTGGGTAGTTTAATTTGGTTAGAAATTCTTTAAAAAAATTGCTTCAGTTGGTTTTAGTTTTAATTTAGATTTTAAGAAAAAAAAACCAACTTGAACTAAATCAAACTAAACCAAATTAAATAGAAAAACTCATTATAAATAAAAACTTCATCAATTATTTTTTAAAAATTAAAATCTTATTAATTTAAATGGTACTTATTTGATTTTAATAAAAATATAAAACCAATCAGTCTAGTTCTTTCAATTAGACTATAAATATGCATGTGTTTTTTATTCTAACATATAAATGTTCTAATTTGTTTTTTATTCTAAAAAAATTATCTTTTGCTAAACAATTTCAAAATTGAAACCGTATTCTTAGAAAAATTTAAAACCAAGCTTGTTAACTTCTATGGAAAATCATGAGAACATTGTTTCTTGTGTTCTTTGTGTTCATCATATGAATTTAATATTTAGTTAATTGGAATAATTAGATCTTATACAACTCATCAAAATAAAAATCCAAATTTGCATAACAAGAAAACATGAAAATTTAGATATCTTCAAGTATAGAACACAAAAAGACATGAAATCAACTTTGTTTCCAAGGTCCAAAAACTTTTTAACAGACGATGATCGAAGGAAACAAAAACAAGGGAAAAACCTCTTGTCCCCGGTATCTTCTCCTCTCTCTGTCCCTATCTCTCCTTAGCTAGAAAGCCCACATCCATACACCACCATTTTTTTATTTTTCCTAGGCCTTAATTTCCTTTTCACATCTCCTTCCAGGCTCAAAGGATGGAGGTTGACCCACCTTTCCAGCAGACCTACAAGACCCTCTTGGAAAAAGCCACAAAAGGGGCAGCTGATCATAAAGATGTTGTTGATATCATTGAGGAATGCGAGCTTCCATTGATCGATCTTGGCCGTCTGAATCTTAAGAACTTGGAGAAAGAAAAGTGCAAGTCGGAGATTGCTAGGGCATCGCAGGAGTGGGGGTTCTTTCAAGTTGTAAATCATGGGATTTCGCGTGAGATTTTGGACAAAATGAGAAGTGAACAAGTTAAGGTTTTTAAACAACCTTTTAATGAAAAGAGCAAAGAAGAAAAGTTTTTGAATTTGTCTAGAGGGACTTATCGATGGGGGACACCTACAGCTACTTGCCTTAAGCAGTTGTCATGGTCCGAAGCTTTTCATATTCCTATGAGTGAGATACAGGTTTCCAATGGTTTCAGTACTGTTCTCAGGTAATTGCAAATTTATTTCTTTAAATTTCTATAATTGTTTTTTTCTTCGAGTGGAATTTATACTTTATTTAGTATATCTCTTTTTTTTAAAAAAAAAATTATACTCAATATTTGAAACTTTTATTTCTTACCCTTTAAAATTGAATCCCTTCTCACCTATATGTCTTGACATTCGAACATAAAAATCTTTTAGGTTGAAATATTAAATTTAATCATTCACTTATCATAAGATTTTAGATCACAGATGATTATCTGTAGCTATTGAAGGCGATGAACTATCCAAGAATCAGATTTTGATGGATCACATGGTTTCATTTAGATGCTCCAAATTGAATAAGCAAGTGAAAGCATGGAATCAAATTTATTTTTTTATGCTTACAAAATAGGGAAAATTGTGCACTGCTTACTGCTCACAATCACATACCTTTTAGGTTCAGCTTTCACGTGATAGAGTAGGACTTCTTTATCTTTAGCCTTATCACTGTGAAATGTCTTGGAAACTTTCCTGCAATGCTTAGCCATAAAACTACTGGTACATAATTAGACTAGCAAAGTCAGCATCTGCTTCACATAGCACATCAAGATCATGTAGTGTCTGTGTGTGTGTATTGCATGCATGGCCTGGTATTTGATCAACACAAAGTCCACACTTCCTAACGCGAAAGAAATGTCAAAAGTTGAATAATGAGCTATAAATGATCAGACCATCCCATCTGCAACTAGCTGGATGATATTGTTTTCTGGAATTTGACAGGTCTCATAATTCTAAATAGAAGTGGCTACAATTTTTCTTTGATTTCTAATTAGCCTGAGTGTTAACAAGGTATTTTCTTTCGTGAAAGTTCTTGATGTGGCATAAAGTGGATCCTTGTCAATAATTTGATCAAATTAACACGTGCACCTCCTAAGTTCGATTGGAAAAATTCTTCTTCTTCTTTTTTCTTTGAAAATATGTATTAAAAGGTGCTTTTTTGTGGTTGTCCCTTTTGTTAACAACAACTTTTCTTTCCATAATGTACTTGATGCGGCCTAAAATGGATTTAAGCTCCGTCTCAATAATTTGATCAAATGGACGCATCCATGCATTCATTTTTTTTGATAATTTTCACTTCTTTCCTTGAAATATATGAATTGATAGGTGTTTTTTTGTGATTGTCCATTTTTCTTCTTTCTTTTTCAAATATACTTCCAGCTCGACAATGGAACAATTTGCTACAACAGTTGCCAATCTAGCACAGAAATTAGCTGAGATTTTGGCTGAGAAATTCGGCTGCAAATCTGATTTCATTAAAGAGAATTGTCTGTCAAGCACTTGTTATCTACGAATGAACCGATATCCACCATGTCCAATCCCTTCCGAGGTATTCGGACTCATGCCACACACTGATAGCGACTTTCTCACCATTTTGCACCAAGATGAAGTTGGAGGATTGCAATTAGTGAAAGATGGGAAATGGTTTGCTGTCAAGCCAAACCCAGAGGCACTGATAATCAATATCGGAGACTTGTTTCAGGTAATTAATGGAACATTTTCTTAATAGGAAATTGAATGATCCATTGCACCAAAAGGGCAGAACCAGGCTTTGCTTTGGGAGGCCATGGCACCTCTGAAGTTTTGAAAGTTTTCAATTTGACCCTTAAATGTTTTCGTTTTTTTATGATAAGCACTTTGCACTCCCAAAGATATCATTTTTTTTTTCTCAACCATCCTTTTAACTTAATTTATTTTGAAACTTGTCCTAGTAGCTTTTTCAATTTTAAAACCCTGTCCTGTGAATTCGTTGTTTCATCCTTGGCTACCTACACTAAATACTGGGAATAAAAATTATGTATGGTATAATTTTTATAAATTAATTTAAGCTATTTTTTAACTTTTTTTTTTAAATCATAAGTTTATTTGGTTAGAAATAATTTTTAACTTAATAGAAAGTTTGTTATCAATTGAGTTAAGTTTTTAATTAATTAAAAGTTAAAAATATTAATATTTGACTTATGAATTATGAATTATAATACATTTCTTTTTTCAAAACAAATTGTTTTTAGTCAATTTTTTCTTAGCATACTTTCAAAACAAATGTATTTTAATTCATTTTTCTTTAAAATTACTTATACGAATTAACTTTTAGATATTTATGATTCAAAAGAAGAAGAAAAATCATAAAATCATGCCAAAAGGACCCAGTAATTTACTATGAAATGTTCTTAGCATGCTTCATTCCCTATATACATGCACAAAGAGCTACATTTTCTTAAAAAAAAAAACCTATAAAATATCAACTAATTAGTTGGTGGGCATGATGAAAATTTGCAGGCTTGGAGCAACGATGTTTATAAGAGTGTCGAACACCGTGTTGTCACAAATCCACGAGTTGAAAGATTCTCAACAGCATATTTCTTCTGTCCTTCGTATGATACGGTGATACAAAGTTACTATGAGCCTTCAGTTTATAGGAAATTTAGCTTTAAAGAATATAGACAACAAGTGCAAGAGGATGTTCAGAAATTAGGTCACAAGATAGGGCTCCCTAGGTTTCTTGTATAATACTAAATAAATTTTGTGATTAACTAAGTAGGTTTTCTTTTTCTTTTTTCCAAGAAAGAAAATGTATATCTTTATTGGGTGTTTTGAAAAATGAAAATAATTATTAGCAATTTTCAATGAACATGATTAGATTCTTGCTTAGGGATTCATCCACCAATGTAACTTACATAAAAAAAAATCTCTAAAGGTTTCTTATAACCAAGGCAAGCCATTAAATCTTAAAATGCATATATCCCACATTCTAAACACCGGACAAGGAACAAGAACATGATGCATTTAAGATGAAGTGAAAAAACAATTATTGATACATAGCTTTTGATTGGATTCATGTCTTGTGCTACGTTGTAGATCGGATTAATTTTTTTTAAAATGTAAATGTAAATGTATGTTTATATGATTTGTGATCAACCACAATAATGCAGATCTCTATGTAAATTAAAATTAACTGAGAAGATATTTAATTTGATTAACCGACCTGTTTGGGGTTAGTGGCATCAACGAGGTTGATGACTAACATAATTAATTTAATTAGCTGACTTATTTTCAGCTAGTGATATCAACGAGATTAATGACTAACGTATTAGAATTGACTAGTTGACCTGTTTGAAGCTAATGACACTAACGAGGTTGATGACCAACATATTTATTTGACTAGCTGTTCGAAGTTAAGCTAATGACATCATTGTCATTGACTACCAGGATACTTGATTGACTAAGTTGCCCAGAATAGAGTTGGTAGAATCAATTCAATTGTCTTGTCGGGTTATTAGATGGAATCAAATAGCTGACTAGTGTAATAAAATAATATATTTGTGTTAAAAGTGTTAACTGCAATTTAATGAAATAAAATATAGGTGTATATGGTTTTTTATATATTGTTGAATTCTATTCATTATTAGTAATGTAATGGTAAATGTCCAGGATGGTAAGATCATGGATTTGTTTGGAATGTTTGTAGATTGTCGATGTCGATTCTTGGGATTATTTAATTTTTAGGGGAGATATTGCCAAAATTTTATTAAATCAGGAAAGTTTCCATTTGAAAGAAATAAGTTGAGGTAAATTGTAAGCCTTAGATCTATTTGAAAAGGAGTAAAAATAAATATTGTGAAGGATTATATAGCATACTCTATTTGAAAAAAGAAAAGAAAAGAAAAGAAATGATGAACCATGATGATGACGAATATAGACTGCGTGAGGTTGAACTAGACAAATAATCGCACAAAAAGTTAGAACAACAACATATATGTTAAGAGAACATGAATGTGTATATTAAATGAATCACAAAAGGAAAGCTAAAATGACATATAATGAGTTAAAATAAAACGAGTTGTGGTAGAAAACAAACTAAATACTCGAGAAATTAAAATGACATAAACATATTTGTAAGACAAAGGTGTCATAAATTAAATGTATTAAGAATTGAAACAATAGCGTGAACCAGAGATAGTTGGATACACACACATGTCGCATCTAACATCGCGAAGACTTCTAAAAATTCAATGAATTTTTTTAAAAGAACAAATTTATAGCTTTTAGTTCTTAGATGAGAAATTTTTTATTTAAGGAGTAGCCACCTTTATGGTCACTAGGAACCCTTACTAGTCAACAATGATTTTATGGTACGAGATTGGTTATGCAAAAATAAAATAAAATTATCACCCCTTAAGCGTCCTACTTGAGATATGTTGTATTGTTGGTTTTGTTTTAAATTGCTAAGGGTTTGTTAGTTTATTGATTAGTACTTAAAAGTGCATTTTTATCAAGATTTTATATCATCATTTTGCACTTGAAGTATCAATAACTCCTTAACTAAAGCATGTTTTATAATAACATATCTAATAATATAAGATACCTTTAATTTATGGTAAATATTTATTTTAAATGCAGGTTTATCACATATATAAAAGGATTAATTGATGAGTTTAAATACTGAAATTGAAAGGACAAAGAGAGAGCCAAACTTAGAAAAGAGATGTTGGTGCAGTTTAAACTAGAACACTATTCGGTAATTGCGTCATATCTGAAGCTGTAAATCTCGGATTTATGTTTGCTTTATATAGATGTAAATGTAAGATATAGGCCTACAACTTTCATGGAAGTCCAAGATTTAAAAAGACCGTTTTCAAGTCAAAATTATAGCAACAACGGAGAAGTCCGAATCTGTCTTGCAGCCTAGACACTATTCAGTGTTCAACTATATCTCGAGTTCTAGAAGTCCAAATGACCTCAATGTTTTTTCCTGGAAAGATAAGACAATTTCCTCGAACTTTCATGAGTATAGTTGGTTCCAATTCTGATGTTAGCAATGATGTTTTGTTCAGACAACAAGATAAGGATTTTCACCAAGTCAAGAGTTGACCACCCACTTAACAATTAGTCATCAAATCAATAATTCTAAATTTTGGCCTAAAAAAGAAGGTATTTGCCTTGCATTTAGGCATATTGGTTGTTCATATCAAGATCACTTTCTTTTTTGTATTTTGTAATCTTTATTTTTATTTTATGTTTATGCTTTTCATTTTCTTTACTATAATTATGTTTTTATGTTATTTATTTATGTTTAGCTTAGTTTATTATGTCAAGGTGAAAATGTTTCACTAATGGTGTTAGAATATGTATAATATAAACTCAATATGGACTTCAATGTTTATATCCAATAAAGTTTGTTATTAACATGTCTTATCTTTTTTTCTTACTAATTCTTAATACCTTGTTAAATGGTTAATATAGATTTGTGTTGTATAACACTTGGTACAACAAATGCTTGGCACTTTCATAGTCAACCGTATGATATAACCTACACCTGTGCTATAAAAGAAACTTGATTTGTTGTTAACATAAGTTAGCATCATAAATTCCTGATAATATTTAAAAATATGGTATTACTTAAATAAGATAATTAATATGATCATGTTAAAAATTTATAATGAACTATTAAGGATAAATCATCCGATTGAAACCTCATTTGTGTGTGGTTTCCAGTTGATTAATAAAAAGAGTTTATATTATACTTATTTCTAATACTATTAATGGATTCTCTAACTTTGACATTTGTTTTTATCATTACTGAATCCTCACATTAATCTTATATCTCAAAGTCCTCTTTAACTTATTATTATTATTATTATTTATAATTTATATAGTTAACCTCCTTGTGGTTCGATCCCAGTCTTGTCGGATTATTTATTACTTCGACACTCCTACACTTGGAAGAAGACATCAATCTTTTAGTCGTGTCATTTATGCTATCATTATGTAGTTATATATGACTCAATATATAGCCTCTCTACAATCTCTCTGGTAAGTATTCACCAGCGTGCTAGCTACTGCGATGAACAACACTGCAATATGATTCGCCTCATGTATTAGGAACCACAGAAAAGTACTTAGCAACAGACCCCAAATCAGCTAAACCAACACAGCAACAATACTGCATTGAGTTGTGATCCCATTAATCGTGTTAGACTATTGGTCAGTTAACACCTCCTGATGATGGTCTAACTTTGAAAAATTCATTTTAAATTCTGATATTACCAGATTTAACAGTTTTATCGATGAAAATTTTTATTGGTGTTTATATTAATATTCCATCTATGATTATTTTACCAACGAAATTACAAAATAGAAATTGTCCGTCTAAAAAATATTCATTTATGATTTTTGGTTAGTTTATAAGTCTGTTGTTATAATTTTATTGGTTTTATAGACTGGCTATGGGTGCTAAAAAAAATACCCGCTTTAATTCGTTGATATATTCATAATTGAATTATATTGTCAATAACAGCGTCTATAAAATCTTATACATCATCTTACTGTTTGATTTTTTTTTTTTTTAATTAGGATTTTTTCAGCATATACTGGAGATATATTTACTGATAAATTTAACAAAGGAAAATTTTGGTCACGGCAATACTAACAGAAAAAAATCGATCGATATTTCTACTTGTTTTTGCTAATATTATGTAGTTTGACAAATGATTCTTAATTTAAATATTCTGAGAGTAAGAGTAATGCTATGCGAACAAACTGCTCACATGAACACACATGGCAGTTAATATTTTAGTGGTACGTGCTGCTTCTTCCGAGCTACAATAATCTTCTCTGATGTCATTGAAATCGACTCGGGAGCTCGCTCCAGGATGGCGCATGTCGACGGAGAGTCGATGGCATCGCTCCGGTGGCAATTTTTTTTTTTCCTTTCTTTTCTTCCATCACTTCTCTCTCATTGCCTCCATTTCCACACCAGACCTGGAAAAAATAAAAAATTTGTTGCCATCCTACGGCAGACAGGCCACGATGTTTTTCACCATGCCATTTAGTTTTTTTTTTTCCTTGTTAATGTTAATATTCCATAACCGCATCACGAAAAATGAGATTTTACTGCTCTATTTGGCAACTTAAAGGATTAAAAAAAGGCAATTCCATCTTGATTACTCTCATCCACAAATATCCCAGAAACTCTCGGGGTAATTATTATCCTTAACATTCTTCCAAAGGATCTCTATAAATTCTCTCCATTTTTGTACTGAAAGATGAATCCCATCTCTCACTTACATACACATAATGGAGTTCTGTTCTAAGTACAGAAAGTACCAGGTAGTTTGTCTGAAGCTAGAGACAACATTTTCTCCTCTCCTCTTTTTCTTTCCATTTTCTTGTATGGCATGTAACATCTATTACCTCGGATCTGGTTTAATGCAGCGATTATCAAATTGTGATACACAATTTTTGTCCCTTGTTGGGAAAGGAAATGATAGAATTTTATTACCTTGATGATTTACAGGTTTTGCGGATTATTATCTCAACCGTTTTCATATTGGGATCATCACTAGCTGGTTCAACACTCGCAGAATACCACCAAAATACGGTAGAGTACAAAGCGATAAATTGTCGAAAGCACAGTGCAGTTTTGACAGATTTTGGAGCAGTTGGCGATGGAAAAACATCCAACACAAAGGCTTTTAAAGAAGCAATTAAGACACTAAGCAAGTATGCACCAGATGGTGGAGCACAACTTATTGTACCCGCAGGAAAATGGTTAACTGGGAGTTTTAATCTCACCAGCCATTTCACTCTTTTTCTCCATAAGGATGCTGTTCTTCTTGCTTCTCAGGTATGGATCTTTCCTATTTAATTTTGAAAAAGAATTTATTGCATGAGGCCAACTACCCTGACTCCTTGCTTATAAAAGTGATGGATCCCGCATAATTTAGCGAGGCTCCGGCTAACCTAACATCTAAATTTGTTCTCTATAGAGCAATATAATCTTGATCTCATGTTTACAGGGAGGAATGCTTTGCAAAGTCAAGCTATGAACATGTTAGCTTGTACATTTACTTGTATTCTTGTCGAACGTGAATCGCTGCGATTCTATGTTCATTTCCATCACAGCTGTTTAAAGCATTTCTCTCCTGTAATATGATTACTTCTTTGTAGCTATAAATCACTACATTTTGTATATTTACATGATCATTTTGGCAGGATGAGGATGAATGGCCACTTCTCACTCCATTGCCCTCTTACGGGGGAGTAAGAGAAAACGCTGTTTATGGAAGGCCTGGTGGTCTCATTTTTGCTTCAAACGTAACCGACGTCATAATTACTGGTAATCAATATTCTTAAGGCATTGGTTTTAGATAAATTATGAAATATTATGCATAATTTTTATTTTTATTTTTTCTAAATAATGGGTTCTTATGTACCGTTCTTGTTAGGCAACAATGGCACGGTTGATGGCCAGGGTGCAGTATGGTGGGAAAAGTTCAATGAGAAAAAACTGAAAAAGCTGGAGAGGCCTTATCTGATCGAGATTATGTACTCTGATCAGGTTCAAATATCGAATATAACCTTGATTAACTCTCCGCAATGGCATGTTCATCCTATTTATAGCAGGTTTGACCATTTTAATGTGCTAAACCTTGTGTAGAAGTTATGATAGTTGAGCAGCATATTATGAAAGCAGATTGCATATAATTGTGTGGTTTAATGTTTTTGAAAAATGCAGCAATCTGTGGATTCAGGGGGTGACTATTCTGGCACCGGTTGATGTTCCCAATACAGATGGGATTAACCCAGGTGTGTGCTATTTTCGTATAGCAACATAGATTTTACTTGATGTTTGATGTAATCTTTCGGATTTATCGATGATGGCTTCTCTCGTTTTGTTTTAGATTCATGCACTAATGTTATAATCGAAGATTGCTACATCGTATCTGGGGATGACTGCATCGCAGTTAAGAGTGGATTGGATCAATATGGAATCAAAGTTGGGATGCCTATGAAGCAACTAGTCATAAGAAGGATAACATGCATTTCCCCTAAGAGTGCTGCCATTGCTCTTGGAAGTGAAATGTCCGGTGGAATCGAGGATGTTAGAGTTGAAGATATTACAGCCATTAACACTGAATCAGCTGTTCGAGTCAAAACCGCTGTAGGAAGAGGAGGTTATGTAAAAGACATTTTTGTGAGAAGAATGACCCTAAAGACAATGAAGTATGTCTTTTGGATGATAGGCTCTTATTCGTCACACGCTGATGAGGGATATGATCCAAAAGCACTGCCTGAGATCACAAATATAAATTTCAGAGATATAGTAGCTGACAATGTAACGATTCCAGGGAAACTAGAAGGACTCGGCAAGGGAAATCCTTTTACAGGGATTTGCATTTCTAATGTAACAATGACCTTGGCTGAGAAACATAAAGAACCAGAATGGAACTGCACTGATGTATCGGGAGTTTCAAGCAATGTGACTCCCATGCCATGTGCTGCGTTGCCGAAGAAAAGCATGGATTGTCCCTTCCCAGAAGACAAACTTCCGATTGAGAAAGTTAGGCTCCAAACTTGTTCTGCCACTAGCTAGATCATGCCCCATCCAGCCATTGCGGTTCTCCTGGAGATGAATAAAATAGGTTGAAGTTACTAGACATCAATGAATTGCAGAATATTGTTTGTATTTTGTAAGCCCAAATAAGAGAAATGTGTAAATCAAATAAAAAAAGACTCGCAACTTTTTTTGTGCAGTTCATCAGCTTAATATATTTTATTGATCAAGAAGGATGGATTGAATGGACAAAATTATTGATTTAACTCATGATGAAAGTGACTACAGATGAACAGAAAGTTCATAGCTTCATCTCTACAGATGAATAAAAGATGTCTACAACCTCTCAGAAGTCAGATTATCCATGATCTGTTAGGAACAAAATCTTCTTACACCGGCGTGATTTTCTGGTGGAGATCAATCTTTCTTTCTTTCTTTCTTTCTTTCTCATGTGTACCAAAATCACCTTCACCAAATTTGGCAACAGTGCGACTCTCTTGCTGCGTTTTTCGACGAGATGAGCCATCTCTCCTTTTCGACGATCCTGCATCATATAATCGGACTAATAAACCCAACGTGTTCTGAAGTTTTAAGAAGACAATATTCGTAGTTCTTACATCATCAAGCAATAAGTGGCGAGGCTCAAGCATGTGGATCACATCTCCCATTGCAGGCCTCTGCTTTATATCACGATCAACACACAGGGAAGAGCGAGCGAAAGCATTCGTTTTAGTTCACTGGTGATCAAGCAGTATGTTGCTAGATTTTAGGTTATGATGAATAATCTTTGGCTCGATATCTTCGGGAAGGTAGGCTAATCTTCAGAAGCAAAAATACATATTATGAGCATGAACTAGTAGAAGAGTATAAACATCTGAAGATCACAGAACTTACCCTTTAGCTATTCCTCGGATGATGTTCATCCGTATAGCCCATGTTAGAGGGCTGACTTGTTCAGAAAATCCATAAAGCCGTTAATGCAGATTACCATTATCAACATACTCACTCAAAAGAATTCTAATAGAAGAGAGAAACAAGCAGAAGATTGAGATAAATAAAAATTTAGTATAGATTCTGAAAAGGAACTTATCACGCATTCGGAAAAAAAGAAACGAAAAGTTCATCTCGTGCGACCCTTGCTGTAGCCCTCAGCTTGGCAACTGATGATTAATCATTAGTTCATCAACAAACTACTCAAAATTCTGAAATGCACAATTTCTTTGTTTTCAGTAATCTAGCATGCATGATTTGATGTAATCAATAAATCATATATCTTCTAACAGAGATTCAAAATTAAGCACCTGTTACTCAGTAGCCTTTTTACAGCCACTCCGGTTGCATCCAACATCACTCCGCGATACACAACACCACAATTTCCACTTCCAATCAGATTCTTATCAGCAAAACCATCCGCAACAACCTCAATCTCCTTCAAAGCAATCCGGTCTCCCCTCCATGTATCAGGAACCACAGAAGAGTGACTAGAAACAGACTCCAAATAAGCTACATTACCACTCCATTGAGTTGTGATCGCACTACTCATATTAGACCAGTGTTCAGATGACATCACCAGTTGACGGTCTAACTTTGCATTGTTCATTTGAACCTCCGAAATTCGATGCGACAAAAACCTTTTATCCACGGAAGGAGTAGTGCAAGAATTTTTAAAGTCAAATTTGGATGTGATTTATTTATTTTGTCCACGTACATGCCTCCCCTTCCCTATCATTTAATTGATTCATAAATAGGATATGATAGGATAAATAATTTTTATATAAAATAAAAATTTAATCATGAGGAGTGAAGCTTAATTTGTTAGGTTTTAAGTTTATTTTTTAGAAATTATCAGCTCGAATTTCACAAACCTCAGGGCTACTAGAAACTTACAATCGTTAACTTCAGAGTCCATGAAATTAGTTGAGGTGCGCACAAATTGATCCGAACATCTACTTTAATAATAAAAAATAATAATAAATACACATATCAAATGAATATCCTCACGTGAATTGAGATCTACATTCAAAACCCTCTAAAAACAAATGGATTCTTTAAATTCGTATGATTCTAGTCGTGTCATAATTTGATCAAGATTTAAATTATTTTTAATTGTTTTATGGAAGAAAGTATGAGAGATTTTAGAATAAAAGCAATCGACTTGTGATTCAATAAAGAAAGAGGGATTGAGTGATTACATAATTAGCACAAAAGAAACATAAAACTCAGGTGAAATAATATTTTTATTAATATATTATTGATCATGTATAGTTCACATGACATCATTCATATTCATATGAGACGGACGTTTAGGTTTTTATATATAGATTTGTTCTTATACTTCCAAATGGTTAAATCATGTTGAGTTAGAGAGTAAGATGTTTGATTTTTCAGTATAAAGATTGCTGTAGGGTTTTGTTGATAAATAAGAATATTTTGATGGATTTTTGCATTGAAATATATAAAGATGATTTTGTTAATTATCCCTAAAAACTATATAAAAACAAACTTGGAATAACAAAATAATTGTGAAAAATTTATATGAGGCCAGAAGCCTAAGAATTGATTTTTTTTTTTTATTAATGTGGATGTTTGAGCCATTTTATATGTATCTCGACTAATTTTACGGGTCCTGAAATTAACGATCATATAAACCTCTAACGATTCAAGTATGGATTTTGAACTATAGTTAGCATTGTTAACCCAAATTTAAAAGTACCAACTCAACTTATATAGTTAACAAGATTTTAGATTTGTAGATTGAAGTCATACATGGATCTCTTTGAAATATAGTGATTAAATTTAATTCAAACTAGTAAATAATCTTATGATATATTGATTTTAAAACTAATTTATATCGTGTTTTATTTTTTACATTAAGTTATGTAAAAGGATATATAATTTGCATCTAAAAAAAGGGATTTTCCATTTATTTGTTCTTGAAATTGTTTTGATTAGAAAAAAAATTAAAAGACAAGAAAAAAACGAAAAATATAAAAACAAAAAAACTAAGAACATAAAAGAAGCAGAAGAAATAAACCATAAATATATATTTAAAAATAGCATAAAAAATGAAAATAAAAAGAAAAAGAAAAATCCATGTCCTGCAAAATTTAATTTATTACTATAGACATCTGATTTTTTAATTTATCTGATTTTATATGTTAGTAATTTTTTAATTTTTTAATTTTTTAATTTTTTATGGGTTTTTTTCTGGAAAATTTTTATGAGTTTTTCCACGAGTTTTCATGTTTTTTTTTCTAGGAGTTTCAAAATTAATTTTCCTTCTAGGGCCAGCTGGTAACAAGAAAAATCAAATTGGGCTGGGCCAGTTGGTAACAAGCTATAGCCACATATTTCAATAAAAAAAAATATCAGAACATAAATTTTTTTGGAAAAAATGATTTCTTCTGCCACGTTGGGTCTCTCGAGCCACCGTCTACCACCTCCACCACGCTCTTCCACTCCCGAGCCTAACCCCAAATCTCTCTCCGAACCTCAGGCTCGGAAACACAAAGGCAGCCCTCAACTAAACCGGTGGTCGAGAGCTCGGTCCATTCGGTCTGGTAGAAAACTAGACCGGCTGCATCAGCGAACCACGCAGCGTCTGGAGCTGAATCCACAAGTTCAAAACCCAAAAGAGAGTGAAAAAAGAGAGGTTAGTTCTTTAACGGGGAGTGACGGATATGATGACGTGGAGGCTACTTTTGGGAAGGCTATTTTCATGGTTTCCGACGGAACTGGATGGACTGCTGAACATTCCGTTAATGCTTCTTTGGGTCAGTTCGAGCATTGCTTGGTTGATCGTGGGTGTCCTGTAAATACTCATCTGTTTTCAGGGGTAATCATGAACTTTCACCTTTTCTTTTTAAGTTTCTTGATTGACTTGTCGTTTAATAATTTCGTGGAATTCTATATGGTAACACGAGAAATGCTAGTTTATAGAGTTCAGATTTTAGAAATGCTTATGATAAATAGTGTTACTAAGTGGGTCCCAGTACCCTGCAGTGTTGACTCGGGTAATAAGTTTGTTTGCACATAGCTATTAGACCCGTCCAGATTGGTTAGGTTAGCCTATCCAAGGTTTGTGGATCAATATATATATTCTAAAATAGTGTTTTTTTTTTTTTGGAAAAAAAAGTTTTAAAAGATCAAAACAAGGGTGTTTTGGACAAAAATTAAAAGTATAATCTTTAGGGTTCACTCTGTTGGATTTTCTTTGGGTTTGGCTTGGTCAGGTCAAGGTTAACTCTGTTTGGATTTTCTCTAAATTTTTATACATTCAATTTGAATAAAGTAAATGCTTTTGTATCGAACTGAATGTTCAAAAATTTATTTGATATTATTACAGGAAACAACAGTCTTCTGCTTTTTATCTTCTATTTTTTGGTGAAGTTCTTGAACAACGATTTGCTTACACCTTAGCAACAACACTAGGATTGAACTAATTATGTTGTAGTGATGGTTAGATTGATGATGTGGAGAGGTTAATGGAGATAATAAAACAAGCAGCAAAAGAAGGTGCAATGGTGGTCTACACATTAGCTGATCCTTCATTGGCTGAACATGCTAAACAAGTCTGTAAGTTATGGGGCATCCCAGCTACTGATATACTAGGCCCTATAACAGAAGCTATTGCTTCACATCTTGGTGTCTTGCCTTCTGGTCTTCCTCGTGGAGCTCCTGGTAGGAGTTTTCCTCTTTCAGAGGATTATTTTCGACGAATAGAAGCCATTGAATTCACTATTAAACAAGATGATGGGGCATTACCTCAGAACTTGCACAAGGCTGACATTGTTCTTGCTGGAGTTTCTCGGACCGGGAAGACACCGTTGTCGATTTATTTGGCACAGAAAGGATATAAAGTAGCAAATGTGCCTATTGTAAAGGGTGTAAAATTGCCTAAAAGCCTTTTTGAAGTTGACCCAGAAAAGGTTTTTGGTTTGACTATCAATCCTGTAGTGTTACAAACGATAAGGAGAGCAAGGGCGAAGAGTCTGGGTTTCAGTGAAGAAGTGAGGAGTAACTACTCTGAGATGGATCATGTCAGAGAGGAGTTGGAATTTGCTCGCAGGACCTTTGCACAGAATCCTGTTTGGCCAGTAATTGGTAATGTGTTTCAATCCTTAAATGTTCTACTTATTTGAAGTTTTGAAGATATGCTAGTGACTGAACCTTTATGGTGCTTTTCACTTGTTTGCGATTGCAGAAGTGACAGGAAAAGCAATTGAAGAAACCGCAGCAGTTATATTAAGGCTATACCATGATCGGAAACACAAATGTTCAATGCCACGAATCTCAAAACTCTACTAATTGAAGATTAAAATTTAAGCATATGTATTCAAAGAATGAGATATGGATACTGTATAGTGTTAAGCCCTTCATGGATCCACCATGAATCCGTATTTGTTATGGAATATAGCGAATACAGCAAAGAAGTATACCCCTTCCGTCTCTGTGATTACTGAGAGTTTCTGTTTTTCACTGTAAAAACCATACTATAGATCAGTAGAACTGTCTTATAATTTCTTCTGCTGAAGCCAGGTTTATCTTGTTTAGTGTTGTTTACGTCAGACTCATACTTGTAACATATCATATTACGTTTTACCCTGCACTAATCCTTTAGGAAATTGCTGTCAGTTTTTCAATGATATCGGTGACAGGCATTTGAGGTTTGTCTTCTGATGTCTCCCAGCTTAGATTCTCTATGCTCTTCAATTCTTCAACTTTGAGTGAGTATCCAGTTTATTCAATGGTAGGCATGATGTTAGTGTTCATTTTTAAGCCATTTTTTCTTCTCTGAGCTCCCCCATGAATGCACAATGTGTGGTAAAAGGTGAAAGGCTTCGGGTACGCATGCTTCCGAGCATAGAAAATATCTTATTGACTTAAACCTTACGGTTGTTTGCTGTCTTGATCTTGTTTCACTCACATGAAAGCAAATATTCAAGTGGGATTTTCCAAGAGAGGAAACACAATAAGAAGGCATGAGGCGGCAAAATAAAGGTACAAGAAAGCTAAAGTAACTATATGACCCTGCCCTTCATTAAGCTGTGTAGGGTTGCATAAGAGTAACGCATCATGTTTATCTTCCCTGTATTCTTTAAAGAAGATTCTTCTCCTTGTCACATCATTGTTTGCTCGTCTGCATCTGTAAGATCTTAGTGAGGCCCTGAAAAAAGTTGAGCGCTGAAGAAAGTAGAAGCCGTGGTTAGGGAAGGTCTTCTGTTAGTGTTCGCCTTCACCTTATCTTCTGTCATTCTTTCTGCTATGCGGCAAACCCCCATTGTAAAGAAGCCTATTCTTGCAAAAGGGACCCTCATCATCATCTAATTACATTCATCTCTGTTTCAGTCGAACATCATGCTCCAAGTGTACACTACAGTTATTTCCTCCTTATGGAATATGGTGCATGATGTTGCTGGTTTCAATCAAGGGAATTATCAATCTGTTTTGAGCTTCCCAATTGAAAGAGTGAGGTATATCAGCAACATTGTTCCCATACTCGACCTGTTGCAAATGAAAATACCTAAAATAAATTGCCTGTAAACAAATATCTTGACAGATGATTGATCTTTTGCAGCTTTTTCAAGGGTTGGTAAGCTTACAGTGTGGCAAAGAAGAAAAGAAGCCTTTTGGGATCAAGGACCCAGGAAGGTGATGCGCGCTTGAAACTGTTTCTCCTAATGCATCTGCCTTCTGGGGTGCCATTGATGCTGCCGGTCGTGATAGTGATTTGATGATGAACTTGTGGGCTACTGGAATGATCTAGGGTCCCAACCGTTACCACCGCAGCCTTTTCAGGCGTGCTAGGCCCTATTAAAGCAGTTACAGATCAGTAAACAGTACACTATATAGGTGTAAGCATTTGTTTTTGGGTAGCTAGCATTTTCATCAACTTTCCAATAACAAGTGCACATGCCTTCAACAATGGTGGGTGACCAACAAAATGGATGATGCTCTGTAATCTGTACTTTCTGTATAATTAAACCCACCCATGTTTCATTTCGGTTGACCCAACTGTTTGGTAACATCTCACTCTCACCAACTGTAAATATTGGCCCCATTAACAGTGGTAGAGAGGGTTTGTTTTTGTGCACACTCTAGCTTATCGAGGCCACCTAACCTTCACCAGTTAAACCTAAATCTGTCTTGTTATCCCTATCAGAGCCGGTTTGGCAACACATTGAAGAAGGTAAGGAACAAAACTACTAGAATAAATATCAGTAGTACACATCAAGCTGTTCTCTAATAATTGGAATTTACCCTCCCAAAACTAGAGTAGTTAGAGATTGATGAAAAGAAAATTACTAGTCTATGTTTCTCACAAACACTAAGTATAGCAATCTTAATTTGTTGCTTCTAATGTTTGCTAGTGAATTGCATCTTGGAATTTAGTTATTATCTCGGATAAAAAAGACGGTTTTGAAAATATATATAGATTTATTCTAGAACTGTTTTCGAAACAAAATTACTTTCATGTCTCTGTTTTTTTATTTTAACCAAATGTTTTTTTTATTTCTTTTGTATTTATCATTTTTAGAAAATTAATTAAACGCAACTTAAATGTCCTGAAAGGTTAACAAAATTAACAATAAAAAAACTGGGAAACCTACTGAGTCACCTATAAATCAGCCAGTCTAAAATATATGTAATTTTTTTAAAAGATCCATTTATCATTGAAGAATAGAGACAACAGCATCTACAGCTTTTCTAAAAATCTATCTGAAAATGGTGACATGTATACTATCATAATGACAGCACAACCACCATGGACATGGCCTCCACACAAAATTATCAGAGTTTGTAATGCAAAACTAATACCTCTGGGCGAAGCTGAAGCAACAATAGCCTCTTTATCACAAAGATGAGAGAGATTAGAATGAATCTTCTTCTCGCCGCCGCCACCACCGCCCCGTGGTGACCCTTTTCTTGAAAGGTTCCTCTGCAACTTTTCATTCATAAAAAAAAAAGAAAAAAAGAAGAATCATATAGATAATGATGATTTGACAAAAAGACATTGGATTGTAATGGCATGCGTGTTGCTGAATCAACTACAAACAAAATTATCCACAAAAGAAAAAGGAGAGAAGAAGGAAAAGAGAAAGAAAAAGCAGAAACTCACTGTGATTCTTTGATTTGTATTGATATCTTTATTGATGCCATGAGAGAAACTTTCCATGTCAATAACAAAGCTATCTGATTTCTCCTTTGTGTATTGAAATCCGTCTATACGATCCAAAACAGTGAGTTTTTGTGCTTCCATGGTTTCTTCTAAGAACAACCCACCATCTCCACCAGACGAATCCATATTCTAATCCAAAATCAAGAACCCAAAAAAGAGGAAAAAAGAAGAAGAAGAGAGAAATGGAGGGATATAAAGTTAGAAACAAAAAAAAATTGGTTATTCAGTTAAGGAAAGAACAACATCAATGAACAGAACAAACAACAAAACATTAAAAAAAGGAGGACTCGGAAACCAATAGAACAGTTGCGAAATTTGAAATTTACGAGGAAGAAAAATTATTGGTATGGAGAGAGCCCAGATAGCAAACAAAACAATACTTACCACCTTTGGATTATACACCATTTCCATCACTTTCTCGGGAAAAAAAAAGTATAGAGAAGAAAATAAAGAAGACAGCTTTATTTACAGTGGAGTAGAGTGTCCCAAAATGCGTATCCAATGGGTCAATAATCACTTTCCACCGCCTAATTAAGAGAAAATAAAGACAGACCCCTTATATAAGTCAAGACTTGAGAAAAATATTTTCCTAACACATAAATTATTACAAAAACAATAGAAAATTGTGAGATAAACAAAGGTAACAAAGACTTGTTCTTTTTATTTTATTTTTTGGCAACTACTACAATTCATTAAAAAATGATAGAGAAAACAAGAACCCACAAACCTTAACGGAAGGAAAAATGGAAAGAACTTGTCAGCTAGCCCAGATAGACTTTGTTTGACAGGAGTAGGTATTGCAGCTTCTTCAACAGAACCCTGTTAGAATTCAGTATGGAAAAGGGAGATGCATGTTTGCAAAGTTTGGTTCTTTGTTGATGAACTGCCTTTTAACTACTCTGTGTTTTGTCTTATGTTATGAGAGAGAGAGAGAGAGAGAGCGGGAGGGAGTTTTTCTTTATTCTTTTCCTTTCTTTTTATTTATAATTTTTTTTGGAAGAGGAAGATTGAAAGGAATTCTGTTCAGAAAAGAACAGAGAAGGGATAGCAGAGAAGTGGGATTATGGGCATGTGCTGGTGTTTGCAATGAAAAAAGAAATGAAGACAAGCAGAGGAATTGTATATTGGGGCTTTTCTCTTTGGTATTTATACAATTAAGTTATTTTAATTAGCTGTTTTTTTTTTTTTATTTTAGTTTAACATGGATGTCCGGGCCAGCTTGTGCGCACTTCGACTAATCCCATGGGCCCTGAAGTTAACGACCATGTAAGTCTCCAGTGGCCATCATATGAGCAACTCAGGACTCAAACTTGAGACCACAGAGAAAACAAACTTCTTGGTCCCAAGTTTTTACTACTGAACCACCATCTAGATGATTTTTTTAATTAGCTACTGTTGTTAGCATTTGTTGTTGTTATCGACTTATAAATTAGGAGAGTGTATATATTTTATATAAAGAATCATGAAAAAATAACCATTCTTTACTCTCGTTGTAAGGAAAGATTTTATGTTACTCATGGGAGTAATTAGTGGAATCGGCATGAGTAAATTTATCCATTATAAGTGTTTTCATGCAATAATTTTTTTTTTTTGTTAATTATTCTCTTTATTTGAATCAAAGTTATCAAAGGTACACATGTAAAATAGTTAATTCAAATTAATCTGAATCAATAAATTATATTAATTTTGTTATTTTACAAGTTAAATTAAGTTGATCAGATTACAGATTAATTCATAAAATTAAATAGATCATATCATTTTAATTTGTATTTATTTTTTAAAATTTAGTTCAGATGAAGTTCTCGATTATCACAATGCAAGTAATTAATGTTAATCTCACTAATATTCTTGCCAAATACATTTTTTTCGTAAGATCTCATTAATTGATCGAGTTGATTTCACTAGGAATCTCATAATCCAAATATTAAGAATTATCACTATGATTAGCATTATCTCGAAAGATTAATATATTTTTTTTTAAAAAAAAATCTAAAGCAGGGAGGAGGCTCAAACCGTGGTGAAATTTCTTTCCTTTTTTTTTTTTTGTTTTTTTTACAATTAGAATATTTTATACTATTTTCCATATAAATCCATGAACACAATCTCCTGAATAGAGTCACCACCACAATCTTGAGCAACCTTCATATTACTATTTATTTCGACAGTAAAACACATTAATTTGAATGCGATTCGTTTGATCGATCCCATATCCAAAATAATATCTTACCAATATCCTATGAACATAAGAATTAATATTTTAATTTTTTTTATACATAAAGTCTCGATTATTTTCTGAAATCAATCAAGTTACTCATAGAATATCGACACAGACAACAGCAACGACAGCAAACATGAAAATGACCACCTTAAAATTCATGTATTGTATCATTATTTTTTGAACAGCAATGCTAATCATTCATTAGAACAGATCGATCGATCTGTCTTAGCTCTAGTGGTGGACCTATAATTTCATACTAGATAATGCAAATAATCAATAATCTTGGCTATAACATCAGTGCTTGCGTGCTAAACCTAAAATTCTAGGATATTACACATTCGGCAAGCCTCACCGAAAAGCAATCTTGGCGGCGACAATGACCATGGCATTATATATTCACTTGCTGATTTATCAGTTTTGAAAGCAGGGCTTAATCATTAATAAGTTTATGCTTTGACAATTGATGACTACTATGAATTTTTACTGTTGTTTAAGAAATTATATTGTTTTCCAGATGTGATTATGCTAATGCAATTAATCAATCTTTGAATTTTAATCTTGTCAAATTGAATTCCTCAGCTAGGAAGAATGAAGCACACACAATGTGGTAAAAGTTATTTTTTAAAATATTTTTTGTTTGGAAATGTATAAAAATAATATTTTTATTTTTTAAAAAAATTATTTTTTACATCAACATATCAAAACGATCCAAAAACATAAAAAAAAAATTCTTAAAAAAATCATAAAACATGATTTCAATCACAAAAACAAACAACCCCCGATTTCAATATTCATAAAAAAGTGTAGAGATTTACAATTATTTCTGTTAAAATTTCATAATAGCCATGTTTCGGTGTGCTATTTTGTTTAAATTAAACTATTTTTCAGATAGGGGATTTAGATCATGATTTAATTATTAAACTTGACCTGACTGAATATCCAGGTCATATTCACAAGTTAAGTGAATTAATTTGAGTTGACATGAGTAAATTTAAATTAATATTATTTTTAAGATTTTTGTTTAAAAAGCTTTAAAAAAATTGTTTTTTTTTTAAAAAAAAATCAAACCAAACCTTACTTGAGTTTTGATCTAGTTACAGACCCGACAAATTAACTAAATTTAACCAAGTCAATTTCATCTAATTTAAGATAAAACCCGATCCAAATCAAGTCTTAGATTGATGGGTCATTAAATTAATATGTCGAGCTGAATTTAATAATTTTAGATTACAATGATTAGAGATAAAATCCAAATTTGATAAAATAATTTCATATAATTTTGGTATTTTTTTCTTTTTAGAAACTAGGTTCTTAAAATACCATAAGTTTTTTAATTATAAATTTAAAAAGGAGTTCTATAAACTTTTAGAGTGGAGCCTGAGCCTAGAGCCAACCCTAATGCAATTCACCCCTACTAGTCAGGCCAAAAAACTTGGATAGCCCTCCACCACACACACACACACACACACACACACAAACAAATCCCAAATTCTGTTTTAAAAGATAATCCAAAGGGTCAATTTTTTTTATATACATGCAAGCACGCGGATTAATTTGCATGTGCAGAAATTCCCTTGTTCTCAAAATAGCCTAAGCTTTATCTTCTTAAAAAATAAAAAAATCCTATGGAATTGCTTTTGTATCAAATAGGGGGGGAAATAAAGTATTTTCACGGGATGCAAATGACCTGATTGGCAATCCATTGTTTGATTCGGTGATGGGTCACCACATTTTCTAATAAGGGTTAGACCTCCACCACCACTGCAGACACCAACACTTTACCTCCAATGCTCCTATCATGTGGTTGATTGATTGATTTATTTTTTATTTGATTACAGAAAGAATACTGACAAAAAATCAGAGTATGTAGGAAAGTTCTTGCTTTTACAATTGCAGGCTCCACTATAGCTAAAGTAATGCCATTTAAATTTGATTTCTTTCTTCTTTTTGGGGAAGAGAGAATTTCTTAAAATACCGTAAATTCTTAATTATAAATTTAAAAGGGATTTTTGAAACATTTAAAGGACCTAACAACACAGTGATTTTTAAGATTCTGTTTGTTTTTATGTTTTTAAAATGGTTTTAAAAAAATTTATTTTTTTATTTTTTTATTTTTTTATTTGCTTTATATATATATTTTTGATGTTTTTAAATTATTTTGATGCGTTAATATCAAAAATAATTTTTTAAAAATAAAAAAATATTATTTAAATATATTTTTAAATAAAAATTATTTTAAAAAAACTATAAATACATTTCTAAATAAACTCACTGTGGGCTAGCAACCACAGCTATATTGTAGCTAGCAACGAAGATGCCAAAATATTGATTTATACGGAGGGTAGTATAACTATTTTCAATAATGTAGAATTCTTAAATCTGAGACGGCTAAAGTGAACAAGATTTTTAAAATCAGGAGTGACTAACTTTCTTTAATTTATATTAAAAAAACAGTATTTAAAATAACTTATTTTGCTCATACAAGTGTTTTTAAAATCTTATAAAAAGAGAATTTAATATCCTTAAAAATATTCTTTATCATTGAACAAAAACAATAGATGACTAGGTGAGTGCTTCAATCGCCACTAGATAACTATAACAAGCACATGATTAAAGCAGCTGCGGCGCATGTCAAGGAAGCATTCTTGCAATATTTTTCTACCAAATTCTTCCATTTACAAGGATATGGAGATCGTGCTTATTGCTTGTGTCTTTTCTTAAACCTAGCAGATTAAATAAATAAATAAACAACCCATCTTAATTCTTAAATAAATATATTTAGCAGCACATCCTTGACGACAGGCTAACTATTAGGGGAAACAGCTAGCAGCATTAATGATTGTTGATAATTGGGCATTTCTAAGCGATCCCATTATCATTTAATTATAATACAAAACAATTGACCATTCTGATTTTAAAATTTTTGATTGGATAAGGCATGATCTTTACTCTTCATTTGACTCTAAGCAATGCATCCCTGCAGTTTCATTTTAAAAAAACCCAAAATTTTGATTCGATAAAATATGATTTAAACTACCAATTATGTATACAACTTTCTCTTGAAATCACTTAATTTAATATATTTTCAAATAATTTTTTTTTAAAAAAATAACTATTACTTCAATCCCACATACTATGTGAAAAAACAAACTACCTGACAGGGTAACGCGACCCATCCACCATCAGCTTGAAGCAAACGAGAAATGCCATAGGACAAGTGAGCTCATGAAACCCAAACTTCATATGGTCAAAATTAGCTTATAAATATGCAAACGAGAAATGCCATAGAACAATTTCCTTCTCGTAAACCATGCTGACCGCACCTCCCAGGGACATTCCAGCAGCTTAGATATTGTATTTTAATTTATGTTTGGCTTGAAAAATTATTAATTTAATATATTTTTTAGTAATTTTAATGTGTTAATATAAAAATAAAAAATAATATACAAAAACAAAATATTCTATACATTTTCAAATAAAAAATCAATAATTTGAAAAAAATACCCAACAACATCGTAGGACTACACAGACTTATATTTGTTGAAACAGAGTTTAAACCACTGAAAAATATTAATATTTTTTTATTAGCTAAAACTACGTTTTAACTATCATGACAAACAAACCCTTGCCCAATTTTAAGGAAAAATATTAGTTTTATGTAAAACTGTTTCCATCTAGAATCTGTAAATGTTTTAATTATTTCGGAAGATGCTAGAAAATTTAATCAAAATAAGGATCCTTGTGACTCGTCACTGTCCATTAAAATTTCAGATTAGCCATCTTCTAGGTTATAAAGAAAAGACAGTACATGTATCCAAAGGTCACTCGTCACTGTCCACTAAAATTCCCCATTAGCCATTTTCCAGGCTGCTTTTCATCTCGTATTGTTTAGGAGTATGATTGTAGTTGTTTTTTAAAATATTTTTCATTAAAAAAAGTATACCAATAATATATTTTTTAAAAAAATTATTTTTTAAATCAACATATCAAAATGATTTGAAAATATCAAAAATATATTAATTCAAAGCAAAAAAAAAAATTCAAAATTTTATTGATATATGTATTTATATTTGCTAATATATGGTAGTGGGGTACTATCAAAAAATTAGCAAATATAAATACATATATCAATAAAATTTTGTTGTTGGTATATGCGGTGATATTTACTAACAAAATTGTTTGTTGCTAAATCTATTGGTAAACACCGATAAAAATATTCTCACGGTATTTATCAAGGAAATTGTAGTGGGAAAAGAAAGAATAATAATAATAATAAAAAAGCAAACAATACGATAACGTGTAAGTTTTACAGATATAGTTACCGATGAAATTAACTTGACGTAAAATTCATCCGTGAATATGCCGACGGAAAACTTTTGTCGGTATATACCAACGATATTACGAAGGGTATTACAGTGGGATTCAAGAAGAAAAATCATACGGTGACATGGAATTTCTACTGATAGAATGACCGACGTCATTACTATCGGAATAATTTTGTTGGTCAGTCTATCGGTAATATTTAATTTATGACCTAACTCTTGACCCTCCTTCATTTCTACTTCTTTCTTATGCAATTTTTTCTGCATCAAACAGCCACCCCCCCCCCCCCCCCCCCAAATCTTAATACAATTCAACCTCCCACAACAAATCCAGTTACTACAACACTCGATATGTTAGCATTCGTGTTCTAATTCAAATTTTTTTGAGGATTCTCCACCTTAAGTAAGCAAATATATCTCTCTCTTTTTTAACACAATTTTAAAATGTTATTTTTTTATATATATTTTTATAGTATATATATTTTTTTGGGTGTTTACTTGTTTTATAGTTTTTCCTCAAACAATATTGTTGATATTTATAATTTGTACATGTTAGGGTTTGGTTGAGATTTTGTAAAATTATATTTGTTTGTAAATTGATGAAACTTATGTTGATTTTTTACTTAGATGTTTTGTGATGAAATAAATAATAGCTTATTTAACGGTTCTGTTTTATATTTTGTCAATTTTATTGCTGAGTTGTAATTTCTAGTAATGTGTACAAATTTTAATTTATATAGATAATTAATAATGAATTAAAAGAACTATTAAAATAGATTGAATAAGCTTGAGCTAAATCAATATTTTTGAAAATTTATTTAGTTAACGTAGTTAATTAATACACGTTGTCATCATTATTTTATATAGGTTTGATATAAGTAATGGATGATCATTCATGAATGTATCGAGATTCATCCAAAGGGTTGTGAAGGATGTATTATTGTAATAGGGTTCATGGTTTTATTAATTATGCATTATCTAATTCGAGAAATATTAGTGGTGACAGTATTAGATGTTCATACAAGAGATGTAAAAAATAAAAACTTTATTGATCTAGATGTTGTAACGATGCATCTCTTACAAAAAGGATTCATGAAGAAATATATGTTGGTATGCACACATAAAACCATAGGGTTCTTACGATACCATGGTAGAAAGGATGGTTGTGTCAACTTATAGTGCTAGCAGCGTGCATGGAATTGTAGATGACAATAGTAATCCTTATAGGAATATGAATATGGATACGATGAGAATGAATCAAGATCATACTGGTGAATATCCAATCGTAGATGAAGAACCTAATGTAGATTTAACCAGGTTTTTTGATCTTTTGAAAGATTTTGATGAACCATTATGAGATAGTTATATAAATCACAGTAAATTATTGGTTATTACACAAGTATTCACCATTAAGTCGGATCATGGGTTGAATGAGGCCGGTTATTATAAAATTGTCAAATGGGCGAGAAGCATTTTACCTGAAGGAAATATGATGAAAGAGAACTTTTATGGTGCTAAGTCCATGATGAAACCTCATGGTCTAGGATATCAGAAAATTGACATATGTTCAAACTTCTGTATATTGTACTACCTTGAAAGTGTAGAGCTGACTGAGCGCAATACATGCAAACATTCTTGTTATAAGCCCAGAATTGGTAAGGAAAAGACTCTTGATGCACATATAAACTAAGATGCTTTTCAATTGCACCTAGATTATAAAGGTTATTCACGTCATCAAAGACTATTAAACACATGACATGTCACCAATCATATGATGTGGTGAATAAAGTGATAGTGCACCTTTTCAATGGTGAAGCCTAGAGACATTTTAATAATGTGCATATAAGTTTCAGTTGAATCAAGAAACGTTCGTCTAGAGTTATATACAAATGAATTTAATCCATTTGGATCATTTGCTTCTCTTTATTCTTGTTGGCTAGTTATACTCGCAATTTACAACTTGTCATTAAGGATGTGTACGTCGAAGTTCATGTTTCTATCTTCGGTCATACCTGGTCCTAATAGTCTGGGTTGAATTATAAATGTTTGTTTTTCTGCAACTTGACTTATGATGTATTAAAGAAACATAATTTTCAGATGACGACATCTTTGATGTGGATTTTTTAATTACATCCACTTTTTTATTTGTTGTTTTTTATAACTATTTTTAACTAACAACATTTTTATCTTGCAGGCTATGATTCTTGGATATGAGCGAAGCCCAATGGATCTTTTGGTGGAAACACATGTGTGGAGTGATGAATGCAAAAAAATGATGTAACAGTTTGTGGATAGTTGAGCTCAACACTTTGTGGTATGTTGGTTTTCAACCATTTTTCCCCCTAAATTATTATTTACTTGAATTTGATGAATTTTTTTTTTCAGGAGACATACAACAACCGGTTGAATGAGAGATATGAGGACAATCCTTCGATCTACCTGGATATCAATCCGGATTTGTGGTTGGAGGCAGGATCATATAGTGAACCCGATAGGAATCAGGTATATGAACTCTCTTACACTACGATTGAGAACTTGCGGATGAATTATAGTATTTCGATTGTTGGATTCTCATAATCGGTCCCGAGCACTCAATCACTAGAGTTTGCGGCCTTGTTAGATCAAGGAGTATATGAACATACGACCCATCTCAATAAAAAATATGAACAACTCACTACAAATTATGAAGAACTTTGCCAGGTGGTAATGGAGATAAGATCATAAATAGGTGGCACATGTGCACCCCCTAATTGGCCTCACGATCTCGGTGATGACTAGACTCCTCCTACTCCTCCTCCAACGCTACCTCTAATTTAGTTTTATTGTGTTTGAACGTACATATATTTAAATTTTTAATAAATATTTGATTTTTTTATATTATTTAAATTATTTTTCTACTTTTTTTCAATATATATTTTTTAAAAACATATTTTAAATAATTACTAAGAGTATTACTGACAGAATAACTCTGTCGGTATATTTTAGAGAGTTGAAAAAGAATTACAACAAATGTTATTGCCACTATTAACTCATCGATTGATTAAGTTGGCTTGTATATGCCAAGGAGTTGAAAAACAATTGCTGCAAATGTCACTACTACTGTTAACTCACTGATCGAATTATCGATGATATTTTGTTGGTGATATGTAATTTTACCGATAGAATTATATATTTTTCTCATGTCGGTGATATGTTGAATTGTACCAAAGGAATTACCGATGGAATGAAATGAGTAATTTTTTTTACGTGCATTTTCCATCTGTAAAACAATCAATAAATTTATTAACGATAAACTCATCGACAGACCAGAAATTACAGAAGAGTGTTTTTCTGATGGACAGTGTCCATCCATGATCCCATTGATAAAATAATCATAGATAGATTGTTAGTGTAAATATTAACAGAAAATTCTTTTGGTAAAATTATTAAATTTAGTAGTCGGAGAAGAATTCGTACTTGATAATATAATTATTTTGATTTTTTATTTGGTTTTTGGGGAGAGGTGATTTCATAAAAAAACTGTATTTTTTTTAATTATAAATACGGAACCTTCCTATTCTAAGAAGAAAAAAAAAAGAGAAGATAAATGGTATTCAAACTCCGAAGAGACATTTTAGGTGTTAGAAGTTCGGTGAAATGTTTAATAGTTGCAGACTTTGAGAGAATTCACACTGAACAATTTCTTCTGTTCAGTTGTAACATGTCCCCAGAACATAAATGATTCATCGCAAAGGTTAGTGTTTCGAAAAGTTATTCGGTTTGTCTTCTTGCTTCATAAAGTGTGATCATCAATGCAACTTGTGTTATTGTTGACTAAACAGGCTCAATATGTCATTTTGAGGGCTATAAAATTATCACTTGACTCGTATAATTAAGGGTGCTATTAATTTGCATCATTATTATTTAAAAAAAAAATGAAAAACAAAATTTCATATCTAGAATAATAAAGGGACACCGATCTAGTTCAATATGAAATTTTCTTTTTGGAGACCCTAGCTATAGATTTTGGAGAAGAATTAACTTGATATATATTTATTTCTTTTAGTAGTAAAGACGGTGCTTGATTATTTTTAGACTATAAATTGAAGGTTTGGCTCATTCTTTCAACCATGATGGCTGTAACTAGATTCACCGAAAGGCAATAGGGTTTCAATTGTTGAACAAAAGATAGTAATAATTGAAGATGTGAAATTCCAACCTCAAAGCCTCAATTCTGGTAACTAATTAAGAGGCATCATGGATTTGTTTTTAATTTTTTTTTTCAATTTTTAATCCCAAAAGATGGTTTCCACCCCAAATAAAGACACAAAGCTAGCAAAATTTACAGCTGCTTCCCAAAATCAACATTGACAAAGTAGCTTCAATCTATAACACGCTGGAGGCCGACTAGCCATTGTAATTATTCCGTCTTTCAATTTTCGGTCCCCCCTTTCTGGAGATTATCAAAATTCAAAGGGAATATAATATAATAAAACAAAACTATACTTGTACATCACATGGGGAACAACCCTAAACCAAAATGAAAGGAGTGATACTGCAGCCACATCGCAAAATCACACAAGGGTGGATTCTCTAGAGCATCCCATGCATGGTTTTGTCAAAATGGTGTAGCTTGCCTGCCCCTTAAGACACGAAAAACCTACACCACACCTTAAGTCATCCAGACATATCGTCAATCAAATCAAACCCAATCTTTTTTCGCATCATGGGATTATCTATCAACGATTAAATACCCAGAATCAAGTTTTAAAATAAACAATATATACAGCAGAAGATCAAGAATTCTCACTAAATAAATAAAGACATTGAAAATGTTCGTACAGTGTTTTCGAAGCACTTAGGTGCATACTCTATCATATTTACCATAACCGTGGTATATACTATCAACGATGCTGCATATTTTCAAAGTATTTTCTTCAGGATTTTTTTTTTTTTTTTTTTGAAGAGGGAACATGTGTATCTGGATTATTACATAACATATCACTTGATTCTTAATTGTGTCCCAAAACAATTAACTTTATCGTTTTCATCTTCAATTTATCGGACATGATCTCAATCAGGTTCTTCCACCTAAAATCATCACAATTTTTACCCGAGCATGTGAAATTCTCTTGAAAAAAGCGTCAGTGTATTGCATAAGATAATAATGATGGTAATACACATGGATGTGAGGACTAAATTGAAGAGCATATCGTACTTTGGGAGCCAAGTGAAAAGATTTTTCATTTTAAGAACCTAATTAATTAAAAATTAGTAGATAAGTTGGAACTAGTACAAGGTTCTTACGTTCTTCAATACTTTAATTTTTTTCTTTTAGTTTAACGAGGATGTTCGGTCCAGCTTACGCGTACCTCGACTAATCCCACGGACCCTAAAGTTAACGACCATGTAAGCCTCCAGTGGTCAATATATGAGCAACCTAAGGCTCGAACCTGAAACCATAAAGGAAACAAATCTCTTAGTTCAAGCTCTTACCACTGGACCACCACTTTTATATATATATATATATATATATATATATAAAAGGTCCATGATCTCAAGTCGGGCTGCCATAATATTAAATATCAACCGGAGCAGTTGTGGTTAATTAGGCTTCTAAAAAGTCAAAAGAAAGTAATTAATTATAAATGCTCACAGGATATTTACAAGTCGCTATTAATTTCCTTTTCTATGCTGGTTTCTCCCTCGCCGCATGAGAACTCCTGGGTGGATTACTTTCAGTGGAAGTAGATGTTAAGTTTACTTCTCGTGTTTTTTTATATAACGTTGCTTCGTAATTAAAAATTTAACAAAATATTTTTTTATTTTTAATATTAACATATTAAAAAACACACAAAAAAACAATTCAATACATTTTCAAATACAAAATAATTAAAAAATATTTTTAAAACTACTACAATTCAAAACAACACATTCAATTCATTCCGATATCTGTGTCCTTAACTCTATTCTTTGCTGATGTAATTATTACACGTGACCTCCTTCCAAGTTGCATTTTTTCTGAATATCGAAGTCAAATATTTTCTATGTATGTCAAGAGAAAACCATATACTAATATTTTTCCAAACTAAAATATAGCAAAATTTAATCCCCTAATGCACTTCATATATATATATGGTATTATGCAGTGTTCAGCGCGCATATATATATATATATTCGATGATATAGATTAGCCACAAGATGATATGGGAAGATACAGTTTTTTGAATAAAAAAATTTAATCTTAGTTAATAAATAAAATGATTTCAAAATATATATTACCATTAAATAAAAAAACATATTAACTTGACATAATGTTTAGTTTGAGTCCGACTACCTAGCTAGTGATCCTATGCAAATCCAACACTGTCCCCCCAATGAAGTTCTCATCCAATGACCTATCGACACACATGTCCACTTTCTCAAACACTGCCTACTACGTACACAAGGGGCGGAAAGTCTGGAGAAGGAAGCATGCTGTGGAAGGTATCATTATAGCCTCCACTTAAAAAATGACAATAAAAAGCATGAGGTAGCTTCGTGGATGGTGGAGAGTGACGGGAAGAGATGATATTATTTTTCAGTTTGAAAATATATTTGTAATTATTTTTAAAATTATTTTTTATATAAAAAAGTATTAAAATAATATATTTTTTTATTTTTTTAAATTATTTTTGATATTAGCACATCAAAATAATCTAAAAACAATAAAAAAAAATATTAATTCAAAGTAAAAATAAAATTTAAAATTTTTTAAAAATATTTTTGAAATGTAAAAATAAATAACCTAATATCATATATGCTCTATCAAATATGATCTTGGATTGGATATTGGGGAGCCAATACCATAATCAACAAATAATTATATTGTGTGTAGGGTACAATATCAACCATCGTTTGATTTGTACTTTGCAAATCAGTTTACCAAACCATTTTATATTGCAAGTGCAGTTACACGTCACTTTGTATGATTCAGCTAGTCGTGCTTTTTCTTGAAGACTCGACTGAATTTATGTGTCCAGCTGACTGTTAATCATCATTGCGTGATGTTTAATAGAAAAGTTCATATATATATCAATGGATTGTAGAACAACTTGTGTTTTTATCCTTTGTTCCTCCAATAAAACCTTTTACTTGAACGTTTCTTTTGCGAGAAAAAGAAGAAGAAAGAAGAGTTCATGGATTAGATTGGTTTGCTAGATCTTTCGAGGCATTCTAAGTTCAAAGTGGCAACAATTTAGGATATGGGAAAAGTTGAAGAACCAACTCATTTCAAGTTCTATTTAGAGATTGACGCTACAAATTTAACCAAAGTAAAGTAGAAAATGACATATGCTGTCATTATACAATGAGATCATGCAAGCTAAGATACGCGTAAGTTTTTTCAATCTGACTTTTGCGTGGAGTAGAAACCACCAAGAGACTTGTGCAAGCACTCTAGCTAGGGTGTGGTAGCCTACGTGCCTAACCCTCTTCCATGGCAAAGAAGGGAACACCAATGGAAGATCGAATCAAATTATTCTCTTTGATATTTTCATCCTAAGAAAGGCCCAAATACTCTTTAAGAACTGTGGATTTACTTTAAGTGACGTTTTCGAAGGTGACAAATTCCAATGTTTTTTATTGGAATGATTTTCTAGCACAAACTGTCCTCCGTGTTATGTTTTTATGTGCGTTATATATATATATATATATATATATATATATATAGAGAGAGAGAGAGAGAGAGAGAGAGAGAGAGAGAGAGAGAGAGAGAGAGAGAGATCAGAGAGAACACATCCAAAATTGCCCATTTGTATATGTTGGTGATGATGGTAATGTCCTTATGCAAACATATACAACATAATAATAATAATAATAATAATAATAATAAATAAAGAATTATCTAATAAAGAATTATTTTACAAAAGAAGTAGGAATATTTCAAAATATCGAATCATTACAGTGTGCATGTCCATCAAACAGGGGGGAATATATAACACTAGGGGTGTATATAACACTAGGGGTGCTCTTATGAAGGGTTGGTACCTATAATTATTTTTAATTTTATTTCAGATATTTTATAAATTATAAACCTGATTTATTTTAAAAAAATTAAACTCCAGTAGGTTAGATATATCAAGTTAAACTAAGATATCTAGGAGGTGAATATATAAATCTCTTTATTCTTTGAAGATTCTAAAAAAATTTCACTTTCAAAAACATACAATTATTTCTCTTTAATTATAATTGATATTGCAATGTGTTTTACATTATTTTAAACATAGCTAGCACTTAACTTAAAAAATGATATATTGAAACATGTGATAAAAAAATGATATATATAAAAAAATAAAGAGAGAGAAGGACAAAAAAATATTTATATTAAGTATTAGGGTTGCTTATATATTAAATAAATGTTAATTATGCGGGTTGGGTCTTGTTGATGGCTTTTAAGAATCTCAACATATATCTAACTTGTAATATTTATTTAT
The DNA here is from genome assembly GCA_018804465.1 of Populus tomentosa. Classification (NCBI taxonomy): domain Eukaryota; kingdom Viridiplantae; phylum Streptophyta; class Magnoliopsida; order Malpighiales; family Salicaceae; genus Populus; species Populus tomentosa. Next base: position 1,510,175 of record CM031975.1, read on the forward strand.
TTGGTTTTTTAATTTGCTATTATTTGTAATATCCACAAATCACTTTGTTTTTATAACACCCCTGTATAACACTAACTAAGCCTAGTGGATTAATTTCTCATTTTTTATCTTTCGCCAGAAAACACTGTATGTGAATATTTAGTCATGATTTGACACATCTGATCTCTGGAAATTAGAAATCTAAGGTATGTTAAAAAAATGTTCTAAATTTTTCAAATAAAATAAAATTATTAACAATTTTTCTTCAGAGAACGAAGAATTTTCTCGTAAATAAGAGGGTAGAAGAAGAGTAGATGGGCTCAAAAAAAAAAAAAAATAGCATAAACCAGTAGGCAGGTTTCCCTATCAGCTATGGGCCTCTTTAGTTTTGGATCTAATGCAGTTCGTCTTAGTTTACAACTGCTGGCCTTGTTTGGGCTTCTAAGAAACAGAATATATTTAGAAGGTTCTCGCCTCTTTCCTGCAATTTTGGCTGTTTCGCAAAATATATAATTTTTTTGGGGATGTTCTTCCTTTTTGATTTCTTCTTATTTCTTTTCTTTCTTTTTTTTTATCTCGCACTTCCTTTGCTGTGGCTTTTGTATCTTCTGGTTTCTTGCCTCTCCATAAGCAAAGAAGAAAACAAAGGAAAACCACAAAAAGAATTAACGCCTCTCTATATAAGAATGTTAAATTGACATGTATGTGTTTATATTAAGGTAAACATGTACTCATAAATTCGCATATAATTATACTATTATCAATATTCACATAAGATATTTTAATAATTAGTGTTAAATTTACATTTTAATATATGAAATGCTAAATCTATTAATTAAATTCCCTTTCCTTCGAGAAGTTGGATGCAAGACTTAGGAATTAATCTTTTGAAGAGACGGTAACGAGCTACTTCACGATCAAATGAAAGAATGAAAGTTCAAAAAAGAGATTAGAGTTTAAAGAAAACCCAAGTAAATTAAAAGGTTTTAATGTAGAATGAAGGGTTTTTGGTAGAGAAAGCCTTAAGAATTTAAAAAGTACAGAAAGCGGTAAGAAAACTGAAAAGAAAGTGGTAAACTTGTGGAAGTAAACTAACACTTAACATTTTTTTTTTAAACTATGTTCTTTTCTTGTTATTGCAAGCCAAGAAGATTAATTATGACCAGGACAAGTTGATTTCTGTGTTTAGAAGTAGAATTTTAGCAGTAACTGATAATGAGATCAAAGATGTCGGCAAAATTTTATTCAGCAGACATTAGCCTGACGTTATTGCACTATATATCTGACTTTGTTAGAATCCTAATTAGCCCATGTGGCATTTGAGAGAAGCCACCATCGTGTCGAGGACCAATTGGGATGTTTTTGAATGAGAAAAATTGCTCATTTTGAGCAAGGAATTATTAAATTTTCATGGCAAGAACATGTTGCCGCCCGCCACAAGGTCAACTGTTCATGCACAAATCAAATTGCTCAGATGAGCAATGAATTATTAAATTTTCATGGAAAGAACATGTTGCCGCCTGCCACAAGGTCAACTGTTCATGCACAAATCAAATTGCTCAGATTTTGATTGTGTTAACTGTTCCTTCACGCCCAAATAAAATTGTTCAAATTTTAATTGTTTATAGCTTAGTTGCTTGTTTTATAATCTGGCTTCTGATAGCAATCCCATGCAACATTTCTATTCTGTCACAGATTCGAGCTTTCTTTTTGTATTGCAAAAATAATAATAATAATAAAATTATGCCATTATGATCTTATAACAATTAAGTCTACATCAAATTATAATATAATTTGCACCACCATAATATTAAAATATCAAAACTAAATAATCTAATTAATTTAATTTCTTAAGGGAATAACACATGAGATGTCTTGTAATCACAGCTTTTTCCACGAAATTGTCAAGGCTAATATAAAAGAGTTGGCATGTTTCCTCGTGCCCTCATCAGAAAATTGAGGTTCACAAGATAATTTTTGTTCTTGAAAAAATACTACATTTTTAGTTTTTTTCTAAAATAAAAAAATAGATCTACTGGCTAGAAACTAGTCAATCGATTCAAAAAAGATCAATCGGTTAAATTGTTATAATAACCTTTTCTTTCTAGAGTAAATCTTCCATTGCTTAGTTTAATTTCTTTATTATCTAAGACTTGAGACCTATAAATTGTCAGAAGCATAATTAATAAGAGTAGAGAGGAACAAAAAAAATAAAATTAATAAGATTGTTTTCCTCTCAAATCTTCTTTTTATTCTTTAGGTTCAGGCGAGTTTAGATTTGGTTGGGTTTTGAGTTAGGTTTGGACGGGTTTGACAATATCCATACTCTATCCATTATCCATCGGGTTCAAAAAATACCTATCCATTCGGTTTGGGTTGGGCTAACACTCATTGGATTCAGATTAAATTGTCATCCATATTCAATTACAGTTTCTTATATGTTTTGTTATTCATTTTTTTTACTTATTTTTTTATTTTTTTCATGGCATTGTTGGTGAAGTTTTTTTAGCTTTCAATTTCATCTTTCAATTAATTTTTTTGTTGTTTTAGTTTTTCCAATTTGTCTGTCATTCTTTTGATTTATTTTTTCTTTTATTATAGCTATTCTTCAATTCAATTTAACCCTTCAATTGAAATTTTCTATCCATCTGATTAATGTTTTTTTTTTCACCCTAATTGTTTTTAGATCCTTTCATGTAATTGATTGATTTTTCTTAGTTTCATCTTTTGATATTTGATTTGTCGGGGATTCAAATCATTCTACATTATCTTTTTTAGTATTGGTTTTATGATTATCTTGATTTATTTTCTATGAGTTTATCATGATCTTATGATCTAGATCATGCATTTTTCATGTCTTTTTTCATCTATATATTTTTTTGTTTTATACAAATTAATTTTTTTAAAATATTCATTTTAAAATAATATTACTGATATGTTCAGGCTTGCATAATATTTTTTATGACGTGAGTTTATTTAGTCAATTTTATTTGTATTTATCTTTTAAGTCGTTGGATTTTTAGGGTGTGAATTTATGAATTTAAATAAATAATTTTGGTACATATAATTAGATGAATGTCTCATTTTATATAATTAAATATTTTAATTTATATTTATCTCTTAATTTTTTTATTATTAATGACTCTTCTCTATTTATTTTTAAAAAATATCATCCATCGATTTATTTATTTAGATATGTGTTCAAATTTTTCAATTTACATTCTAAATTTTTTCAATAATTTTTTTAAACACATTAAATCAACTTGTATATCCCATCTTTTTCCAATATTGTATTTTTTTAAAAAAAAAAATTATAACCCCTGGATAGCTATTGTACATATAGAGAGAGAACACACCCACCATTTTGCTGTACTTGTCTTGAAAAGTATAATGAATCAATTGTACCTGTCGGTGATGTCCTTATGCATACATATACACAACAAAATAATAATAATAAATAAATACATAAATAAATAATTATCTGATAAAGAAGTATATTGTAAACAAAAGAAGTACGAATATTTCAAAAAAGCAAACCATTATAGCGTGCATATGTCCCTTTATAGAGTGGGACAAATATAACACTGACTAAGCCTAGTTAATTTCTCTTATTTTATCTTTGGCCAGCAAATACTGTATGCGAATATTTAGTCATGATTAGACACATTTAATCCCTTTAAATTAGAAATCTAACGTATGCTAGAAAAGTGTCCTGAATTTTTTTAATAAAATAAAATTTTGAACAATTTTTTTTCTCATAAATAAGATCGGTTAGAATAAAGAATTGTCTAAAAAATATATCATCAACCAGTAGGTCGGTTTCACTGTCAGAGCTGGGCCTCTTTAGTTTTGGATCTAATGCAGTTCGTTTTATTTTTCCTTTTTGATTTCTTCTTTTTTATAGCTCTTGCCTTGCTGTGGCTTGTTTGTTGCTTCTGGTTTCTTGCCTCTCCATAAGCAAAGAAGAAAGCGAAAAATTTCTTCCGTTTTATTCTTGCCTCTCCGTAGCAGCAGCATTGTTTCAGCGCACCAAAACAGTTGTTTCGACATACCAAAATAATTGAATTAAACACCAACACCAAACATAACTTTGTTCCATTCCCACATAAAAAAAAATCATGACAAATTATTTTTCAAAAAATAATTGAACCACCATCCATATCAATAATAACAAATGCGCAAGAAACAAAGATAGAAGGGTAATGATTAAAAGATTTCAAGATGAAGTTTTTTTTTTCAATTGATTGACTAATAAATCTTGGATATTTGTGATTCGATGAAAAAAAAAAACCAAGAAACAGGCAACAACTTCATATATTAAAATAATAAGAAATAAATTTTATAAATTAAAAAGTTGAATGAGAATGAAATTAAAAAATATATATAATTTTATATATTATCTTAAATAAAATAAATAATAATCAAAATAATAGATATCAATTTTTTTAAGAAAAATAAAAGATGAAGAAATTAAAATAATAATAATAATTAACGTTTCATAAATTATTTCAAATAAAATAAGTAATAATCAAAAGAATGAGGATCAAATTTGATAGATAAAAATTTTTAATAAAAAAATAATAAGAATAAAGCAAATAACAATTATAAAAATAAAGACAAAAGTTAATATAAAAATTAAATTTTAAGAGATGAAATTGAAAAATAAATATTCAAAATATATATATATAGTAATCAAAAGTTTGAGGATCAATTTTGATATAATCAGTAAATAATATAACATTTCTAAATTTTTTATAATTTTTGAAAAATGTTTTCCGTCCAAATTTTACAGGAAAATACTTTCCTGAAAAGCAAGCCAAATTTTTCTTTGATTGGAAAGTATTTTTCATTCATCAACTTTTTTAATGACAAACAAACACAAGAATGTTTGAAAAATAATTTCTTAGAAACCATTTTTTAGAAAACAAACATATATATATATATATATATATATATATATATATACACATAAATGTGTTTGAAAAGTATGATTAACGTACAGAGTAATGCTCTTCTCTTGTGAAAAACGAGTCAATAATGGAGTGCTTTGGAGGGTTCGTACCTCAGATTAAATATTCATGATCATAGTGGTTAGTTTGCAGTCTTTTAAGATTCTTTAATTAGATGCAACCTAGATAAATGCATGCCTGCAAGAGCTAGACAAAGGAGCAGATGGACATGGTTGTTGTAATTAAGAGAATAATTTAAAAATATTCTAAACAAATTAGGATTAATTAATTCCAGTAAATGTTTGTAGGCGTGTGTGTTTGAGACAGAAAGACAAATATCCATGCAATTTTTAAAACAGATTTGTCCAAATCTCATTTAAGAAAAAATAAAAGTTTTGTCCCATTCAACAAACATATTAATTAGCAAGGAGTTAGTTGAAAGAGATATATTTCACTCCTTAATCTTTTAGATTTAAATTTTGAAAATAGTATTCCGAAAAATTTATATAGATTCATGTATATACAATATACCAATATAATGAAAGATGTGCCATCAAGATCGTGTTTTTTTTTTTTTTTAATCGTTGGATCGATAAATCGCACCTGAAGTTATATATTTTGCAATAAACGAATACCTCTGCGTTATCAAACAATATTGATCTTTTATATTATTGCAAGCCCAGAAGATTAATAATGTTCAGGACGTTCAAGTTGATTTCTATGATTAGAAGTAGTAAGAGATAATGAGATCAATGATGTCTTAACTTTAAAATTAACTAAGGAAAATTTTAGTCATTAGCATGAAATATATGTTAGAGAATAATATAAATTATATCTTGATACCTCACATCATAGTTTATTTGATTAGGTTGGGATTGTTCTTTGATACGGTATCAGAGCTTTGATGACTAGGCGGTCACGAGTTCGAATCTCATCATCCGTATTTATTTGATAAAAATTAAACAAAAAATAATGTGAACCTATGCAAGTTTCAACCTCAAAAAGCTTTCATTTAGGGGGATATATTAGAAAATAAAATAAAGATTTCATTTGAGGGAGAATGTTAGAAAATAAAATAAATTATATATTGAGACTTCACTAAATAGTTTAAACTATTAGGTTGAGATGATTTTTTGACATGATATCAGGGTCTTAATTATAATTAAATGATTATGAGTTTAAATTTTATTACTCATATTTATTTAAAGATAATATAAACAATATGTTTCTATCTAAACTCACATCTTTAACAAAGTATACCTGAAGTAATTGCACTATATACCTAACTTTGTTTGAATCATAATTAGCCCTTATGGCATTTGAGAGAAGCCGCCATGCATCGCGTCGACGGCCAATTGGGATGTTTCTGAATTAAAATATTTGTTCCTTTCGAGCAATGAAATCAAACTTTCATTCCAGCTACTAGATGGCTTGGACATGTTACCGCCAGACACAATTAAGTTAGCTGGAATTAAAATCAATTTTGATTTCATTGTCGACATTCCTTCACGGATCATTGTCGAGCTTTCTTCTTAATATTAAAAACAAAATGATCTTATAACAATTAATTAAGTCTACGTACACCAAATTAAAATATAATTCCCACCACCATATGATTAAAATATCAAAATTAAATCATCTAACGGGTTTAATTCTTAAGGGAATAACATATCAAATGTCTTGTAGGCTTATGATCAAGGCTAGTTATAAAAGAGGTGGCATGTGTCCTTGTGTTCTCATCAGGAAATTGAGGTTCGCAACATAGTCATTGTCTCTAATTAGACATGGATAGTTTAAAGCTTTCTTCAGGTTTAATCTTTATTCAATTGGTTTTGCTAGCATTTGTCTTTAACTCGGCAAATGCGCAATTGAAGGTAGGGTTTTACAAGGATTCATGTCCACAAGCTGAAGCTATTGTGAAAGGGGTTATGGATCAAGTGTTGAAAGTTGCTCCTAGTCTTAGTGGCCCTTTGTTGAGGTTGCACTTTCATGACTGCTTTGTTAGGGTACGTAAGCCATTAATCCATTTCTGATCATTTGAAATTCTGAAACATTTTATGCTTTTTTGCTTGAATTATAGCAAAACCCTTACGATCACTAGCCAATTAATTATTTATGTCTACAGGGTTGTGATGCGTCAATTCTTTTGAACTCTAGTACTGGCCAAGCTGAAAAAGATTCACCTCCAAATTTAAGCCTTAGAGGATATCAAGTTATTGACAGGGTCAAGGCTGCGTTAGAAAAGAAGTGCCCTGGAGTGGTTTCCTGTGCAGATATCTTGGCCATTGTGGCTAGGGATGTCACGGTCGCGGTAAGAAATATCTTTCAAATTCATTAGAGAGTTTCTTTTGCAAGCAAAATGCTTGTATTTAACAAAAATTTATCCTCTCAGACTTTGGGACCATCCTGGCGAGTTGAAACTGGAAGAAGAGATGGAAGGGTGTCTAACTTTTCAGAGCCTTTAACAAACCTGCCACCATTTTTCGCAAACATTTCTCAATTGTTAACACAATTTCGTTCTAAGAACCTAAGCAAAAAGGACCTTGTAGTGCTCTCAGGTATTTAAACATTTCAAGTTCAGTTTCTTCATAGAGATTCTTGAAACAAGAAATTGAACTTGAATAACTCTATTTATTCTTCCTGGCACGTAGGTGCGCACACCATTGGCACTTCTCATTGCTCTTCTTTCGATTCTCGGCTTTACAACTTCACCGGAAAGGGTGACACTGATCCCACACTGGATTCAGAATACATAACACGGTTGAAGAAAATATGCAAGGCAGGAGATCAAATTACGCTAGTCGAAATGGATCCTGGAGGCGCCAGGACATTCGACACCAGCTATTATAAACTCGTAGCTAATAGAAGGGCACTTTTCCAATCTGATGCAGCTCTCCTTGACAACATTTACACAAAAGCTTATGTTAAACTTCAGTCTGTTACTACCGATGAATCCACTTTCTTCAAAGACTTTGGTGTTTCCATGAGAAAAATGGGAAGGGTTGAAGTTCTTACTGGTAAAGCTGGTGAAATCAGGAAAGTTTGCAGCAAAGTTAATTAACTAGACAAAGTTTAGTGTCATTATGGAATATATTTTTCTTGTGTGCATGGAAAGATATACATGGCTAATGCCATGCAATAATTGTATCAAGTGTGGAAAGCAATGATTCATTAATCAATAATAGTAAGCGTAAAATAATGTTTTTTTTCCATTAATTGTAAGACCTTATAAGCTTTCATATGAAGTCTTGCTAGATTAGTTTTTTATTCTCTTTTATTAATTTTTGTCTAATTGTTGTGCATGCCAACCTCTCAAACCCAATGAAACTGCATCCATTCAATTTCAAAATTGGACGGGCCATTAATGAAGCGATACCGTTTAAAAGTAGCTGGCATGTTCAGATTCCGAGGGACTTTGATGTAAAAGAACAGGAAATGAAGAATTATGATAGCGGGATGTAGACACTCGATGATTAATAGCTTACATTTTGTTATAAAATCTTAAATTGTTGGTTGAGTTATATGATTTATATTATGTTTTGATATATTTTTTAAGTAAAATTTTTTTAAATTTAAAATTTATATAAATTTATATTATTTTGTGTTTAGTATTTTTATCAAATAAATAAAAATTATGAGATTTAAACTCGTGATCATTTGGTCATTAAAATTCTGATATCATATCAAAGTATTAATTAAATTTAAAAACTTAAGCTGTTAGATAAAATTTTAAAATATAATTTATATTATTTTATAATTTAAAAAAATAAAAAGAGATACATGTGGTAGGCTCTAATTATGGTAAGTTACTACAAATATAAGACCTGCTTCATGAAAGACTGAAATAAGACTGAAATTCCACTATATTAACCAGTTAAACAATTTCTATCCATTCGAACGCAATTCTTGTAATATTTTTCCAGAATATTTTTTTATGAACAACGAGTGCTTAATTTGTACGGAAGTTAGTCAACTGTGCATGGCAAGGACAGATGTTTTGAGAAACAATGTTGGCAAGTGCCCATTTACTTTCACTCTGGCACTTGGACATCAAAAATTAATCTACAAAGATTTGGAATTAGAAGAAAATCTATAAACAAACAGATTTTGAAATTGCATAAGAAAGGTTCTTGTTTATTATTTGTTAAGAGAACCGTGAGCAACACACTCAAAAGACTCGCGTTCTTTTTATACACAATAGGCAATAATTATCTTTCCATAAGAAAAGGCTGAGCAATATTCTTTTCATTTATTTGACAGCCTCCATACAGTCTTCAAGGATGATTTGCTTGATCTTGATCTAGTGTTTTCCGATTGTACAGTTGTTGTTTCCTCATCTGCGACACTGCCATTCTGGCTAGAATTTGCTGCTGTTGAAACCCCTTCATCAGTACCAAACAGATTTCTATCTTTATCACCCAACATTAATTTCTCCACTAATAGAAGCAAAATTGTAGCTAGTGTTGTTTGAGTCTTCTGCTTTTTTAATCCAGCAATCTTGAGTTACCTTATTACTCCATTGCTTCACACAATAGCTCATATGATTACAGCATGTTGTGTTGACAGAGTAATAATGTGAAGTGGATTATCTCATTTACTAAAACACAATTAATCTGTAAAGGACACAGCATAGGAACAACTTTTATAGATGGGATTAAGTTAATGAACGTATTAGCAGGGAAGAATCCTATTTAGAACAATGCTTATTTTGTTTTTGAAAACTTGAAACAAAAACTCCATGATCATCTTTGACTAGTTAGGCTGTTAGCATCTTTGAAGCCTTTTACAATCCATTAAACCTGTTTTTGATAATATAATTTGGATCTCCAATTCCACAGTAGCTGCTGTGTAAGCATCAAATTCCCATCATTCCACAGCACCCATATTAGCATAAACCAATCTTCCTGGTCCAATATAGACAATGAGGATTTGAACACAACTTTTTTTCACCAGTGTAAGAAAACTCACTGTTACATGTGTTATCATTTTGGATTTTATTTTAAAAAAGTACATGAGAATTAAACTTCTCATGATTCATGAATGCTTTATATTCAAAATATAGATACTTATGCTAAAACTATCTTATGAATATTCAACTCCGTCTCATATAAAAATAGTTTTTTCAACAAATAAAAAGTTTTTACATTATTGCAACGATTTGGTAGGGTGTCCTAGTCCACTGGTCCAGATTCGATAACAAAAAACGTATGATTTGGCCTTGCATGTTCTTAATCAAACATATAACAGAAACATACAAGGCATACCCTAGAGCAGGTTTTCTCAAGGAAATAATATTGAAACATGGCGAATATCCCAGGGCTGGTATTAAGTACAATTTAAATCAATAGGCATTAAACAAATCTTAATGCCTGCGAAATGCCTGAATCAGAGCAGTGAGCTATTTTCTTAATTGACTGATTGTGATTAAGCACCGACTGATAACCCCCACAATCCTGAAAAGAAGAAGAAGAAGAAGAAGATAAAAGAGCTGTTTGGATTCAGCACTATGTTTATTCTTTTGAACTCCTTTGTCTGTTTACCAGCGTCTCTGCATGAAGTAGCAGTCGTGTCTGATTCTCTTCAATCTTCTTTTTTTAGAAGATTAGTGATGTCTTATTCTCAAATCTCCAAGTTTATCACAATCAATGCGAGCATTTGAGGATTTAAAATTAAAATCTTTAATTTGAAATCTTAATATCTCAATACTATATTGTCCTATGACAGTATATAATAGTAATTGATTTACGAGCTGTTTTAATAAAAACTTTTGTTTCAAATTATTTTGAGAGTAAAAATTTGAATTTTAAATAAAATTCAATCTTTAAAAATAGTATAAAAATAAATTAAATGCGAACTTCTCTATTTTATTATAATAAAAATTAATATTAAAACTAGCTTTTCAAAATACTTATCCAATTATTATTTTTATTTGAAATATCTTTAAATAAATAAGATGAAGGTGATAAATATAATATAGAGAATAAAATGAATTAAATTCTATTTTATTTAAATTTATTTATTAATTGAATTCAAATTAAATATTATAATGGATAATATATAATGTTTTGTTTCCTTTTGTTTTCTCCCCTTTTTTTTCTTTGTTAAATTAAATATGCAAATCATTAATTCTTCAAAGAAATGCTTTAGTGCGCTCAAAGTAACATTTACCTAATTAATTAATTAAAATATAGAAATCAGAAAAAACTAAGGAAACTCATTTAGAAATCACTATTCCAAGTTTTAGTTATTTTCTTTCCCTTTTTTTATCTCTACATTTTTAATACCGACACCTATTTATAATTGATTTGACTTATATCCTAACTACAATTTTTTCTATTTTAGCACCTTAATTAAATTTACAATCTTCAATGCTTATAAGAAAAACAAAATTTACTTATCCTAGATATCGTTTAATATGATAATTAGTTTATAGATATGCACTATGTTGTGGGTCAAATTAAAACTTTTTTTAAATGTAAAAAAAAATAACTAGATGTTATTATTAAATTTGATTTAACTTGCCAAATTTTAAACTTTTTAATCTAATTTTTTGTCTAACTCGAATTTAAAATTAAGTCATGTAGAAGTTATTTTAACATGACCCAATCAACTTGGTTTGTCTAAAAGCAACCCAACCGATCTAAAAAGAAATTTAATGATGAAATTCAGAGGAAAAAATAAAAATTGATAGAAAAAACCTCATGTTGAACTTATTGCTTAGCTTGGGTTTAAAATTAAATTATATGAAAGTTGCCTTAAAATAACTTAATCAACTTAATTAGTTGGTTCAAAAGCAAGTAGCTTGACTAGTAAAAAAAGGTTTGAGGATGAAATTGAGAAAAAAAAAAAAGAAGAAAAGACAAAGTTAACATGAAAAGGCTTTTTGACTCGACTTCTTTCCTAGTCTGAGTTATTAAATTGTGTAAAAGTTATCTCAAATGATTTAGTATATTATTAGAAAATAATATATGTCATATTCGGATATTGCAACGACCATAAATAATTTTCTTGGTGTGTGTGTGTGTGTGTGTCTATATATATATATATATATATATATATATATATATATATGACATCTTGTTCTTTAAAAAAAGATCTAGTTCAAGAAGTCGTCTTTAGTATTATGGTCATTAGGAATCTTAACTGGTCAACAAAAATTTTATAATATGAAGCTGGTTATGCAAACGAAAAGATATTATCAACCCCTTAAGTGTTCTACTTGAGGTAGGCCACATCACTAGTTTTGTTTTAATTTGCTAAGAGTTTATTAATTTATGTTGTGATAATCTGCTTATAATGTTATTAATTCTAGTATCAGTGAATATTCAACAATGAATATTTTTAACTTTGGTATTTATAAATATTATGTAGCAAAAAATAATATATGATTTTGTTGATTTTGACATTAATAAATATTAAAGATTAGAATAATTTCTAATTCTAGAGCAGTATCCCTTACTCTAATGTTAATAAATACCTAAAATAATTTTAATTCTAGTATTAATGAATATAAATATTTTTTATTAGCATTAATGAATACAAATATTTTTAATTTTAATAAGAATAAATAAACCAATAGAAAAAACATCTTATATATAATGGATAACAACCTAGACCAAAAAAAAAAAAAAAAAATTCTTCATTCCGCAAATATTCAAATTATTTCAAAATCAATAGGACACCATACCAAATTAAGAGTCCAAATATCATTCAGGAATAACAAACACATTTGTTCCAAATTCGCAATATATAATCAATTTATTCAAAAATGGTTTGAGGTCATGAAATGGGGTCCAAAGTGTTGCTGGAACAGTGCTGGGAAGCTCCTAAGTCAAGGGAAAAAGTGGCGGATAAAAAACCAGGAATGAGTGGGTCTGGATTGTCTTCTTCCCCTCTTCCCTTTCCTGCCGGTGGTGGCTTTCACCGTGACCTGCAAAGAGAAATTGCAACAAGCAGTCGATTTTATTTCCCTTCGTTTTCTGAAACAATTTCTTCTCTTTTTTCCGTTGGCCAAGGTGCTGGTGATGGTAGGTTTCGGTCCAGATATGTCACTGGGTGGGGGGGGGGGATCGGGGTTATGGAGAGGCTGATGTTGCTGTTGCTGCGGTCTTCGTCGGTTGAGTGGAGATGGGTAATTGGATCTGAGAGAGAGTTTTGTTCTTCGGATCCAAGTGAAATTTGGTTTTCAGTTGGGGTTCGGTGGAGAGAACAAGGGGATTCTCTGGTTTGCGGGTAGTGAGAGAAGATTAGAAGGAGAAAAGCAAGAGAAGTGAGGGGAGGCGCACCCTCTGCGATTCTAGGCCGGGGAAGACAAGTTGGTAAGATGAAGGGGGCGGCGGCTTCTAGTATTGGGTGTTGATTTCTCCGGGGGTACCAGAAAAATTGGGAAAAGACGGGGGCTTCTGGTTCCTGTGAGGGTTCCTGGAAATGGAGACGAATGTCGTTGGTCAGGAGAGGAAGAGGGAGAAGAGAGGTTGGTGTGGGGTCCTTTGGCCGGTTCTCGAAGAGACTATCAAAAACAGGGGCGGCGGCTTATCGTAGAGGATGATTATTTTTCTTTAAGGTTTGCCGCCCCTGTTTTTTTATGTCTTTCCTAGGTTTTCTTTTTTTAATGTCCGCCTGGTTTTCTTGTAATGATCTCCCCCCGAGTGCATGCACTAGAATTTATATTTACAGTCCAAGAATCTCATATTTTAAACTTTTTTTTTTCAAATTTTCATTTGAATCAAAGTGAAAATAGATAATTATCATTATAACGATGATAAAAATAAAATAGTAAAAACACATTATAATTTATAATTTTCATACTAGTTGACAAATCACATATTTAAATCCTATAAAATTAAATTAAAAACTAATATGTTAAAATTAAATTATAATAATATAAATTATATCTTGTAATCTCATCTAATAATTTAAGATTTTAGATTAAATTAGTTTCTTGATATGGTATTAGAGTCTTGAGATCAAGCTATCCTAAAATTCAAATCTTATCATATTTATTTATTTGATATAAATTAAATACAAGGTAATATAAATATTTACAAGTTTTAAGTTTTAAGTACTTTCACTTGAAGAGAACATTAGAAAAAAAAATATAAATTATATTTTGAAATTTTATCTAATGATTTATTCTTTCATGTTAAATTAGTTATTTGATATTTATTTAGCTGATGAAAAATAATTTAGATGATTATTAAAAAAAAATAAGCATAAAATTAAGAAAACAGATTTTGGGAGGGGGGGGGGGTAAAAAGAGTATCTGATCAACGTAAGTATATTTTGTACGAAACGTCTAAAAGTGAGATACTCAAATAGCAACAGCTCACATAGAAAAAGTCGGAGGACTAACTATGAGGTTATAACTATTCATATACCATATCCCTTCCATGATCTCGAGGGAACCTTTATGCCTTGTTCTCGTACTACACCAAAGACTAGTATATGCCATCACATTTTGTACTCCATTTGGATTATTATTCAAAAGAGGTGCTTTAACCACAATTAATGATTGCTTATATCCGAGAATGGGTGCATATCGACAACTTTTCTTCTCTTTTTTATATGGTTTCGCGTTTCGTACTTGGTAATTCGAAGTCGTCTCACATTTTATTTCTCTCTTCAAGAGTATTTTGGAACGCGGTATAAATTTTATTTTAAAAAATTTTAATTTGAACAAACAATGACAAGAATATATCCTTTTCTTCCCCATGCAAATGCCTACAATCCTTAACTTCAAGCCCCGCCTTCCTTGCTACAATACATAACCCGATTCCACAAACACTTCCATTCATCAAAACTCTTTCGAAATTCCCTTCACTTTCTTGCCCCAAAAAGATGTCCACCGCCCAACAAATACCCATTCAACATGAACGAGAAGCTCGGCCACTGAAACGCCACCGTTCCGCCAGCTACTATGTCCATCGAGCCCGTGTTAGTTTGACCACTCGGGTCTCCAAGATTGTATGTGGCATATTCTTAACCCTTCTATTCATTGTAGGCATTGCTGCATTCATAGCATGGCTCAGTTTGCGCCCGCATCGTCCTCGGATCCACATCCGGAATTTTTTGATTCCGGGTTTGGATCAGCCAACCGGGTTCGATAATGCTGAGATAATCTTCAATGTCACAGCTCGGAACTCGAACCAAGCAATCGGGTATTATTATGATTCAGTGGAAGCCTTTGTTCATTACAGAAATCAAGTGATTGGGTATGCACCTTTAGTTGACTCGTTTTATCAAGAGCCCAAAAATACAACTATTTTGTACAAGGTTTTGAGTGGGGCCAACCTAAA
The DNA here is from genome assembly GCA_018804465.1 of Populus tomentosa. Classification (NCBI taxonomy): domain Eukaryota; kingdom Viridiplantae; phylum Streptophyta; class Magnoliopsida; order Malpighiales; family Salicaceae; genus Populus; species Populus tomentosa. The sequence goes on from CM031975.1 coordinate 1,525,398, forward strand.
TGTGACTAGTGATCGCTGGTCGGAGTTTAGGAATGATCGTGCGCTCGGAACAGTTGTTTTTCGTTTAGATGTAACGGCGATGGTCCGATTTAAGGTGTCCACGTGGGATAGTAAGCGCCATCGGATGCATTCCAATTGTGAAATTGGTGTTAGCCCAGATGGGTCCATCTTGGAAAGTTATAAAAATAAGAGGTGCCCTGTATATTTCAGTAATTGATTTGTCAGAGTATAAGTTATGTAATTTTCTTTGTCGTTGTCTTTATCTTTTTAATTTGAATATATTTTACTTGGATATTGATTTTTTTCCCTAAGAAGGGTGTGATTCATACATTTCCATCATATTTTTCCTTCAAAATGATCCAATTTCAAATATATAGTTTATTAAGTTATTAATTACTTTATTACGTTTTCTATTAATTAAGTTCTTCAATCAATAATTATTGACACTTAAAAAATAACTATAACTCAATTAATATTAATATCTGAATTAAAATAAAGCCATCTCCATTTATTTTGAAGAGCACTAGCTTGATTACAAAATTACATCAAAATTCATCTTTGGTACTTTTACTTTTTAAGCTTGTGTTTGAAAATAAGGTAACAGGTGTGATTCAAAGTATTTTCCGCTCAAAAATATATTAAAATAATATTTTTTTTTATTTTTAAAAATTATTTTTTACATCAACACATTAAAATAATAAATTAATTTTAAGCATAATTAAATTTTAAATTTTTAAAAAACATGATTTTAACCGTGTCCTCAAATACACTCTAAGTTCTCTTCCGTATCTCTAAGGTGGTTAGTATTGCAAGAACAAAAATTAGATACATAAAAAATAAAAATAAATTTAATTAGAGAGATAAAAATAAAGATATAAAATAATTTTTTTTAATATAATTTTAGAATTATTTTTTATACTTTCAAAATAAAAATAACATACAAAAAACTAAACTGTTTATATATTTTTTTGTGTAGATAATAACAAAACATTATCCAAGAAAACAGTCACAAGACACTTTATTTTTTTTTTTGAAACAGTCAGCCAATCCTGACAAAGGGTTCATTCCGTGTTTGAAATGGACCTTAAATAATTCTACAAAAGAAAAGAAAGCTGTGATTCTTCCTCTTTGCCAGACTCGGATTAAACTGTAAAGCGCTTTTAAAAAAAAAGAAAAAGAAAAACCCTTTACTGCCATCAATATTCTCCTCAATGTCCAAATCCAAATCCGGATGTAAGAAAAGCTGAGGTTTTAACCCAATAATAGATAATAATGCTAACAGGAAATTGAGCATCCATAGATTACTTGTACAGCACTTCAGAATTCTTTGTAATTCTTCATTATTTTACTTGCTTGATTCTTTAAAGAAAAACCTGTTTAAAAGTATGATTGTGATTGTAATTATGGTTATTTTTTAAAGTATTTTTTATTTAAAAATACATCAAAATAATATATATATTTTTATTTTTTAAAATTATTTTTTGATATAACACATCAAAATGATCCGAAAACACTAAAAAATTATTAATTTAAAGCAAATAAAAAAATTTTAAAAATTTAAATTTTTTTAAAAATATTTTTGAAACACAAAAACAAACAGCACCCAACATACTTTATACATTCATGGAAGAAGCTTCCATGCACCCTTTTTTTCTTCTAAAATATCCTTCCAAAGCAAAGCATGTATTCTCTGTTCTTCAACCTCCAATAAATATTCCCTCAAAACTGCTACCTTTGGGCACAGAGCATCAAACTTCTCACTTTTCTTAATTCTCACTCAAAGCACTATTGCCTTACAAACAAATCATATTTCAAGCTACCGTTAAGGGACCCTTAATATACCTCAAAATCTCTCATTCCACCTCTCAACAAATGTTATAATAATGTGTGAAACTAAACATCTCCACCTATGGCTTCTCCAAATTATAGGCCTCTTAGGCCTCCTTGCCCTTTGTTTCTGGCTAAGTTTACGTCCAAAAGAGCCAAATTTCGCCATCATGGAGTTCTCCATCCCAACTTCAGTTAGTGATGAGAATCCAAGGGCTACCTTCAGTTATGTTCTTGAAGTTAAAAATTCAGACAAAGAGTCCAGCATCAACTACGATGACATTTTGTTGAGCTTCAAATATAAGCAAGACATGGTGGGAAACAATACAATTCCAAGGTTTGATCAAGGCAAAGACAATAATGCTTATCAACATGTACCTTCAGTGGATATTAATCCTCTGGTATGGAGAGCTCTTGCCAAGGAAATTTCTTATGGAACGGCTAAATTGTATGTTGAGTTAATTACTAGCATTAAATACAAAACTTGGGGTATCAAGAGTAAGCATCATAAGATCAAGTACCAAGGTGTTCTTGCTATTGGTTCGGATGGGAAAATAAAAGATAAGAAGAAGAGGGTTAAGCTGCATCGTTCCAAGAAATGGAAAATAAGGACTAGTGGATTTCTTTCAGCAAATTAATTAATGTCTTCTTCTTCGTCTTCTTCTTTATTTAATTAATGTATTTTCTCAAAATTAAATCATTTTTCCATAGCCTATATATTTCAGTTTCTTTGTAATATAACCCTTTTTTTTTTTTTAATGCAATCCTTATAATGATATTGAATGGCATCTCATGTTTTTAATTACACTAGAACAAGTATTATGTCCTTTCTATGATAATGATATTGAATGTGCATCTCATGTTTTTCTTCATTCCTATGAATCCTGAAAATTGTGGCAGATTTCAGCGGAGAACAATCACTTTACTATCCTATGTAATATTGTGGGGAATTTGAAATGCCAGAAACAAACTCATTTTTTAAGATAAAGAGCTAGATTGGAATTCCATATTTGATCTCATTTTTCATAAGCGAGCACCTATGGACTCTAATCTCATTTGCAGTGGGAATGATCTGGTAAGAGGTTCTGAAGACATTCTACTCTGGTTTAATTAATGTTGGCTTGTGTATAGCTTTTGCTTTTGTTTTCCAGTCTTTTATTTTCCTATTTTTCTTTCTTCCTTGTTCAGAACTTCTTTCCCTTCCCAACTAGATTGTCATTAAGTTATTGGTAATCTGGTTCTCTTTTAATAAAATCTCGGCTATTATGAAAGAAAGAAGAAGCAATCCTTATAATGTAAATTGGAGAAAGTGATTTGTTTTTCATAGAATTCTTCTTTTCTTCCAAGCTAACTAAAACGAAGCCGTTCTTTGAAGCATTGTAATTGTGGAATTCAACTATAGTGAATATATGTGAATTTTGTCCGCCAAATTTGGGAATAAACCGAATAACATGATCAGACTGTTTAGCACTTTCATAAAAGGATTTTTTTATTTTAGGCAGGGTTATTCCCTCCCCTCTATTTAATTTAGAAAGATTCCCACCGTTTATTTTGTTGAAATAACATGTAACCTTTTCTTTATTTGATTTTTCATGAGTTGTTTCATCTTGAACAAACTTTTGTCTAATAAGGCATACAGTTATCTCTAGAGAGCATATTCTCTTACCCTTTTATCAAGGCTTCTAAAGTTATTGGCTCAAACAATTCTTTCACCTTAAATATCTAATCATTAAACCTCTTCAAATGTATCCATGTAGACTCACTTTCTTGTTGGGTAACAATAAATAGTTTCTTGAAGCTTTTCTTGGCAAGTATGTTGTGCTGAAGTGTGCCACTAACTTAGCAAATAGATCACTAAACTCATTAATGGAGCTTGGCTCTAAACTATTGTACCATGCACGCACAGACCCTCGAAAGGTTATAAGGAGGATTTTGCACATTGAGTCATTGTCTTAGATAACCAACTCTAAGTTACCACATATATTTTGTACAAGCTCCCTTGGGTCGGTCATGCCATCATAGTTGTCTGGACTTATTCTTGCAGAAATGTAGTCCTTAGGAAGTTAATTGTTCAATACTCATTTGGACAAGAGAGAACCTCTACAAAGATAAAAGTTGTAGTTATTCTAATGGGTATGCTTATGCATAGATCTTCTCTTAGTCCTTTGTCTATCAGGCTCTTGGAAGCTCGGGGATTTTGACATAGAACGATGGTTACAGTAATTGATATCCATCTTATAGTAGCTAGGAGTAGAACATTTGGAGTACCGATTCTATAAATGAGTATCGCAAAGGCGCGAGTGACCTCTTAAACACGCTCTAAAAAACTCTCTGGATTGTCATTATGTTTAGTCTTTTCTAAGTAGTTTAATCATCTACGAGTGTTGTATGTCACTAAGGGTGTCAAGATCTAAATTTGATCTTAGGTTACAAACATAGTTTGAGTGAGGAGTTACACCTAACTAATGAGTTTTTGAAGGTCTAGCTGGGTAGAAGTGCTCGTGGTAACAAATAGATTTGTCTTGCGTCCTGACCCAAATGTGTCTTGGTTCTGTGTTATGGAATTGCTTGGAAATGTCAAAAATAAGTTTTAGAAACTGATGACTTTTTTATCAATTCTTATAGACATCACCAATTGATAAGTTTCAAAATCAAATATGTTTAAGAACAATGCTAATGTGTTAGATAATTGGTTGATCTTTTAGTTCAAGCAATCTAATTCATTCTTCATAGTCAAGGTATCTAGTAACTTGATATTAAAAGCTCATATGATTGGTAAATTGTAGCAGGTGATACCTAGTAAGGCAGGTGACTGATAATTGTGGAAGTAGCGGGTGGTGTCTAGTAAGCCAGGTGATTGATAATTGATACCTATAAAAGATCACATTTAATGGACGTGGATACTCTCTTATGGTAAAGTTGATAACTTTATATAGAGAGAAAGTGAAATGATAATATAGAGATATAGACTCTGAAAATATGAATGCTAAAAATATTGAGAATAAAAATGATTGTGAACCTTTGACTTGAAGGATTCATAGTGTATTTATAACTTATGAATCTTATCATTTTGTGTAAAGAATGGGTCAAAATGTAATTTTACCCTTATGATATTTTGAGTTGTATTTTACTCAAAATAATATGTATTGTATCGATATAAAACACCGATATACATGTGTGATGTCTAGGAAAAATTCTTTGATGAATGTTGAGCTCAGGTAAGGTGTCCAAACCCATTAGAGATGAAAGTGAATCCAAATGTCCTATCAGGACCCTAACATGCTGGGCTAGGACATGATTGCCCGAGCCCACGAGGGCATTAAGGTGCATGCTTAGCACCCTTGGTGCTATAAGTATGCCTAATGGGGGTGCACTCGGCAGACATGCACTGGGCATACACCTAATGCATTGCATGGCGCCAATGCACTAGGAGTCCATATGTCAATGCTTTTTAGGAGTTGGGTTGAGGTTACCATGTTCGAGTCCATATTCCTCAAGTGTTTTTAGCTTTTTTATTTTTTAGATGATTTTTTTAGCTCTATTTTAAGAATTGTTTTGAGTTTATTTTATTTATTAGATATATCAATAATTAAGATAACTTCATATAAGCTTTAAAAAAAATCTCTCAAAACTTTAGAAAGAAAACAAAAAAAAGATAAACCCTAAACTTATGTAATGCATGAGATTTAATAAAATGTTTGTGTATTAGTGATTGAGATGAAGGTGAGGTGTGAGGGTAGAGCTGTTTATGTGAGGTGATGCGGGTGCTGTTGGTTCTGGGATGCTTGGATGTTGTCATGGGAGTCTTTGATTTTGTTTTTAGTGGGTTTTTATCTATAATGGTTTGGTGTCCTTTCTTCTAGATGTGTTATTATTATTATTATTATTGATGTGTATTTGATAATGTTATGATAATAGTTTTTAAAATAATTTTTTTTGTAAAGAATACATTAAAATAATATATTTTTTTGATTTTTTTTATTTGTTTTTTATATAAACATATTAAAATTATTTCAAAAAAATCTAAAAACATCAATTTAATATTTTTACAAATAAAAAGCAATTAAAAAAACAAACTTGTAAATGCACTCTTTATCTTCAAGAGAGATGTGTTATATTAAGAAATCTTTAGTTGCGAGTATAATTTCCTCATTTTTATTTTATTAATATCAGTTTATCTCGGTAATATATAAAAATATCCTATGATCTTAAAGTTTAATTTTATTAACAAATCAAGTATTCTCTTAGTTTTTCCCCCACTTCGCAGTTTCATTTTTGTTTATCTAATTCCTTTCAAGTTTAATTCTATCAATTTTATTAACGAAGAAACTTTCAATCTCTGATATGATATTGCTCTCGTTGATCACATTTTTCTTGATATGAAAGCCCGGAAAAAAGCTTAAAATACCTAGTACGTACCATGATTTGGGCTTAATAGAAAGCCCAGGATAGTGTGGAAAACATCAATATTGGTCCCTCTTCTCGTAAGATGTGGTTAAATCCATCCCTCAACAATATTTTGGTTCTGTTACACACAGAAAACAATCCAGAAAAAGCTTCCCGTATTTTGGACTTTGTCAACAAAGGCAGGCATCAATAAGCAAGTCAGAGTCTAGAATATATATAGTCACAGAAGTGTCAACAATCTAGAATTGATGAAAAACCAGAGCAGTTTCTATCTTAGCAATCTCAAAAAACACATGTTGAACTGGTCTTTCAAATTCTTCAGACTATTAGGCTATAATCTTTAGGAATTAATCAAAGTAGGTTGATAGATTTGTAGGCTTATAGTTTGGTTCCTTGATCTTCCTTATAATCCCATTTGTTTTTGTACGCTCTTAATCATTCCAAGAACGACAGGAGACACGTAGCTATCCTGAAGAAATTTTTTATCTGTATGATCCCTTGAAAAAAAAAATTGATTATTAATTTTTGTTTTTCATTTCAATTGTTAAAAATCAATTTTTATTATTAAAAAATATTTTTCTAACTGTATTAACGGTGGATTGGATATTAATAAAAAATAATAATTTAATTTAAAATATTTTAAAATTCATTTTTTAATCTATTGACATGGTTTGATCTATATTGTCTTGTAAACATAATTTTGATAAAAAATTACGGTTTTGACCCGAAATGATTTAAAATTCTTTTTTTATATTGTTCGACACGGTTTTGATGGAAAAAGTAGCGGTTGACCCGAGAAAAAAAAATATTTTTGAATTTTAATTTTTTTCTTAATTTTTTCTTAATTATTAAATATTAAAACAATCAATTTAATAATGTAAACAATCTGCCATCATGATAACGCTAAAGACTCGTAAGCAAACAGTATAAGCTGGCTGTATTATTTATTTCAGAAAACAAAGCAATGACTTTTACTTCAAACGAAGATGTTTGTTTCTGAAAGTCAATCGAGGGTTAGAATAAGTGTTTCAATATTTATTCAAAGAGGTTTCCTCTTCCTTGGTCAAATAATAAGGACTTGACGATTTTGCATGCACTTCAATAACAGAGATCTTTTCTCCCCTTCATTTTTCCAGTCAAAGTACTCCTTTTTTTTTTTTCTTTTCTTTTTTCTTTTTTTTTTGTGCACCTTTTCACATAGTTAAACTTATAGGTAGGGACCTATCAAGAAAGAAAGAAAAAATTGGGGCTCAATTGCAGGAATCACATTTTACTCTTGATGAGGCAATCCATTTGTAATTTAATCCTTTATCCCATTTCATGTTCTATTGATTGCCTTTTTTTAATGTGTATATTTGTGATATATTAAAGCAAGGTGAAGAGTCCCATCAACATAGTCTCAAAAGCAATTTGGCAAGCCCGATTAGTTTAATATTTCAATATTACACAAATTTGAATGGGACATCATTGATGACCTGTCCGTCGCGCACCAAGCAAATTCTGACAACAACTAGAAGTGATGTATTGTCAAAACATATCCGAAAGCGCACCGCTGTACAAAAACATCGATTGACTCTCTATTTGGTATCCTTAATTTCAATGTTACGTCAGTTCTGCCGTCCTTTCATATTTATTTTTATTTAATGGTTGGTCTTAATTTGACTATTTCCAGCTATTTCCCTTTCAAATTTCGTCTATTAAAAAACTGATTTTTTTTTTTTCATTCAGAGTATGTTTTAAATATAATAATGGTTATTTTTTAAAAAATATATTAAAATAATATTTTTATATTTATTAATATTAACATATCAAAATAATTTTAAAAAATAAATTAAAAAAAAATATTCAGATTTGGACTATCCTCATCTAGCCCCACCCCGAAACGGGGCTCGAGAAAAATGTAATTGACGGCCTCAGTCGAATGCAATTGTGAGAAATATTAGCATCATCATAAATTTGAACATTAAATGGTAATTTGGAAACTATACCCACTTACCGTCCCATTCTCGGAATAAACCTCAGAAAGCTGCCCGCCTACTCTTTTGCTTGGGAGAAAGGAAAAAGCCTACAGCATTTGAATAAGCGGTTTTATTGCTTGTTGGGGTACTTTGGTCTGTACCGAAACACACGTTGTTTGACTTGGTACATTGCTTGTTGCTGTTGTTTGCGTCAATGATTCAAAGTTGATATTTTTTTAAGAATATATAGCATTAAGCCGACAGACCACTTCAAGTGTCGGTAAATGGCTTGGAATTAGATAACTCTTGCAACCATATTATATATTCTACCCTGTGTAAAGGGAAAACTTTGTTCATAAAAATACATTTTGTCTAAGGTAGCTGAAAGAACACTTGGTCGCTAGAATGAATTCTCCGATCAAACTCTCCAATACAATCCTCCTATACTTGCTTACCCTCTGTATCATTACTAAAGCACAGAACCTCAATAACCCCAATTACCTCCATCATTTTTGCGACGACACAACCACGTCCACAACAACCTACAAGGACAATTTAAATACTCTTCTCTCATCACTTGCCTCTAATGCCACCAGCAACAGTATTGGATTCTTCAATGCCTCTGCGGGCCTGGAACCTGATGATGTCTACGGCCTCTTTTTCTGTCGTGGTGATCTTAGCACTGAAGTCTGCCAAAATTGCGTGGCCAATGCCACCAAGGATATAGTTCAACGACGTTGTCCAACCCAAAAGGTGGCTCTCATATGGTATGATGAGTGCTTCCTGCGTTACTCGAACAAGACCATGTTCTCCACCATGGACAGAGACCCTAATTACACGTTGTGGAATACACAAAATGTAGCTGTCGATGCAGATTTTAATCGGATACTTGTGGACACTATAGGCCCTGCAGTTTATCTGGCAGCAAATATGCCAGCAGGTGCTAAGAAGTTTGAAGCCACGAAAGCTAATTATACAACGGAAGACAAATATCTGTACGTCTTGGTGCAGTGCACACCAGATCTATCTAGCGGCGATTGTCATCAATGTCTTCTAGCAGCTTATTCTGGGTTGCAAATTTGTTGTAATGAAAAGCGAGGAGGAAGAATCTTGTTTCCGAGTTGTATTGTTAACTTTGAAATGTATTTAAATTACAATGAAACTTATGTCGAGGCTGCAGCCATGGCACCATCACCTGTAACACAAGGTAAGAGTTTCATTTTCTTCTTTGTGACAGCTTGATTTTCATGTTGCACCATAGATCATCATAGATTATTATCTACCTGTATAACTGCCTCGTACAAAATGAATTAGGAATTTGTCTAACTGAATTAGTTATGAAAATTGGAATTAGTACTGCAATTTGTCTTTGCCCCATGTAAAGCACAATACACATTCGATTCTCTATAACGATGTTGAAGAAAAACATTTTTGCTATGCAGGAAAAAAAAGAAGTAGCAAAAAAACTTGGATTATAATCGGTGCAACTCTATCTACAATTGTCGGAGTCCTACTGTTCAGTTCTTTCGCTTACACCATGTGGAGAAGGAAGAGAAGAGGTAAAAAAAAATATGTCTACCATTATTTATTAATCATGGTCCTGATAATCATCATCATTGTTGTTATTCTAACTACTATTATTTCGTAATCTGCACCTTAGAGGAATTACAAAACAGCCAAGTGATTCAATTACTTGATATGGAAGGAAGGACAATTGAAGATGACTGCTCGAATGAAATTATTTTTGGGGAGGTGAAATCCCAGGATTCTCTTTTGATCCAGCTAGATGTTGTACTCAAAGCTACAAATCAATATTCTAATGAAAATAAACTTGGTCAAGGAGGGTTTGGCCCGGTGTACAAGGTACTCATGGCTATAAAGTCCATATTAATGTAGTTGGTAGCTGTACTAAATTGAAAAAAAAAAAGTTGCTTTTTGAAAACATAATTCAATCTTCACTATGCTTTTTGATTATTATGTAGAGATGACGTTTTTTTTTTTGGTTAATCGAATATTTAACTGCTTATTAATTTAGAAAATATATGTGCTTTCAGGGAGTAATGGAAGACGGTAAAGAAATCGCAGTTAAGAGGCTTTCAAGAACTTCTGGTCAAGGATTAAGGGAGTTCATGAATGAAGTCAATTTAATTGCAAGACTACAACACAGAAACCTTGTCAAACTCTTGGGATGCTGCCTCGAAAAAAATGAAAAGCTGCTTGTCTATGAATACATGCCGAACAAAAGTCTTGATGTCTTTCTCTTTGGTTTGGCTCTAAAACTTCAAAGAACCTGCTGCTGTATATTCTTTTTTTTTTTTTTTGAACAAATACCAGTAGTGGATTTTTTGTGCGTCTGTATGGGCAACCACAGACTGTTAACAGGGTGGAAAAGCTAACTAATTGAACTTTGCATCCATGTTTCTTAGATTCTGCTATGCGGGTGCAACTTGACTGGCAAAGACGCCTAAGCATTATAAACGGAATTGCTCGGGGGCTCTTGTATTTGCACGAAGATTCACGTCTCAGAATTATTCACAGGGACCTCAAGGCCAGCAACATTTTGCTCGATTATGAGATGAATCCAAAGATATCAGACTTCGGAATGGCAAGGATTTTTGGTGGAAATCATAGTGAAGCGAATACAAACAGAATTGTTGGAACATAGTAAGTATTACTCTCCTTTTTGTCCAACGGCCTCTCACAACACTACCGGTCTAAACTTCAATATATTACGAATGCTTCTCAGACTCCTCTTTCATGATCAGTTGTTCTTTTAGTACCAATGGATTGTAGTCTTTTTTTCTTATATATATAACTTCATTAAAGATAGGCACCATAACTTTGAACATATTCTGTGACCAATTCATTGCTTTCCAGGAAATTAAAAAGATCACTTTTGGTGAATATTCCAAGCATTGCACAAAACCTTCACAACATTCACATGCCTCTAAATTGATTTTTTGTTATTATATTTGGATTTAACAGTGGATATATGGCTCCTGAATATGCCATGGAAGGGCTATCTTCTGTAAAATCAGACGTATTCAGTTTCGGAGTTCTCATGTTAGAGATAATTAGCGGGAAAAGGAATGGCGGGTTTCATCTTTCGGAAGAAGGGAAGAGCCTCCTCAATTTCGTATGCTCCTATCCTTGTATCTCGTCCAAAGAAAAGATATTACTCTACTGTGTCTATCAAAGAATAGTCTAATATTAATCCAGGGCATTTTTAATTATATTTCAGGCATGGAAGCTGTGGTCTGAAGGTAAAGGACTGGAGTTGATGGACTCATTACTAGAGAAGTCAAGTGTAGCAACTGAGGTGCTGAAATGCATCCACATTGGGTTGTTGTGTGTGCAAGAAGACCCAGTAGACAGACCAACAATGTCATCAGTTGTTGTTATGTTGGCAGGTGATAACTTAAAATTTCCTATCCCTTCAAAACCTGCATTTTCTGTTGGGCGAGTTGTTGCGGAAGAAGCTACATCATCAAATCAGAGAGTTAGTTCTGCTAACGAGGTCACTCTTTCTAACGTATTACCTCGGTGATTGTGTTGCAACTCTTCGTTTTTTCTTGTAACAAAAATGAATGGTGGAAAGCAGCAGCTAATCAAATTTCTCAACAAGACACTTGGCTTTTTAAGATCAGATTTTGCTCGCAAAAGACGAATTAAGCCTTTTTGGGGATCATAGGGCTGAAGATCTCAACAAAGCCTAAATATATTGAACAGTGTGACACGGACGCATATCAACAAGTTTTATCCAAGAAGAAATCTGGATGCATTAAACAAGTTTTCCGCTGAAAAAGGACATAAATTTTTATTTGAACATTAGAACAAAGAAATATTCTACAAGAGTGTTCTACTGTTACGTGTGGAGGTTGGCTGGCTAGATTAGTCAGCCAAGGACAAGAACTGTTCAAATTCAGCGCAGAAGTTTCTGTCTAGATTTTTTTTTTCCTGGTTACTTTTAGATTTCTTTTCTAGTTAGATTTTAAGATTTTATTTGATTTATATTTTCTAGATAGATCAGGTTAAGCTCCTATTTAAACAACCGTGTTTTTGTTATTTTCCATGAGAGATTATTATTATTGACAATGAGATTTTTCAAATCGAAAGTTCTCATACAATCTTACAGATTGACATATAATCCGGCCCCTCATAGATTTTTTCCAATAGTCTAGCCAAAGAAGCATTGCCATTTTTTAAAGAAAGATCCTATCTCATGTCACGAAAGCCACCAATCAAACACTTTACTGCGTTATGTAAAACAACAAGAAGAAAAAGCTACGAAGTCTATGATTATGAACGATTTAACCTTACATTTGAAGAAATACAAGCATATTTATTAGATAATTTCATTTTTTTTATTTGTTGCTGAAAAAAGAGTTGTGATGAATTTAAGGGTAAACAATATTCAGGAATATGTTAATAAAACTTATATAATATATAAAAATATCGATAAAGTTTATGCTGCTTTGATAAATGTCTCTGATTATGAACGATTTAACCTTATATTTGAAGAAATACAAATTCTTTCTTTTTCTATATTCTACGTCACTATGAGGCATCATTCCCTCACTGATTTTTTTTCCAATAGAGCAAAAGAAGCATTGCCATTCTCTTATAATGCCAATTTTCATGGAAAGACCCTATCTCATTTCACTGAAGCCACCAATCAAAGACTTGGCTGGTTAGGTAAGAAGAAACGCAAGCTAAAATTACGAAGTCCATGATGACGAACAATTTGTTAAGCCGGACGACATTAGCTTGTACTTCAAAATTTCTAGAAGAATGTGATGCATAACAAGATACTATCAAGCACATAAAGATAAGCTAAACTAGTATTAAAATACAAAGAACTCTAAAACTTTATTTTATTTATGTAAAATTAATTTGACTAAGTCTATTTTTAAAAAGGTTTACAATGTCTTTTATAGGCTATAAAAATTGACTTATTCTAGAAAACAAAATTAGAATTCTAAAACATAAAAAAAAAAAATAATAACATAAAATATTAAAAAATATATTAAATTCAGGAAAAACTAACAAAATCAACCCAAATAACATCTTTTGAGCCCAATCTAGGAGATTGAATGTTTGATAATACACAAAGTGGGTTTTTATAGTAAAAAAAAAAAAAAAAACATGTAGAATTTCTTTTGAAAATTTGAGTATGATCCAACAATCATATATTTTACTATCACCTTTTTAAGCTACTACTTTGATTTGGCATGATCAGACATTCTTTTAGGTCTAAACATGTTAATAGTTGAGTTTATTAAGCCTTTTTTTTTTTTACCTGAAGAGGGGTTAATCTTGAATTATTGTTGAACCCTCCGTTATTTTAAATACATGCCCAAAATCTTTTGTTAACAAGTAGCTTGTTGCTTCTCCACTATCAAGGCCCTCTAATATGCCTTCAAAATTATACACAAAGACTATAGGCATAGCACATCCATGATGGACTGTCACAACCTACTCAGATATCTCGCCATCCACCAACTATTTTTCCAATTCAGTCTAGTCATTCCTAACCACTAATTGATAAAATCAATTAGTATAATCATTGAAAGGTTTACATTATTATTTCGATAAGTGGAGCCTTTGGAACAAGGTTTAGATATAGTTGAATGAAAGAAAGAGTTCCCTCATCTAATTCTTCATCTTTTCCCAAACACTAATTATCGGTTTCTCTTGCCTCTTTAGTGTCCTCTTTAATTGTTCCTACCACGAAGAAGGCCATCCCTTCAGTCTGATCGCAATCAATATTACTTGTATGTGTTTGGGAACTTTTTTGTACTAAAAAAATTATTCCACCTAATTCATTTAATTGATGAACCCTTCTGTTTGTAAAGTTCCTATGACCTTATAGATTTTAATGTAAAACCTAAAATTCTCAATTCTATTTTCTTCTCGATCAAAAGGTTGCTTCCTTTATCCCTTTCTATGGAACAAGTTTATATATGTATTATCTATCAACCTACTATCACTCTCCTCTAGACCTTGTTCCCATAATCTTTCTTTTCTAATCTACAAGTTAGTTTTTTTATTTTTCTTTTAATTATAAAAATAATTGATTTTTTTTATCACAAACTCTTGGACATTCCTCTCTAAATAAGGTTTACAAGGTCTTTTACATGTTAGAAAAACTGATATAGAGTAGGAAAAAAATTGAATCTAAAAACATAAAAGAAAAAAAACATAAAATCTAAAATAACATAACACATCTAAGAAAAACAAGGAAAATTAACAAAATTAGCTCAAACATCATCCTCTCACACAATGTATAGCAAATATAAAACTAGGGTTCTCAAATCCTAAGGTCATAAACCAAATTGTAGAGAGATCAAGAGAAAATTATTTGGTGTTTTTATTGAATCTAATAACTAGAAAAATTAACAAAACTAGCTCAAACAACATCCTCTCATGCAACATATAGCAAATATAAAAACACCAAACTATAGAGAAATCTAGAGAAAATTATTTGGTGTTTTTATTGAATCTGAATAATAGTTTGTCTCAATAAAATAAATTAGATATCACTATTTATATTAGTTTTAAAATCTTGTATAGGTAATTATTCATAATTAAGAATTTTCCTAACCAATAGAATCCATAAAGCATTAGGATTTTTAAAAAGTAAAATACTAATTAAGTTAAAAGTTCTTAATTAAGTAGGAAATATATAATTAAAATCCAGAATTAACTAGTAAAAGAATTAAAACAGGAAAACAATAATTTTAGCCTTCATATTAGATGCTTCTGGGTTTTTTGGTAGATTGTTTTAGGCTTGGTCTTATTAATATGGTCCATAAATCCAAGGATATTTGTTCTACATCATTTTCTGAGCTTAATTTCAAAAGATTCAATGGTTTAAAAATCAACAAAGTGAGTTTCCATAGGAAACATCTAGTAGAATCTCCTATAAAAATAATGAGACTAATTCAATGGTCGGGTCTCATGTTATGACCTTTTTAAGCCATTACAATAGTTCGGCGTGCTCATGTCTTTTCTTGGGCTAATGTCCCAAATAATGATGAAAAGGCGAGGATGCTTCCATGCATGTTCACCACACTAAGGAACTTGTCCACAAATGGATTGTTGACCAATAGTTTACTTAACGCTCCTAAAAAATAGGGTTATTAGTATCGGATTTTAGTAATAAAGTATTTTAGTTGCTGATTTAGAAACAGTTTACCAATAGAATTTGTGTATATGATTTTCTTTTTAATATCAACAATGAATCTAGTAATGAAAGATCTCTAAAAAATAAATCAGTCACAATTCTTTTTTCAACAACAAATAAAAAAAATCAGATTATCTAAGAAATCTGCTTGTTGATTCCACTAAAAAAATAACCTAATCCAATGCTCCAAAACATTCACGTCAGCAATCCGTGTAATATCTTGATGACCAATCACAAAACACTCATTATTATTATTATTTTTTTATAAGGGCAATGAAACATTGAACTATGCTCTTATTCTGAATAAACTAAGTTATAGTCTCCTTGATATATCATGTAGCATGTGTTACTAATTGCAAAAATTAAGAATACAAAAATGTATAAAAGATAATTTGCAAATAATTCGAATAAATCTATTAAAGTTAATGATTTTATGTTTATTTTTTTAATTGATTGCAAAGGAAGGTTACAATTTCTTGTTATTAGTTACTAATAAAATAATATGCTTTGACGAGAGAATTAAAGATATTATAATTAATTTAAAGACAACTTTATTGTAACAATTTGTTTTATCAAATTATTTTTTAGTGCAACATTGTTCTGATTATTTGAAATCAAGGTAAGTTTTTATATTTAAGTTTTTGAAATCCTTTAATTACTGTTCAAGACGACATCTTAGAAATCATTTGAATTTAACTATCGGAAAGATAATTAAATGAAATCCTTTAATTTGCCAAATTGATGCGGAACAATAAATAACAAGAATTAAAGCAAGAAAAGAAAGAAGCTTTAGAGAAAAAAAGAAGCTAAAGAAGAGAAGAAAGGGGATTGGAGATATGCAAAAGCTGCAATTTTTCATTAATCATCAATAGTCCCTTAACATTTAGAAAACTAGGGTATTAATACTAAAACCCTAACTACAATAAGCAATTGGGCTTATAGCCCACTAAATAAAATACTTAACAATAATTAAATCAAGCCCAATAAATAAAGACAAATTAATAAAACTCATCTAAAAGTTCATATAAATTAAACCCAATACATAAGTTAAAGCCCGATCTCTCAATTGTTTGGGCTATCCTCCATCGTCTATGATCATTTACATGCGTAACTAATGTTTCCGGTTCGGTATCCCCATCATAAATAGTTTTACAAGTCATTTGAATTTAATTATCGGAAAGAAAATCACCCACCATTATTATCACAACTATGGGAATCATGGTGAAATTTCTAAGATAGGTTGAAGACATGCATATTTCATTGATCGTACGAGAGAGAGAGGTTATTTATTTTTATTTTTTTATTATTGTAGTTATTTAGATTAATTTGTTTCTATCTTAATTAATTTTATGGACATAAAGTTAATAACTATATAAATATTTAGTGATACTAAAATTTATGAAATTTAAATAAGTAATTTTTGAAAAATAAAATTAAAATCTAATTAATTAAATTTTATTATTTACTCGAGAAGTTATTCTATTATGTGACAGAGAAGGTAAGGAGATGATACGGAGATTAAATAATAAAAATAGAAGTTTGGTGGACAAAGTGAATCCAAGAAGTCGGGAATAAGCACATCCATGTTGGGTTTGGGTAGCATGGCTTGCCTGAACCCAAATTGGAGAGGAAGCCCACCTTTGGATTCTTTTAGTATTGAGTTATGCCTAAATCGAGAGTTATTTTGCCCAAATCGTTAAATAATCACACGATGTTATTATTATAGAATTGGAAAAAAAAAAAAAAAAAAACAAGAAAAAGAATTAATGAAGAAGTAAATTATGTTTAAGGGGAGAAAATAATCCATATAAATAAGAACGAACTTTCATGCACCAGAATAAAAACTTGTCATATCGTTTAATACGATAGAATAAATTGCAATACGAGAATGCTCCATAAGAATAATCTCCCCACTGCATAAACGACCCACGTTACCAAGAGCTTGGGCTGCTTCTTTCTTACATCTCCTTGTGAATTTGCAGTCAGAAGGTGGCCTCTGCTACCAATGCTCCATAAGAATCCTCCGTGATCATCCTGGTAAGAAGTTTCAGTATTTGCCTGGAGAAGGTGATTCTGGCCTGTTTATAGGTAAAAGAAACATATTCCCTTCATTTCCAGGCTCAAATTCACACTTCGCAGTACTTTATAGAAGAAATAAACAGAGTTCATACTAACTTCTTCATTTATATTTTTGAAGGGCATGCTGAGCGATGGAAAGGAAGTAGCAGTAAAGAGACTTTCAGCTTTCTCTGAGAAAGACACAAAGGAGTTTACAATTGAAGTTCTGCTAATCATGAAAATTCAGCTCGAAAATCTTGTCAAGCTTCTCGGTTTTTGTGCTGATAGAGATGAAAAGCTTCTGGTTTATGAATTTATGTCTGACAGCAGCCTTGACGCTTCCTCTTTGGTTAGTTTTCTTCAATGCTTTCGATCAGAAATTCCCGTTCATTGATCTTTAGATACAATCTGCTTATTTTTCTTCAAATACTGGATTTTAAGTTGTAATTAACTAATTCATTTCCACCGATATCGAACACGAACTTGTATTGTAAATAGAACTGCGAAGGGAACTCTTTATCTCCATGAGGATTCTAGGCACAGAATCATTCATCGAGACCTGAAAGCTAGCAGTATCTTGTTGGAAAAGGATATGAACCCGAAAAATATCTGGCATCGGAACGACAAAGATGTTTGCTGGATGTGTGTACGGAAGGCTGATAAACAAGTATGGACACACCTTAAACCTAAAAGACTACATTGTTGGGTTATGGGTATGGGCTTCTATATCTAATATTGGGTCAGTGTGTGTGAAAGCTTATACAATATGGACATACTCCAACCCAAAAACCTAAATTACTGTGTAATGAGTACATTTTATATACAAACAATTTTATTCTATCATTTATCTTGAAAATGGGATAATTAGAACTCATAGGTGCCCAACAAATCTCACTCAATGTGGCTCGCATGATGCCATGAGCTATGCTAGGTTAACATGCAAAATATAAAACTTGAACATCAGATATGTTTAGCTTATATTTTTATTGTGTATTTTAAATTATAAGATTAGGATAATTTAATAGAAAAAAATTAATAAAATATAAATTTTTTTAAAAAAATATAGATTAAGATATTTAATAACAAAACACTGATCATTAACCCAGTTGTGTTTAATAAATTTATTTATAATAAAAATCAACACAATTTAAAGAAGAAAATTATCTTAGATTCATATATAATAATTAATGGAATCCTCGTTAATATTATTAAAACAAATGATATTATCTTATTTTAAAACAAAGGCAACATTATATGATATTTTAAATTATTTTATTGATAATGAATTTTAATTAAATTTTTTTAAAAAATTAAAATTAAAATACTGAATTAAAAAAAAAGAAAAAAGAAAAAAAAGGAGATGTATGAGCCTCGAAGTTTTGTCATCCGTATAAAGAAGCTGAGACAAGAGTGGGCCTTTTAGACCAACCCTACATTCTTAACCTTCTCACTCTTTTTTTTTTTTTTAATTAAGTAAGTAGACGAACATGAACTTTTATATGAGAAATTGAAAATAACCCTGTAATTATTATTTTTTTGTACTTCTTTGAATTATTTTTATATTGTAAATTTAAATCATATTTCATCAAATTAGTTTCTATTTCAATTCTAAAATTTTAGTAAACATCTTGAATTTTCAAGAACATTGAAAGAGATGACAATACCAACACATAAAACATCATATAAAAGGTTGAAATTAGGAAAAATAATAATTAAAAGTTCATTGACAAAATTGAAATAAAGAAAAAACTTTATTGTTCAAAAAAAGGAATGGAGACATTTCTACAATGACAAATAGTGAAAGCATGTTAGGTTTATTATATAATATATTTGAGTTATATAAAATATATCATGAACAAAGACAAAGAAGGTATCTAACATATATACGAAGGTGACATGTATATATTCATACATTGAAGTCCCTCCAAAAATTGGTTTCCAAGCCAAATAGCTCAGGAGTCTTAACCAAATAACACGTTACAAAATCATTTTCTCACCTCTCACATCAGACCATCTTTTCTGTTTCTGCCAAAAAAGTCCTGTCTTCTTTGCATTTATTACTCTCTTTTCGAGGAATGGGCCATCTAGGGCTTACCCCTCCAACCCCCGGTTCTCTCTCCCCAAACAAATTCACTCCGAACGAACAACATTGTTCTGAGTGTCAATGTGTAATAAAATTAGTTCAATGACAATTTACTTTGATTTCTTACAGGATTGGATTTTGGTATTGTTTATTTTTATGTTTTAAAAATATTTTTTATTTTTATAAATTAATATTTTTTTTGATATTTTTATATTATTTTAATATATTTTCGAGTAAAAACACTTTAAAAATAGATAGGAACACCATACCTTTTTTTCTCTCATAATATTTACTAATGATAGAGTTTGAAAATTTTTGTAATCAAATCAAATATTCATTGACGCTAGAAATAAAAATATTATAGGCAGATTATTAAAAACATAATATAACAAATCCTTAGTAATTCAAGACAAAACCAACAATATAGTTTATCTTAGGAGAGACGTTTAATAGATGATAATATCATACCATTTCACATAACTAATCTTGTACCATAGAATATTTGTTGACCAATTAAAATGTTTTATGACCGTAATATTAGGCAATAAATCCTTCATCTAGATATTTTTTCTTTTAAGAATAAGATATCAGATATTTATTTTTTATTTAAAAATTTTAAAAATCATTGCAATATCTGGTATGACAATCATGATATGAAAATAAAGTATCATGTAAAAAACATTGAAAATCATGTCTTAATATTTTATATATAATCGAAAGAAAAAAAATAATTAATTTGGAAAAATTTTATAAAATATTTATAATAAAAAAATTAATAAAATATAAATTTCATTTTTATTGAATATTCATCATCACAATTTAAAAAGAAAATCATCTTAGGTTCATATAAAATAATTAATGGAATCCTCGCTAATATTATTAAAACAAATGCTATTGTCTTATTCTAAAACAAAGGCAACATTAAATGATATTTTAAATTATTTTTATTGATAATGAATTTTAATTAATTTTGTTTTAAAAACATAAAAAACTAAAATATTGAATAAAAAAAAGGGATGCATGAGCCTCGAAGTTTTGTCTTGCATGTCTAGTCCAATATAAAGAAGCTAAGACAAGAGTGGGCCTATTAGGAAGCCTGCATTCTTAACCTTCTCACTCTTTGTTTTTTAATTGAGCAAGGAGACGAACATGAACTTTTATATGAGAAATTGAAAATAGCCATGTAATTAATTTTTTTTTTGTACATCTTTGAATTAATTTTATATTATAAATTTAAATCACATTTCATCAAATTTGTTTCTATTTCAATTCTAAAATTTTAGTAAGCATCTTGAATTATCAAGAATATTAAAAGAGATGATGATAATACCAACACATAAAATATCACAAACATCACATATAAGGTTGAAATTAGAAAAAATAATAATTAAAGTTCATTGATAAAATTGGAAAAATAAAAATAACTTTATTGTTCAATGAAAGGTGTTGCCCACAAGGAATGAAGACATTTCTACATATCATGTATATTTTCTTTTGTTAATAAAATGGTATGCTTACTAAGTTATTTGTGTAACAGGTCCATCAAATATCCAAAGAGACCATTAATTTTTAGAACTCCACTTTGTTAAGCTTATGTAAATATTTAACTTAAATATAATGGAATTAGTGTGATTGTGCAATATGTTTTTTTTGTGTAAACCTTGTTGTATATAAAAATCTTAACTCAGCATGTAGTACATTAGTTATGTAAAATTTGATATAATGAATGAACCAGAACTCCTTAGTTATCCTGTAATTAATCCTTTTGAAATTTTTAAGAAAACTTATTATGTTTTAATTTTTCTCTTATATATATATATATATATATATATATTGTGTGTGTGTGTGTGTGTGTGTTGATTGTACAAGGTGTTGAATATTGATGATTGAAATAAGATCCAGAATTATAGGACCTTGTTATGATGGATTGAATGTATAAATTGATGGTAGTTTATAACTTGGGGTGTCCTATATAAAAAGAAACATCGACGGGTGAGGATATGGTAGTTGGCCTTATTAGTAGTGCTGGTTGGTGACTTGTCACATGTGTTTTGGGATCATGTGTGGTCACCAAGAATAAATCAGTAAGGGCGGTAAGGCTCAAAGCGGACAATATCTGACAGGTTAGGTTGGGCTGTGACAATTGGTATCAGAGCTGGCCTCACAAGTTGTCCGGATTTGCCGATAGGGTCGTCGAGCTCCTTAGAGGGGGTGGATTGTAATATCCCACATCGGCAGGTGAGGATTTGGTGGCTGACTTTATTAGTAGTGCTAGTTGCTAACTTGTCAGACGCGTTTTGAGGCCATACATAGTCACTAAGAACAAATCTGTGAGGGCAGTAAGGCTCAAAGCGGACAATATCTGGCAAGTTGAGCCAAGTTGTGACATTTGATATCAAAGATAGCCTCATTGGTTGTTTGGCTGTGCCGAAAGGGTTGTCGGGCTCCTTAAGGGGGGTGGATTGTAATATCCCACATCGGCGAGTAATGATTTGGTAGCTGGCTTTATTAGTAATGATGGTTGTTGATTTGTCAGACACGTTTTGGGGTCATCTGTAGTCACCAAAAACAAATCTGTGAGAGTGGTAAGGCCCAAAACGGATAATATCTGATAGATTGGGTTGGGCTATGATAGGCCCAACCTAGTGACCAAGCTTTGCAGTAGCAAGCATACGTGAATTATAATTCACATATGCTTGCATAGTAGAAGGGTAATTAAAATGAAAATGACGAAAAAGGCTTACCTGTGATTTGTTGTTAGAGATGAAGTCGTGAGGCGATGATGCCTATATGGTTGGTTGGGTTGAACCATTTGCCACGATCCTTCTCTATTTATCCTGTTTTTTCCCCTTGTTTTTCTCCTTTGTGGCTCCCTTTTTTTTCTTTTTGTTTTGTCTCTCTGGTCCTCTAGTTCAAGACTACTTGGACTGGTTCGTCTTATCTCTTTTAGGATAACAATCTTAATGATGAGAATAAACATGGCTTTAATCTTTCCATGTTTAATGAAAAAAAGGCACCAACAATCCTGCCATGGTAGGACTGTCGGAGACGAATCATCTTTTCGTTGGAGAAGTATCGTGTGGACAAATCTGAGGCAACTAATAGGTTTTGTGGTAGACAAATTTGATCCATGATTTGGATTAGATTTTGTGCAATTTTAGTGGGTTTTTCTTGAACTGATCTTTTCTAGGATGAGAAAAAAGGGGATGAATAATTGATTTAGAAACGACGTTGTTTTTATTTACTGAATTGACTTCCAACTTTTTATAATTTTATCTTTATTAGTTCTTTATTGTCTTGATCAAATTCTCAAATTATTTTCTAATATTTCTTTAACAAAACCCCAATTCGTTTATTCACCTGTTATTTTGAATGGAAGTACATGCTTGATTAATCTGGGTTATATTATTATTATTATTAAATTAAATTATTATTTATGTTTTTATATATATTTTTTAGAAAACTCAAAATGAGAATACAAATAAATATAATTATTTATAGTGGTGCAAGAGAAGTCAAACTTAGCTTATCATCTTTGCCCTGGTGTTTATATTAATTCTCTATCAAGCTCGGTATCTTCTTTTTTTTTTCTAAACCTAACAACCAACCAGTAAAAAAAAAAAAAAAAAAAAACTAGTTTGATTCATTCATCAAATAACCAGACCTTAGTTTTTTCAAGTACTCGTGGGATTGGAAACTACGAGGATAGTGACAGATTCATTGAAATTTGCTACAGCTTACAAGAAGGTCACTGTTGATGTCTTGATCACAGTGATTTCCATAATAATTTATATATATATAAAGTCAACATCTTCTTGCACTGGCTCCCATCATAAAATAATAACAATGTGACTAGGGAGGAAACAACTAGCTGAAACCAGAGTTGAGATGTAGATAAGATTTATAAATAAAATATTTTAAAATATGATTTTATGATTTTTTATTTATGTTTGACAAGTGAAACTTTTGATAATATTTATTTTGTATTTGAAATTTTCTATTAAACAAAAATTATTTTCATTTCATTAAATATAATTGATAAATATAATTTATTTAATTATTTTTAAAGCTTGAAGTCATTATCCAAGTGATTCTCAGCTAAAATATGATATGATTAAATGAAATGACTCCATTACTTCCTTTTCAAGGCTCTTAAGCCCTCGCTGGAAAGTTTAGCCATGAAATATGGGCGAGGTTAGTATTCTTCTAATTTTGCAGCTCTTGCTAAGGTCATGTATTGTTCTGGTCACTTTATTTTGGTATTTAAAAATAAAACATTTGAACAAAATATTGTGAGATTAAATAATTATATTAATTTTTTTATTAAACTTGTTTTTTAAAATATTTTTAAAATTATTTTTCACTTAAAAAAATATTAAATTGTTGTTTTTATATATATATTTTTATTAATTTTGATGTACTGATATAAAATATAAATAAATTAAAAAAGATATATTTTAATTAATTTATAATTAAAAAATACTTTTATAAAACACATGCTAATATTATAAAACCTACACTGAACATTGAGAATTCAAAATCAAGGATTGGGTCAATGTTACAGAAAGAATTGTTAATCAAAAAAAAAAAAAAAGTGTCCTTTAGGTAACGTACAAGAGCTTTTAAGCTGTATAATAATATTTTTATGACTTCAATTTTGCATACTAAGATTCTAAGATTAGTCATTATCCCTTTAGTCAATCATCTGCTAGAAAGTATATTCGTTATTTTGATAGTGATTTTAAAATATTTTTTAATTTATATTTTACATCAACATATTAAATCAATATAAAAATATTAAAAAATTAATTTTTACAAAACAAACACGGTGCAACCGCGTAGACAATGAGTATCTTAAGAAAGTCTGCACCCCTAGCCTGCAACTTCAAGAATAATCTCTTCAAAATAGAATGGTCAAGAAAGATATCCTAATAATAATATTCTCTATGGATAATATAATACAGTAACAAATCTATTGCCCATTTCGTGTTAAACACAAGGATTATGTATTTTATTAATTATGCATTTAATTGATAATGATAGAATAATTTTCATAATGGATCTGTTAGGATCGAACCCAAGATTGTAAAGTGTTCAACTAGATATTAAAACTTGAATAAAAAGAAAAGGAAGTATTTATCTCGAGTTAAAGTTTAAACTTGAATCTTGTATGAATTAACTAAATTATTATTTCGCACTTAATTTTATTAAATAAAATATAAATAATAAAACTCTAATTCATAATTAATTAATCAATAAATTTGTTATATATTATCAAAGAGCACGCTCAACTATACTGGGAAAAGTGTCAATGTATTTGAACTTATAAAATAGCAATACAAGCCACGCCCCATGTATTTGAACTTAGCAAATAGAAGGATAAGCTCTACTCAGCAGGATTCATAAAAAAAACATATCTAGAAAATTTTCATTTGAATGCCAATTTATTCCTGGTCAATCAATTAAGTCAATGCTCAGGCCGGTCATTTTTAATTGACAAAGTAAAACGTATTCTCAGGGATGATTAATCCAGTTATATTCTCCCCCCAGTGATCACCTGTACACATGGGGAACAGGAAGGCAAGCAGGGGCCACTTGTAAAATTTTTTTATATTTAATATTTAAATATAGAATAATATAATATTTTTATTTTAAATAAATAAAATTTTTAATAATATATCTTATTTTATTAATTTTGATCATCTATTAAATGATACCAGCTCCGTCCTGTTGTGCAGCTTTAATAGTCCCATTATCCACATGGTTTCAAGTGAATTTCCAAGCCCCTTTTTATCTTTTCGTTAAATTTGCTCCATAATGATCCTGATGACAGCAATAGATTTAAATTTAGTCATGTTTTTGCTGATCATACCGTTTTCAGCTCTCCCAGCCATTACTGTTGCAGACCATCTTGTTACATCTTGCTCCAATAACACAAGAAACTACACGCTCAACAGTACATTTGAGAGCAACCTCAAGCTTCTTCTTGAGAACTTGCCGTCCATCACTTCATTAACAGGTTTTAACTACACCTCTTTTGGAGAACCCCCTGCCAAGGTCTATGGCCAAGCACTGTGCAGAGGTGATGTCAACTCAGGTTCTTGTCAGGCTTGTGTGGAGAAGGCAAGCCAAGAAATCTTTAATGATTGTAGAAATTATGAAGATGCAATCATATGGTATGAACTTTGCCAAGTTCACTACTCGTTTCAGAATATGACTTCCTTGTATGTTTATACAGGGAAGTATCCAGACTGGGATTCTCAGGAGAAATTTCTATCAGATCCAAAACATTTCTCTGATGTTCTAATCTACTTAATGACTAACCTGTCAACTGAGGCCGCCGTCAATCCTTCCAAGCACATGTTTGCAACTGGGGCAATCAAATTTAGAAGCGAAACCGTATATGGTCATGCACAGTGCACACGAGATATCATACCAGATGATTGTCAAACATGTTTGACAACTGCTTCGGCTGAACTCAAAGGATGCTGTTCGTCACGGCAAGGTGGAATTATTGTTAGCAGGAATTGCGATGTGAGATTTGAGCTGTACAAGTATTACAATGTCTCGAGTTACTTGTTAACATATCCGAATCCTAAAGGTTAGTGCACAGGAGTTTTTTGGCTGAAAATCTGTGAGCGAAAAGAAGTAATATTCATGTCTTGCATTAATGACTGATATGGTTATTCTTAATTCTTGCCCATGACGGATAACATGTAGCGCAGAATTGTCCAGAATCTTAGTTTATTATTTTTGGAGATTAAATATTTTTCTTCATAAATTGAATCTTATGCAATTCTCTGCTTTGCATGGCAGGAAGTAATTGGAAGATTGGGATAGTGGCATTAGCTGCATGTGCTCCTGTAGTGGTGATTGTAATTGTCATTGGTTCTTGCATTGCCTGTCTGCTGAAAGAAAGAGGACAACAAAGAGGTAAATTAACTAAGCGATCAGCAGATTGTTAGGCTAAGTTGATATCAGAACCACAAAAGAGTAAAACTCCGATTCTTTTTCAGGCGTGGAAAGAAGTCACCTAGCATTACTACAGGAATTGGCCTGTCCAAGAGGGGTCACAATGACAGATGAAGGTCAGTTGGTAAGTTCTGAGGACCTGCCTTTCATAGACTTAACTACTATCAGAGCAGCTACAGACAACTTCTCCGATTCAAATAAGCTTGGACAAGGTGGGTTTGGCACTGTTTATAAGGTAAGTGGTAAAGGGGCTTTGCTGTCATAATCCACTGAGATTCAGGAGTATGTCTTTCCAATCCATCCCTCTAGGAAAACCGAGTTTTTTTGTTCAGTTTGCCATGGCTTACTATTGCAAATTTGTTTCAGGGTGTGTTACCAGATGGGAAAGCAATAGCTGTCAAAAGGCTGTCAAGGAAGTCATGGCAAGGCTTAGAGGAGTTCAAGAATGAAGTCAAAGTAATTGCAAAATTACAGCACCGAAACCTTGTGAGGCTATTGGGATGTGGCATGGAAGGAGATGAAAAGCTGCTCATATATGAATTCATGCATAACAAAAGCCTTGACATCTTCATCTTTGGTCTGTTCCTTTCATTTAGTTTGCCTTTGGATTCTTAAATATTACATTTTCAACAATTAAAAGATGCAAGAGGCTGAAGTTTCTTCTTATTCAAATTTCAGACGCCAAAAGACGCGCACTTCTTGATTGGGAGACATGTTACAACATAGCTAGTGGGATTGCTAGAGGACTTCTTTACCTGCACGAGGATTCCCGGCTTAGAATCATTCACCGGGATTTGAAACCTAGCAATGTGCTACTAGACCATGAAATGGTTGCCAAGATATCAGACTTTGGCATGGCTAGAATTTTCTGCGAAAACCAGAACAAAGCTAACACTAGAAGAGTAGTAGGAACATTGTAAGCCCTCTTTTAATTATTCTTTTAACTCTAATTTCTTTTTCTAGTTTGGTGATGATTTTAGTCCTAAATTCTTATAACTTATCCAAAGTACGTCTTACGCACGAAACAGCGGATATATGGCTCCGGAGTACGCAATGGGAGGGCTATTCTCGGTGAAATCAGATGTCTTCAGCTTTGGTGTTATACTACTGGAGATGGCAAGTGGGAAAAGAAGCAGTGGCTTTTATCTCTCAGAACATGGCCAGACACTCTTAGCATATGTCTGTACAATACATCGCTGCCATCAAAATTTCCATTCAAATAATTGTCAACCTATCAAAAAGAATTTCGAAGCTTGAAAATTATAACGAGGTACTGTTATGATTTATTTTTTTTCATGCAATTTGACAGGCGTGGAGATTGTGGAATGAAGGGAGAGAAATGGAATTAGTGGATCCTTCGTTGATGGACAGAAGTCAAACAGAAGGGATTGTGAGGTGCATACATGTTGGGCTGTTATGTGTGCAGGAAGATCCAGCAGACAGGCCGACAATGTCATTTGTGGTTCTAGCTTTGGGAAGTGACCCAATAGCTCTTCCTCAGCCCAAACAACCTGCGTTCTCTCTAGGTAAAATGGTTCCAATCTACAAGTCTTCACCTACAGATCCTTCTGTAAATCAAATGACTGTTTCCGGTATCGCACCGCGCTGATTGTTAATAAGATTGACACTGTTCCTGTCAATGTCTGCGGCAAGTGGTGTGGTTCAGAATAGCTAGTTTTCTATTTTTCTTAGCCATTTTGTTAAGATCTCAAAATGGTGAATAGAAGACCTCAAATTGTGTATAGTAACAACGTGTCTGAATAGCTAGTTGGAATTATAAGCCAGAAATAAATAGCATGACGAGACACAGTCCACTAATTTAATTTAAGGTGGTACTGATATAGTTTTGGTTCTGGTCACGTTGGTCTCTAACACTAACCACTAGTGTTTTTTTTTTTTTTTTAAAGAAAAATATCAATTTCATTATAGCTAAATTGTAAAAATACCACCTTGAACTTACAAAAAAAAACATAGTTTTAAAAAAATTAAAATTCAAGATGATATTTTTTATATATAAATATCAAGACAAAATAATGGATCGATTCATGTCAATTTAGGTCAACATGTAAACTTCAAAATCTAGATCAAAAGATCTTTATTATCTTATAGAAAACAAATAAAAAAAATATACTGAAGTTAAATTCTTAATTACAAAAAAAAATAAAAAAAATTTGAATCATCTAAGTTAACCTACAAAACCTATAACTTGAATAATGAGATTATAATAACTTTAAATAAAAAAAATTAAAAGAATTAATTATAAAGTTTAATTTTCTAATAAATATAATATTAAAAAATAAAATTAAAAAAAAATTAAATTAATTTTTTTTTAAAAAAATTATTGTTCCAATTAACATTACTCTGGTAGGAGGTGAACAATGATTTTAATTATATATATATTAAATTGCCTTTCAACTACCCTAATAATAATATAAAAATCAACATGAAAATATAAAAAAACTCTAAGAACAGTTTTAGATCTTTTTACTTACAATTATATTTTAATAATTTTATTATGTATTAAAAAAAAACCTATTTATCCTCAATAAATTTGATCATGACTAATGATTCGTAGATAAGATAAAATCATTATTGCATTATTATACTGATCGTTATTTTCGCTCACAGTAAACATTGTTTCCACTTATAGTGAAAACGATAGGAAAGGTTTAAAAATAAATAAGAGTCCTTAATTGAGAATTTCTACGAGTTTGAGGATAAAATTAATAAAAAAATAAATGGTGCTAAAACCGAGACTAGCTGTATAGTTGTCCACTCGTTTCTTATCCCTCCATTTGAACATTGAAGCCATAGAAATTGAACTTTCCCCGAATCAGCAACACAAGACCACCAACAAACACAAGTAACATACAAATAATAATTTTTTTTATATATTGTTTTTGTCTGCTTTTGGGTGAATATTAACCAACAACACAAGACCAACAACAAACACAAGTAACATATAATTTTATCAAATAAAATCTTCATACAAAAGTTTTAATTTAAAATTTTATTATTGAATATTTTCTCTAATCTCCTAAAATCTAAAATATAAGCAGAATAATATATATATATATATATATAAGTCCTAAATCTATCTTGAAGAGAAAAAATTAAGTCATTATAAATAATTATATATTTATTGTAGGAATTTTTAAACTAATTAGAAAAAATAAATTTATTAAGTATAATATTTGATTTTCTAAACTAAATAAAAAAAATATAAAACACCATTAAAAATCTTTCTCTTAACTATATAGAAATAAAAATAATTAATAAAATGAATATTTTTTCTCTAAAAATCCTCAGCATCCTAAACTGATAGATGATAAATAAACTGATTTATATATGTTTAACAAATGGATAGTTGATACACAGCGTAGTCATTACATTTGACTCTGTTTGTTTACGTGGTTGCGTCCACGTTTAATTGCGTTCATAATTAATATTGTGTTTGGTTAACAACGGGCCACACTTTTTGATGCATGGGTCCCACATAAATATGCGTTCCGAACACAGGAATGCAGAAGCAAGTCTATCTTGCTTTTATTGTGGTTGCTGATTAGGAAACGTGGAAAGTAGAGAATGAGAATAAAAAATGAGAAGCTTGAATGCAGAGATTCCAAATTAGTTGATGTCGTTGTTTTCTTATGATATTTTTATATTAAATAAGTATATTACTATTTTAGAAAAAATTATGATAGCTTTGGAAAAGAGATATATTTCTCGTATAAAACTTATTTAAAAAATTAATTTATTTTGTGTATTAAACTACTTTTTCTTCAACCTCAATTTCAACCACAGGTTTAACCAAACACCTATTTTTTCAAACCAATCTCAACAATCGCTACCGCAATACCAAACACACTCTTAATGCCTAAGATCACTTAAACGTTATGTGGCTTGCGGTGCAACCCCTATCTCATTATTTTTTAAATTATTTTAATGTAATAATATTATAAATAATTTTTTTAAAATAAAAAATATTTTAATTTATTTTTAAATAAAAAATATTTTAAAAAATAATCATTACTATAACTTCAAATACCCCTTAAATATTTAATTTTTATCCGACTATTAACTATATTTGAATACTCTTTAAAAGTACATTTAACTTAAAAAAAAAAAGCATTAAATTTATTTTCTTGTAATGTTTTTAATGTTTTACACGTGCTAGTTGGTGCTGCACTTTTTGTTTTTAAACTTCTGCTACGTTTGCTTTTCACAACGTACCTCTCATATACTTGTGACATTACTTTTTCAAATATTGGGAACTGAATGTATAATTTTTTACCCATAAAATTTGGTATGACAAGGGAAACATTCTAATAATTTTTGTTTCTTAAAATATTTTTTAAATTGTTTTTTTTTTTTTTTGTCTAAAAACAATTAAGCTGATATAATTTAACTATTTTAATGTGTTGATATAAAAAATCATCATTATTATACATTTTAATTAAAAAATTAATTATAAAAAAAACAACTTTATATTATATCACCGAACACGTACCTCGAGGCTGAAATTTAAATTAATTAAGTAAAGGCGGGCAGATCGTAAATGCAGTTTCTTACAGTTTTCCAAGTAGGAAATATGAATCACAAAACAAGTCTTGTTCAAACTCGGAATTGTTGTTCAAAGAAGACAAACATTGGTTAAAACTTTTAGTCCAGGTCAAATCATTAACGTCCAGCCATGTTCTTAACAAATCTTACAAATTACATAAGACCTTCCTGGAAACTACACACCACGAATAGATCGCTGTCAAAAATTCAGTATTCAGTGTCCAATATAGTTTTGTTGACCATAGCAAGTCCATTTTTCTTTTTCAACACACACATGCATGCACATATATTGTAAAAAATGGAAAAAAAAAATGAAGTTATGAAATAGGAAGAAACAGTTTCATGACTGATCATCCTTCACTTTTTTTTTTTACTTGTAGGGTAAAAACTTGATTCGTATTTGTTGATTTTTTTTGTTGAAATTTGATTTCATCCAAAAACAATTTAATCTTATCGATGATCTTTAAGATCTTTGCTAACGTGTTGAATTTTTTCCTAGGATATGACATTAAATTTGATAATTAAATATGAATTTAATCCAAAATATTAAAATTCAGTGGTGAGTGACTCATTTAATATTACCTTATATTCTTATACTTATTTGACGGGGGACTTCGTTCTATAACAATATTTTTCTTCTTGCCTTGATTTATCCCAATTCTTCCAAGAAAATTTCCATTCGCTATGCTTTTGGATGACCCACCATATTTGACTGCTTTATATATATATAACTATGGTCTCCCGGCCGTAAGGTGAAAGAAGACAGAAAACAATTTCAGCTACAAATTATAGCTAGTGCAGAAATCTCAAAACACAAGATATGGGTCACAATTTCCTTCTTGTTACAAAAAGTTTTCAAATTCTTTTGCTGTATTTTTCCATTGCTAACCTTCTTGATCTTGCTTATGGTGATCCTCCATACAGACTTTGCTCGAACAAATCTAACTATACAGATAATAGTCCATTTCAAAACAATCTCGAGACCCTCATGGCTTCTCTTTCTTCAAATGCTTCAGTTTCAAAAATTTTCAATACCTCTACTGGAATTGATCCAGACAGAGTGTACGCTCAATATATGTGCCTCAACTATGTAAAAAATGAAAGCTGCCGTACCTGCGTGGCTGCAGCATCCCAAGACATCAGGCAGCTTTGTCCAGGAGATAAGGAAGCAGTTGTGTGGGGAGAGCTATGTCAATTGCGCTACTCGAATCAAAGATTCTTAGGCCACTTGGATGTTTCAGGAAACATTCCCCAACAAAATCCAAAGAACATTTCAAATCCAGAACGTCTTAGTTTAGTAGTCAATAAAACCTTGAGTAGTCTTATCAAGAAGGCAGCTTTTGGTCCTTCAGCGAATATGTATGCTACTGGAGACGAACCTTTCACTGGTAGTGACAGCGTTTTCTCTCTAGTACAGTGCTCTACAGACTTGTCTCCAAATGATTGTTACACATGCCTTGAGGTTGCCATAAAAAATGTTACGACTTGTTGCTATTTTTCTCGTGGAGCAAGGATTTTCAGCCGCAGTTGCTATTTAAGGTATGAGTTATATGCTTTCTATGACGGCGCAACTGAATCTTCTCAAAGTCCGGTGACCGGAAAAGGTACCAATTTGCTTATAGATCAATTAAGACGTAAAAAGTGGTTATATTTGGTTGTATTTGCTAATAAAAAAAAACTATACTTCATGCGCTGAAAATAATTTATTTTCCCTAATGACAGGCAACGAAAGCGAAATATGGATAATTACCATCAGTACTGTGGCATCAACACTTTTGGTGGTAGCAATTTTAGGCTCCTTCTTCTGCCATCTTGCGATGAAATTCAGAATGCGAAAATGCAAGGATGCTTCTTATGAAATTCACCAACATGTTCCTTTTAGTTTTCTTTGTAACCCTTGTTGACTTCTTGAATCTTGTCATACAGGTAAGAAAGAAAATACTAGTCAAGATGATAAATTTCGTGGGTTTGATCACCCAAACCGCAATGATTTCCAGCACCAAGATTTTCAGAGAGATGGCCTTAATGATCGGGAATCCGCAATGATGGATCTGGCATCCATAAATGCAGCTACTAATAACTTCTCTGAAACAAACTTTCTTGGGCAAGGTGGTTTTGGCCCAGTTTACAAGGTAAATGAATTACCATATCTTGTGTTCAAGCTCAAATTACCTTACGAAGTACTCTAGAGAAGAGATAAAAGAGGTTTTACTAATTCCTTTGTTGTGTGTTTTTGAAGGGTATACTGAGTGATGGAAAAGAATTAGCAGTAAAGAGACTTTCAGCTTCGTCCGAGCAAGGCAAAAACGAGTTTACAAATGAAGTTCTGCTAATCATGAAACTCCAGCACAAAAATCTTGTTAAGCTTCTCGGGTTTTGTGTTGATGGAGAGGAAAAGCTTCTGGTCTATGAATTCATGCCTAACAACAGCCTAGACATGGTCCTCTTTGGTAACTAGTCCTCTTTAATAAGTTTCTTAATGTTTTCAAATCAGAAATTTCCATTCATTGATCTCAGATACAATATGCTGAAATCTTATTTTTCAAGTAGTGAATACAAGCAATAATTTGATTTCGCATCAATTTTGATTTAACTGTAGATCCGGGGAAACGTGCTCAACTTAGTTGGAGAAGTCGTATTCATATTATAAATGGGATTGCAAAGGGAACTCTTTATCTCCATGAGGATTCTAGACTTAGAATCATCCATCGGGACCTGAAAGCTAGCAATATCTTGTTGGACAGCAACATGAATCCGAAGATTTCTGACTTCGGAATGGCAAGGATCATGGAAGCTAATGAAGGCGAAGCCAATACTGTTAGGATAGTGGGAACATAGTAAGTGAATTTTCACCTGAATTGTCTTTGTATATTAAGTAGAATCACTTCATTAGTTACCCGATTTCCTAGACAATAATAACATCACAAAGCATAATGACATGATCCATCATTTTCCGTGTTTCATGTTTCTAACTTTTCCGAGTCTGGAGTTTTTTGGGCCACCTCTGTCTCCACTAGCTGCTGGGAGCACAGCACATAGGTCTTGTTGGATATTTACTTTTGCAGGATTACTAAAAATTTACTGTCCCTTCTGTTGAATAGTGGATACATGGCACCAGAGTATGCAATGGAGGGACTTTACTCCACCAAATCTGATGTTTTTAGTTTTGGAGTTATTCTGCTGGAGATCATAACCGGAAGAAAGAATTATGGATTCCACAAATCGAAACGTGCTCCTAGCCTCCTAGCTTATGTAAGTTTCTTCGGAATAGAATACACATAATCACTTACTTGACACCATGATAAAAATGTTTAGTTAAACACACTTCCGAATCCTGAACCAGGCATGGGAATTATGGAACAATGGAAAGGAACTCGAGATGATAGATCCGGTGTTGGCTGATTCATGCTGCTCTGATGAATTTTCCCGATGTTTGCATATCGGTTTATTATGCGTCCAAGAAGATGCTAGTGAAAGGCCAGCCATGTCGTCCGTTGTTTTAATGCTGAAAAGTGACAACTCAATTGATCTTCCCCAACCTCAACGGCCGGCCATTTTTGCTGGGAGATTTACAAACCACCACGAGGCAAAAGCAAATGATTGTTCTGTCAATGGCTTAACTGTTTCTGATATTTTACCTCGCTGATGATGCTGGTTAATGAAGTGTGTGACCACGAAGCCCTCTTAGGTATGTCCACAGCAAGTGTGCTTGGTGATGTGGTAATTTTTATGGTTATGATTTGAAAAAAATTATTTTATAAAAAGTAGTTTTTATTAAGGTTAATTTGATATTTATATATGTTTGGTTAAAAATATAGTTAAAATTAAGGTTGAATAAAAAGTAGTTTAATGTATGGTTAAACATACTTTTCAAATTGAGGTTATAAAATAATTAAAAAATATATATATTAATATTGATGGTTTTTAATTTAAATATTATAGATTTAACTACCATTATTATATCATTAAATAAATAATATTTTATATCAATTTTTTTTATTATTCCATTAAATTATCTATAATTTCATCATGTATGAAATTCATCTGATAAGGACTGTAGTTTCCATGGTTTTTTGAGCGTGCAACAAAATCAGGTAAAATATCATTAGAAATAAAATTGGAATTGTGATCAAATTCCACAAATACTACATTATCATGCGACGTTCTTCTAGTTTATGTAGTGTTATTAAATAATATTAAACACTAGTTTTTCGAGTAAAATATAATTTTTTAAAAATATTTTTTTTAATATAAGGAGTTATAATCATGGCACTGTTTATGTGAATTGTGCCACGTGAAATTCACCAGGCATTGTTCAAGCGAACAATGCCTAGGTGAATTTATTAATTGATCGGGGCGCCGTTTACTTCTTGGAGTGAATAGTGCCCAGGTGAATTATAGCCCGTTTGGCTAGGCGTCTGCGGCTGCGTTTATCATGTAACAATGACAACATAGTATTTGGTTATGAAATCAGCTGTGATTTTTACGTGTGGACCCTACCATTATCTGCGTTGAAAACACTATTTTGTAGAAGCAGAAATTACATGTTTCTCTCGTCGCGTTCCTGCCTCTCTGTTGCTTCCTGTGTAAAGGATATCCACAATCAACTCAAAACAAGTTGACTAGTTCAGCTTCTAAACCGGCAGCAACAAATTCAAATTAGTTTCTTATCCTTTATCCTTAGCTGCAATTCAAATTAGTTTCTTATCCTTTATCCTTAGCTGATGTAAACAAATCATGTATATCTGTAGAGCTCAATAATGTATTTAAAAAGGAACAAGAAAGCTGAAATAAATTAATCAAAGAAAAGTTTCTCTACTCCTTTATGGGTATCAAAGCCCTTGCTCTAATGAGATTAATATTTTTTTTTTCTTCTCCTTCTCTTCGTAATGGCTGATCCTAACACTTCCACACCAGCAACCCTTACAATTACCACCGCCTCTACTGATTCTCCCATTCCTCTTGTTGCTCTCACCAGTGGTCAACTTCCACTCAAACTTACTCATCTAAATTACCCTTCATGGCGTGCCCAATTTAATTCTCTTCTCATTGGCTATGGAACTGTTCAGTGAACACATCATGCCAATTAATTAGCATGAATATGTTGCACTGTTAGTGTGAACAGTGCAGCATGCTGCACTGCTTATGCTAATTAATTAGCATGAACAGTGTAGCTGGCTACAGTGTTCACTGAACAGTGTAGCCAGCTCCATTATTCCGGTCAGACCGATTCCAGTTCAAAACTTAAAATGTATTGAAACGGGTCCAATCTAGTAAAATAAAAAATAAAAAATATTTTATATAAATTATTATTTAAATTAAAAACCATCAATATTAATATATATTTTTTAAAATTATTTTATAACATCAATTTTAAAAGCATGTACTTAATAAACACATTAAATAACTTTTTGTTCAGCCTTAATTTCAACTACAGTTTTAACCAAACATCTATTTTTTTAAACCAACCTCAACTAAAAATACTTTTTATAAAACAATTTTTTTCAACCACAACCACAACCGTAATACCAAACACACTCTTAATTCACCTGGTTTGCAGACATGAGAAGCAATTGCATTTTAATGTTACTGGCGTTTCAACAAAAAAAAATATAGGTCCCACACGAAAAGCCATTTGCATTTTAATGTTACCAAACATTATGTTTACATAGTGAGCTTTAAAAGCAGAAGCTGCCATGTAAACAAACATTTTTTTATAAGATGGGGCAAAATACGTTCATTGTTTCTCAATTACAAAAATTGGTATGAAAGAGTAATAATGGAATGAAATCAATCATTTGTTAAAAAATTTGTTTAATATAATTATTTCTTACAATATTTTGAATGTGGATACTGAATATTTGATTTGGTATTTAAAATGATAATAGAAAAATTTCTTTGATAGTAATGTAAAAGGTATACATGGATGGAGGGACCATGATTCACCAATCACCGAAAGTATAGGGACTTGCATGACCAAAATTCCAGTAAAGGAGTTGATATGAGTAATTTTCAATACTTAAGGGATTACAAATGTATTTTACCAAGTTAGATGGTAGGTTTTTTGTAAAACTTTATTGCACTGGATTAATTAATCATTTTTGGTCCCTGTACTTTTGTTTAAGTGCCCAATGCTGAGTTATACGCAATTCTTATACATCTCATTGAATTTGGAGTGGCACAATTTGATGAACTTAAATAATAAAACTAGTTTTATACTAACTAGCTCACACAACACTCACAATAACTAAAGCATACTCAAAACACACCACACCACACAAGGGGTGGAGATTGGAGAGGTTTGGTAGGGCCGTGCCCCGAAAAAAAAAAACAAACTCATAAATACTCGTGGGGTCAAGTGCGGACAAGGGCATATATTCTTTGAAATTAGAGTGTGATTGTGATGTCTTGATAATATTCCTTAATAATTTTTTAGGGGCCCCAAAGCCAGATTTTGTGTTGGCCTCATAGTTTTAAGACCCGGCCCGGTGGTTGGCTCGGTCCAAGGCCTGGGTTCCGGGTTTTGACCGGGTCACCGGGTCTTGACCGGGTCGCCGGGTCGGCCGGGTTATTTTTTTTAAAAAAATCAAAACGACGTCGTTTTAGTAAAAAAAACAAAAAAAAATAAAAGTCAACGGGTTTGAGGCCGGGTCTTAACCGGGTTAGCCGGGTCCCAAGTCGACCCGCCGGGTCGACCGGGTCTGGCCGGGTCAATTCCCAAGCGGGTTTTGGCCTCTACCCGGACCGGTCCCATGCCCGGGTCGGCCGGGTCCCGGGTCGACCCGCTGGCCAGTCCGAGTTTTAAAACTATGGTTGGCCCCCATCGCAATTAATGCTTGTGGTAACCATGTGACTGAATGAGAGAAAAACTAGGGAATTATCTACTGGTGATATTTACTATTATCACTTTACCAAGGGTGGAGATTGGAGAGGTTTGGTAGGGCCGTGCCCCGAAAAAAAAAAACAAACTCATAAATACTCGTGGGGTCAAGTGCGGACAAGGGCATATATTCTTTGAAATTAGAGTGTGATTGTCGATGTCTTGATGATATTCCTTAATCATTTTTTAGGGGCCCCAAAGCCAGATTTTGCGTTGGCCCCCATCGCAAGTAATGCTTGTGGTAACCATGTGACTGAATGAGAGAAAAACTAGGGAATTATCTATTGGTGATATTTATTATTATCACTTTATTCATGTAGGAGCATTTTCAAAATAAAAGTTTTCTAAGTCTAAAAATAAAGTGTGAAATTAAAGAAGTGGTAAGTGTTGTACTGCTAATTCAATATTGAAGATTTAGAAAGAAAGAAGTGAATTGAAAATTAAGGTAAGGTCAAGTTCAAGATATATATATATATATATATATATATATATATAACACAAATCAAAGTGTGCAAGCTATTTGGGCATTGCGAGGGTTCAAAAGACGATACTGATATTTCAAAGCAGAGGTATGATCGTCACCTTGAATAACTCGATAGGAGTTTCATAAGGATTCAAGAAGATTTTGATAGCTT
Organism: Populus tomentosa; assembly: GCA_018804465.1. Taxonomy (NCBI): domain Eukaryota; kingdom Viridiplantae; phylum Streptophyta; class Magnoliopsida; order Malpighiales; family Salicaceae; genus Populus; species Populus tomentosa. The sequence goes on from CM031975.1 coordinate 1,563,967, forward strand.
GATGTTACATGCCTGTAGGTATCATGGTTGTAATAGGTTTTACACTACAAAAAAGCTTCCAACCAGCCTGTCGATACACGACGTTAGGCGACGGCTCCATGTTTTTTTGTTTTGTTTTATTTAACAAAAAAATTCTTTTTATTGGGAAAATAAAGATTTTATTGGAGTTGCTATCTAGTAATTTGAGGGAACTAGAAATCCCAAACAAGACACTGGTCCCAGAGATTCGGATACTGGGTTAGTTATGATTAAGGGAAAGTAGACACCACCCTTAAATCATCCTTTCAAAAGAAAGGTTACCTTTACTTATGTGTTTTTTTTTATTTGTTTCAAATGATATTATATTTTGAGCTTATTTGCAAATTTTTTAAATGGTTAACGTCGGTCCCTAAAAATAGGAGACATGTTAAAAGTGACATTAGTCCCTAAAAATAGGAGACTCGTCTAAAATATCGACGTTTAACCCTAAAAAGGAGATTTACGTCTGAGTTACCAAAAAAATAAAATTATGGACATAATCCATATTTGTTTGGTCTTTAAACTTTTTTTAACATCGGTTCTTTTCTATAAAAAGAGACGTGTCGACAAACAGTATTTGTTTATAGAAACAAATATTTTGACATCATAAAAAAAATAGATATAATTATTCTTGAGAAATTGGGCTTTGCACCCACGACCAATAAATATGATAAAATGGGTGTTGGACTCACATCTTTTTTTATATTTATTTTTTTGTTTTATTGTTTTTTAAATGCAAGAAAATTTATATACAAAATAAAGAAAAATATTAGAAATCTCAAAAAATTTACCTGAGTACCACCATATAGGTAAAAGACTGAAATACCCTTGGATTTCTCGAAAATTTATGAAAATGCCACTGGCGGCTCGTGTGGCTCACGCAGGGTTATTGTTGGCGGCAGCAAAATTTTCTGGCGTGATTTCTGACAAACCGATGGTCGATCCTGGTAGATCTGAGGTCGAGGATTCTGATGGTGGTGGTATTGAGGGCCGTTGATGGCTGATGAGGGAGAATCGACCACTTGAAGTTTCGGTGGCCGGCGACGATCGCGGCCTTTTTCCGGCCAGATGAGGCGGAGAAAACGATGAAAACCGTTGTGGGTTTGCTTTACTCTAGGGAAGCAACCTTTCTGTGGTGGTGCGGAAGCTTGAGATGGCCGGAAAGTGGAGATCGGATGAGAGAGGGAGTCGCCGGCGAGAGGAGAGAGAGACTCTGAGATTGTACTACAGTGCGAACGCGTGTATGGTGTACCGGTGCATCTGAACACTGTGAGCCGTTGGATCTCTGATGAAACGATCGTGCGGTTGTGATTGGCTTGATCTGCAAGGTGATTTGACGGTCTGGATTGTCTGGGTTTTGATCCGGTGTGACGCGGTGCACCGAAATCTCGGTACACCGGATGACGTGGCGCAACGGGATTAAATCTCGGATTATTTCAATGGCTGAGATGATTCGGGATATATTTGGTATTTTCTAAATTGTTTTTTTGAAAAAATAATATCCTACTCATTAAAAAAAACTAAAAAAATATGCACAGTATGACAATTCTTTCTCTTCTTTTTTGCTTCTCTTTTTTTTTTTTTTTCTTCCCTGCTCTCGTGGCTATTTATAGCCAATGAGCAGGGTACACATATCTACCTTTCATCTACCTTAAATAAAAAATTATATTAACATAACTACTACTTTTATAATACAACTACTCCGTTGAAAAATTTTAATTTTGTATTATTGTTTTGTTTTATTATATATAATGATAAATATTTATATAGGTAAAATTAAAAATTCAAATCAGTATTAGAAAAAACCCGTTTCAACCGCAAAAAACAGAATACAAAAAAAAACATTTGATGGGTATCAACCCGGTGCATCGGGTTTTGACCGAAAAAAAATGGTTTTTACCCATATTAACCCGGTGAACTCGGTTTTGACCCGAAACGTCATGAAAACTCATTTTTTACCCTGGTCGACATGGTTTGACCCGTATTGGCCTGGTGAAATCGGTTTTTATGAAAATGATGGTTTTGACCGAGAATGAAGGTTTTGACCCGAAACGTCATGAAAACTCATTTTTTAACCTGATCGACATGGTTTGACCCGTATTGACCCGGTGAAATCGGTTTTTTATGAAAAATGACAGTTTTGACCGAAATTGACGGTTTTGACCTGAAATAGCCCGAAACTCATTTTTTTACCGTGGTCGACATGGTTTGACCCGTATTGACCTGGTGAACTCGGTTTTGGTCGGAAATGACGGTTTTGACCCGAAACAGCCCGAAACTCATTTTTTACCTTGGTTGACATTGTTTGACCCGTATTGACCCGGTGAACTCGGTTTTGATGGAAAGATGCGGTTGACTCGAGAAAAATATATTTTTGAATTTTAAACTTTTTCTTAATTTTTTGGATTTTTATAAATAATAATAGAAATAAAATAACATTCAAGAAAATCTTGGTGAATCCAAAATTGGGTTACAACAGTTGCCCCCTCTTTACAATGCTTACGGTGCAAAGGCATTGGAAAATTCATTTTCTTTTGACTTTGCATAGTAAGTTTTGTAAAGAAAAACGATGGTGATGTTGAAAAATACACAGAGTTTTCAATTGGTCTAATTCTTATGAGTGACCTGCCCAAGTGAAAAACATGAAAGTGTTTTCAATATTGATTTTGTGAAATACATGAAAGTGATTTCAACAATGATTTAGTGAACCAACCCGTCTGTGAAATACATGAAAATGATTTCAACATTTTTATTTTCCAGGTGACTACCTCGATGATAAAATGCGAGAAAACTCGCAAGTGGTCTAATTGTTCCAGGCGACCTGCCCGATGATAAAATGCGAGAAAACTCGCAAGTGGTCTAATTGTTCCAGGCGACCTGCCCGATGGTGAAGAACAAAAACAAAGAATTTTGCGAG